>JAFELO010000107.1:957361-995428 GCA_017140195.1 Eumaeus atala | reverse complement strand
CTGACGTTACACCAGGCACGTGGATCAAGTGACACCAACTACAACAACCTATAACTATGACAAAGACATTTATTAAAAGGCAGTGCCATGCTGCATTGCAGCTGAATTGCGCTGGCACGACCTGGTATGTGTATCTCTCACTTACATGACCGCCGTATAGTGACAGCTGTACTTTCGAGTACCGTGCGGTTTGTGAGTGGCCGGTGGCTCAATGGAGAGGAGGAGGAGAAACGGAGAGCAATGCACCTGCATGACAATTATGTGGATGTTTATGGGCGTTGATAGTCGTCAAATGTACACTATAAAAAGGCACGGTATTCGGGACCGTTGTCATCCTATCAATAATATAAATACGTAAGTTTGTATGTATGTTTGTTATGTCAAAACTAAAGAACAGATTTGGTACGGATATAGATTACAGTTTGGAATATAGTAAAAAATTATCCTGTAATGAATAATACCGGAAACGCAGGACACAGCAAGTTTAATGTATTATTTTTATTAGCGGATATCGCGGTTGCGGTTTGAGGCTTTGTGGTTGGGTTGTTGTGGGCTGGTCCCAGTGCTGTGTCCCGTGCGGACCATCTCTTGTGAGTAATGAAGAACTGTGCAATACGCATCGGTATATTTCTGGTAGCTCCAGTCACCAGGAAAAGGGGGTCTGCGAGTGGCACGAGTAAAAATATTACGTGCCCCAATATATCTTATATTACGGAAATTAATATGTATTCTTTACTAATATCATAAAGAGGAAACACTTGTTCATTCATTCGTATTGAACAGGCTCCGAAGTATTGAGTTACCATTAAAATCCTACATTAGATCTGATAAAAGTAGGCCATAGTATAGAACATAAAAATGTTATATAATTAATTTTCTGGAACGTTGATTACAAGTTAGCATTGAAATTTCGATAATGTAGCAAAGCAAAGATGTGAAGAAATATTGAAGCAAATACTTGTATGTCTATAGAAATCATTGACTACGAGCTGTAACGGCCGACGTTGATCTGTCATAAATTGAATTTGTTGTTATGTAATGTTAACGCGGCCGTCCTTAAAATTTATAATTTTTTTATCTTTGTAGATAAATGATTTTTTCAATATTTTGTAAAATACCTGTGGGAAGCTAGAACGCATAAGGACAGGTTGGCAATTCACATAATGCCATCCTGTGCAGGCAACCTCCAAAGTACCCGAGCCCTGTCAGTATCTGCGAAATAACGAACCCAGGTTCCACTCAATAATATGCCAGACGTGTTGTAACTACTGGAAAGAGGCGGCCCAGCGTGGCTGCCAACTGGAAATTACATACTCTTGCATTCCCTGACTTTGAGACCCACGCACTCCTGCAGAACACGCCTCGCTCGATAAACCTCTAGGTTGGCAGCAAAACGCCGGCTAGTATTGGTAGCGCCGCACTGCTGCACAACATATAGGCCTCCGATACTGAAATCAGTCTTTGGGTGCGTACTAATGAACTCTGTACACGACAAGTGAGATCGTCGACTCCAAAGGGTTGCAACGTATGTCAGGGTAAGGCAACACAGGTTCCGTGGTACAGGAACCTAAGTGCCCGGCATTTCACACCCCACAAGGAGCTAGAGACACGTGAGACCTTCCCAAAAGAGCTGGCGGCCTTATCGCCCATCAAAACTGCATGCAGCACAAAGGAAAAAAAAGCCAATCAACAGTTCAAGATTGGTGAACATTCCTGTTCGATAATACAAAGCTTACTCCTTCCGGTCCAGGCAATCTAAAGAGATCACCCAGGGGGAGTTTCCATAGTGTGGGCATACATTGTAGATACCTTCTAAAGCGCGGATTGGCCGACAGTGTAGCCAACATAGCAGCTGTTGCCGTTATGTTATGTTAATTGCTAACGAGAATCTGGTAGATGTTTGGTGAAATACACGTAGCTTTTGTTTTTAGTAATATCATTGGCCACTATGCATTATAGAAGGCTCCAGATATGTTCAAAAGAATGTTTTTTTTTTCGCTTTGTGGACGGAAGTGTCCAGTGCAGCTTCAACGTTACTATAAGACGCGTTGGGCGGCGGTCCAGGTCGATAGGACGACAGACCACTCCCTTTCCCGCAGGTGAGAAGGATGCAAAAGAATGAGCTTGTCGTACTCGTATGCGTAATTATAGACTATTTTAAACACGGATCTTATTGCACTCACAGTTGAGCGCCCTCTAATGAAGCCATACTGATTTTCAGAGATACCTCGATTGCATCAACAAACAGGGAATAAATTATAAGGCGTTCTAAAATTTTTCCTAGTAATAGTAAACCTTCGTAGTCGTCGTAAGACGTACGGACAGACGGTGGAACAGACAGACGAACACACGGACGAACAGACGGACGAACAGATGGACGAACAGACGGACGACTACACGGACAAACAGATGGACGAAGAGACGGATGAACAGAGGGGCGAACAGACAGATATCGGAGTCTTAGTATATGTGCCTGTAATTAGCCAAAATACAGGAGCTCGTGCTAATTACCCGGACGAAGTCGTGAATAAATAGCTATGTATTATGTAGTTTTAATTAAATTTAGTTTTCAATAAGTAATTAACCAATAGAATTATTTTGTGCTGACTAACTACGTTAGCTAACTGACTGCGTCGTCCACTGGTTAGCATGTTCGGCCAGAGACATGAAGTGTCGGCTTCGAATTTCGGGTCACATCAAACAAAAAGTGTTATTTAGGACTTTTTACTTCTTAATTATAGTTCGGCGACATGAGTCAGTCAGGCGTGCACGAGAGCATGTTAAGGCACGAGATCCTGCACCTGGTTGGGGTGGGAATGGGGACAAGTGTCTTCGAAGACATCTGTGCGTTATAATACAAATGTCCTGCGTAATTGACTCTTAGCATCATTATATAACTTGGGAACGGGATAGTCTTAATGATAAAGTAAACAAGCAACTCTCTCGTAGGAGAGATAACCAGCAGTTGAACAATACTCCTTTTTCCTTGGAACTTTGGACCATCGGTTGCTACAACAATTCGCTCCTCACCTATACTTGATATAGAACCTGCATTCGAACGCACCGGCGACTTAAAAGCTACTATTAATAAAATAAACAAATCTTGCATGTGCAATTGGATTCAAGCAACGACATAACACAGCCAGACACAATATAGTATCACGGAAAAATGTCTCTTAATAACAGCGGAGAAGGGTAATAATTGCGTAGTAGTTTAAAAAGTATATGCTAATTGGTATAGTGTATGAACATCAAGCTTGTGGTGGTACGAATGTAGAGTGCTCGCTGCTCAGTCTACCGCCGGCTGTAGGCGGAGCCGACGGCCAGTGACCAAAACGACATTATAAGTGACACCTAAGACAAACTTAGAGGTAAATATCATTTATAATTCAAATATAAAATCATTTATATTTTTATGATATCCATTGTTTCTTTCTCCGACTCCGACCGTGTAGTTTATGGTTTACAATACGTATTCTTCGTATATACCTATATTGTGTTTTTAAATATTGTATTGTTAAATTCCAAGAAATATACACTTTCTCTAAACGTAACTATAAATTAGCAGGTATTCGCTTCAAATTCACCTGGTATATCTATACATTTCTTCAATACGCAGGATAAAAAGTGACGTAGACACAAAATGTCATTACACATATTTTTGACTTTAAGGAAAAAGTATTATGCACATGTGAGCGCTGTAAATATATTTTCCCACGTATTCTTTGATTTAAAATAAGAATATTAATTTTGTCATTTCGCTCGTATCACGTAAAAACATTTGAGGTTTGTCTCCTTATGAACTATCTCTCTGGTGTGAACTGCCGTTATAGTTTTTCGCATAACATTCTAAAAGCGATCATATTTATAAGTAAGGTGAATTTTCATTGTCAAGTGAAATTTTAAATATCATCATTATGGGCCTCACGGATGGCTTCGCCGCCTTGATATCTGTTGGTGGTGGTTGTCAACACAGAATAGACACTTGCTTATCTCTGCAATATTTTCGTATAAAACTAGATGGTGGGAATAGTTAGTGGAAAACCATTTTGGGTGTGCCGGTATTCCATATAACGGGGGAAAAAATATCGATATTTTTTCTGCAACCCTAGCACTCGGACCTCAAACGAAGTCTCTTCATCACTGATATCAATAATATCTTAAATATAAAAATCTCGTATGATTCCGAAAAGGCTGCACCGATTTGAGTGAAATTTTCTGTGTTTATTATGTAAATCTGAGAATATGTTATAAAAACTTCATCCCCCATGTTTCGATGAGATTGAACTTGCGCAGATAACAGCGGGGCTAAGTTAGTATTTTATATAAAATTTTTCTCCTCGGACTAAATTATATAGCTGGCCATTGTAATTATTAAAAAAATAAATGATAATAATAGATGATATATCATCATCATTATCAGCCCTTATCGGTACACTGCTGGACATAGGCCTCTCTCAATTGACCAAGACGACCGATCTCCTGCTACTCGCAGCCATCCCGGACCGGCTACTGCACGGAGATTGTCTTACCGCCTGGTGAAAGGCCGACCAACACTTCGTTTTCCTAAACGCGGCCCCCATTCCAGAACCTTACTGTCCCATCTGCCATCTGTTCTTCTGAGTGTGTGACCAGCCCATTGCCACTTGTGTTGGCCGAATCGCTGAAGAGCTTGCAGGAATTGTTGCACAGCGTAAATGAAGCCTCCCGACGTTAGGATGAACTTGGACAACACAAGGGTCATGTTCAACGAACACGTTGTTCCCAGGTCGGACAGCCTCTATGGTACTATTCTCGTAGTCGTAGACGAATACGTCTACCTCGGTCGGCTAAAGCATTTAAGTAGATATAAGTTATAAGTGATATTTTTATTATACCTATTATAATATATTTTTATTATAACCTAGTCATATACTTTAACATTTATTTTAGTTGTGACCGGATAATTATATGGCTAGGTTACAAAATACTTAGTAATTTACTATTTAAAATGTTCACATTTTTGTGACGTCACCCTACCCGCTACTAGGTTACTACGTTGGTAGGTTAATTTAATCGTTCTACTGATAAGCTATTAGCAGATCACAGGTTTTAGTTTAGAGGTCCCGGGCTGTACATAAAATACTTCGGTCGCCTCGAACTGCTCCCACAGAACGGGAGAATAGAAAGTGCATTTGTGTCAGCGCACTTACGAGTGGAAAGACTTTTTTTGTGACGCAGGTATGTGGTAGAGAATACTACTTATCATCTAGTCGGCAGACGGTGCACATTTTTTTGGAATAAAACAATAATCATCACCCACTGCCTGACAGGAGTCTTTCAGTGGCCATCAAGACCTAACTCTCGTCCATCCCGGATTGGCAATACACAGAGATCTTGCCTACCTGGTGTGTGCACGGCCAATGTTTCACTTAAATATAAATCTATTGCTAAAATTTAATTGAAAAACCAAAATCTGAATATTCATTACATTATTTTATTATCCCCGGTGTCTGTCGCGTTATCAATACAAATCTAACAACACCTCACACCATCAAATCCGTCAAAACACACACACACACACACACACACACACACACACACACACGCACGCACGCACGCACGCACACACCCACGCACGCACGCACGCACACACCCACGCACGCACGCACGCACACACCCACGCACGCACACACGCACACACGCACACATTCACGCACGCACGCACACACACACGCAGACACACACGCGCACACACACACACACACACACACACACACACACAAAATTCCACATATATTATTTTATTATATTAGAGCTTTTTTTATCATATCATGCAGTCGAGCAGTCGCACCCTTTTTGATGATCACCTATGCCCACAAACATTGGCACAAACTACTATGCTGATGCGTTGTCCTCCATTCCTCCAAATAGCGGCTGAGTCAAATATCGACTAAAACCCTGCGGATGTCATCAGCCTATGCTGGGATGCCCCGGACCCTTAACCGATTATTATTATTTATTATATCTGTTGGTCAGGGTCTACGCGCCTACAATACATAGCACATACATTCTCAGGATGATATTAATTCGAGAAGTGAGATCGGTACCACGTGCCTGCCATCGGCTCACCGCTTTTATCTTATAAGTTTTAGTGTCGAATAAAAACTAGTCGTGACATCCCCTGATAAATACCAACGCCTCTACCAGAAGTAATTATATGACTGATAGGTACTGTATATTTTAAATTATGTCTTCCACGTGGTCTATTGTTTAGCACGTTCAATCACAGTAGTGAGGTCCTAGGTTCGAGTCCTTGCTTGGAACAAAGTGTTGTTGGGATTTTCAATTTCTAATACAGTCCGAAGTCAGATAGTTGGCTGCGTTATACCCCGTAGAGTACTAGCCCGTTCGTGTCGGTTCGCCGTCCCATCGGAGTAAGAGAATGAGAGAACAGAGCGTGCACTTGTGCGTGCGTTGACTTGTAAGTTATAATATAGGCTGCGCAGTCGGCTAATTGCTAGTTAGATGGCCGCGGTGACCGAAATTCGGCTAGGACGACATTATTATTATTATTATTATTATTTATTGTCAATTTTCAGGTCCAACGAGAAGGTTATTCTCCCTTGTTGTGTTCACAATGATCTATGACGTTTTAGAAAATGTCTATAGCCTATGTCTATCAGAGATAGTTTAGGATTCTAATGGTAAAAAAACATTTAAATCGGTACAGTAGTTTCGCAGCACATTCAATGCAAACAAACAAACAAACAAGCAAGTTTCCTCTTTATAATATTAGTATGTATGCATTATATATAGGTTATATACATTACTATAGTTCGTGCGGTATAAAAACAGTTTTTTTGCATATGCACACGGTATGGTTTGAGAGCGCTCGGCAATGAACATAGATTTCTATGTTCTCTGCTACAATCTGAGGGGCTCAGCGGAGTTTTACTTGTGAGGTGTCGCTGGATCTGTCTTAACAACGCGGGTGATAGGTACATCTACACATAATGTAAAAAAAGGCCACAAAAGTTGTCTGTCGTGTGATATTTTCTCTAAAAATTTACCGAACAGATTTTCAAGAAGGTATAATGTGTGTAGGTATAAGCCCGGCTCCTGTTATTCACAGACGAAGTCGGGGCGGATGGATCGTCGCTAATGAGATGGCCGCGGTATCCGAAATTCGGCTAGGACCGACATTATTTTTATTATTATTTATTTTCAATTTTCAGATCCAACGAGAAGGTTGTTCTACCTTGTTGTGTCTCAAGAGTGGGTGTTTCTGTAGGAGGCGTCCTGCTGCTTTGCAGTTCAATTGAGCCGCCACGGCCGGAGAGGTATGGTACCTCTCGCTCAAATTATACCACTGCAAAATAACATGTGTTATGGTATCGTGTTGTGGTGACCCACGGGATGGGAGGAGGAAATGAGCGCAAATCAGCATGACAATAATGTGGATGTTTATGGGCATCGGTAGGCGTTAAAAGACTCCGATTGCTCGTTTGCCGTAGCCGAGTAGAATGGAGTATAAGCGAAAGTGGACAGGCGCACAGTCTTAACATCTATGTGATATCGAGACATAAAATCTAAAGGCGGTCCGTACTGGAAGATACTTCGAATAAAATAGAAGAATTTTTGTCTGTTTATCTGTTTGTACAGACAAATATGTGCCGGCATATAATCAGTATATGACCGCGGTCATCCGCGTATCACCCGAAAATGACTGAACAGACTTTAATATAAATTTTATTAATTTGTCTATACAATCCTTGGCCCGGTTGTAGGTTATAAAATAATTGTTACCTTTGGAATACATAAAATAAAACTAAGCGAGAGAGGCTTCAATTTAAGGTTAGGCTATTATAGCCTAACCTTAAATTGAAGCCTCTCTCGCTATTATAGCCTAACCTTAAATTGAAGCCTCTCTCGCTCGGATAGAAACAAAATACCCCATCGGTAAAACATATATTTCGATGTACCTTGTGTCATTGAAGTTTTTTAAAACGAATTTAATGACACCAAATATGTTAAAAATCTTCAAGACGTTCAGGCTGTTACAGAGAACATACAAATCAACACACACACATACACACACAATCGAAAACCCCTCCTTCTGACTCCGAGTTTCTATAATGTAGAAACTACTAATTATATAAAAGATATATAAATTTTATTAGTAGTAAAAAGTGTACGCAGAAAAATGCATATATTTTTCCTACACAAGTAAATAAATTGTTGGGTTTACATTACTATTGTGCGCCTAGACACTTTGAAAAAAAAATGGACTACACAAGCGTTAGAAGTTATACTTGCTAATGTGTGCGCGCATCGTAAAAATTTACCCTCATAACTTTCATCTAAAGCACCAAAAGTAGTAAAAATTTAATAATAATCTTTCTTTAAAGTATAAAGTGGAAAACAATTTAAGGGCTCTTTATGACTAGCCTATTGCGAACACAAATATCAGATAAATTACGAATTTAGGTTCCACCGGTTCCGAATACAAGAAACTGTCATTAGTATTACTTACTTAGTAGTATTGACTTAGTTAACAGCTAACTATAGTCTAGTCGCATGATTATAATTAATAACAAGAACACGGCTGCGACTGTAAAATAGCTTTTTTATGCTTACAAACATATTGTAAATATGCGATTACTTACTACTTTCGTTTTAGAAATTATAAATATTATATACTTGAAAGTATACTAAAAGATGACACAAATAATTTAGAAGTATTTGATTAACTAATGGTTAAAAATTATTGTTAAGATGCGACACTAAGATATGGATTACAATAAAACTATTTTTACTGATTTTATCACGGTTTATTTAATTGTAAACAACGTTTCAGAAGCTTTACTTTTGCTGCTTCGCGTAAACTTAAGATATCAATGCTAAAATATGCAGTTCTGAGCGCAGATATTGATTATTTTGCGACGTTGACAGCACGTCACATACCAAATTTAGGTAACAAATGAGGCTAGGGGAAATGTCGAACTAAGGACATATATATTTTTTAAAACAACTAAACAAAAGAAAACTACTAAAGACGAGGCGGAATGGTTAAATGATCTTAGCTTGTCCGTGAGGATGAATCCTACAACAAAGAAATAATTAGGTAACAATTAAAAATCTATGGTGGAACACAAAAAAGTTAATACAGTAATTTACGTGTTTCTTAGAACGTTTGTATATTACGAGGGTGGCTCTAAAAGTTCTAAGCTCGACCAAGAAAATGAAAGAAAAGTGGATCTAAATTTATTTTTGTTTTTCGACATAGTCTCCATCTAGTTCAACACACTTCTTCCACCTGACCTACGACTTGTTTATCCCCTCGAAAAAAAAAAAGATTCCGGAAGGTCGGCGAAATAATCGTTTACTGCGACTATCACCACATCTTTGGTCGAAAATTTCGAGCCACCCAAATGTTTTTTTTCAATTTGGAAATAAATGATAATCCGTGGGTGCTAAATCCGGCGAATAAGGTGGGTGGGGCAGCAATTCGTAGCCACAATCATGGGTTACAGCCATTGTTTCAACCGAAGTGTGAACACGTGCATTGTCTTGATGAAACAAAACTTTCTTACGCAACATTCCCCTCCTTTTTTCTTTTATTTCTTCCCGGAGTCTTCGTAAAAGGTTACAATAATAACTAGAATTTATAGTTTGACCTTTCGGTAAATAATCTACAAAAATAATGTCCTTCGCATCCCAAAAAACAGAAGCCATGACTTTGTTAGTCGACAAAACAACCTTAGCCTTTTCCGGTGTAGAAGAGTCTGATCTTTTCCACTGTTTGGATTGTTGCTTTGATTCAGGAGTATGGTGGTGAACCCAGCTTCCATCCATGGTAACAAATCTAGACAAAAAGTCCTCGGGATCAGTCTCAAAAAGTTCCTAATAGTCTCGCAAAGTTGTGTATCGAACTTGTTTTTGTTCAGCTGAAAGCAACCTCGGGACCCAGCGAACAGAAACCTTATGGAACCCCAACTCTTTCGTTATTATGTGTTGCACCCGGCCATAACAAATGTTTGTTATCTCAGCTATCTTTCCAATGGTCAAACGTCGGTCACCCAGTACGAGATCACAAATTTTATCGATGTTTTCTTTCGTGGTAGAGGATGTAGACCTTCCACTCCTAGGATCAAGTTTAATGCTCTCACGACCGCGCTTAAACTCAGCTACCCACTTCTTGACACTGGAATACGATGGAGCAGACTCCCCCAAAGTGCTCAGCATATCTTGATGGATGTCTTTTGGTGATAGGCCTTTTTCATTGAGGTACTTAGTGACTGCACGGTGTTCATTTTTCTGCATTATTGAAAATTGCATCAGATTGCTTCAAACAGATAATCACAGTTAATTTATATTGTGCAGTATCGGAATGAAACTGCGCACAATAAATCAATATGACACATACTGACAAATGACGGTAGATTTAAAAGGATGTCATAGCTCCATGTAGGTTAGGCCACGAACTTTTAGATCCACCCTAGTACCTAGATAGTAGTCACTTTAGTGGTAACAGGCCCGGAATTTCTATAAACATTGACGTAATGTGGCAGATAATGCACAAGGAGCTAACGAGAAAGGTAATAAGCTTGTTTATGCTTTGCGAGTGCTGAGTGCTGACTGCCGACTCTGCCACACTAAGATTTTGTAAGAGGAGTGTTTTGGGCCAGCGAGATAGGGGAGGAATCTAGGCGTAAAATTTCAGTTTTGCTGTATTTAATTGAGATTAGTCCGTGACCCATGAGGGAGACATGAGGATAACGCATCTGCATATGCGGATGTTAATGGACGTCAGTAGCCATGAAATGATTTCGATTTCTCGTTTGCCCCACATCGGATTCGGATGAGGAATCCCGCATCCCGATTGTGACGTCGGCGGCGGCTCGTGGGCGGTGGCTCATAACTGCAAGTACATTAGCAACAGTAGTGTCGCTAATGTACACTACACTCTGCATGCATGAGATGAAAAACGTTAAGCTTTCATAAAATGAGGAAGGGCGGGCCGCATATTTTATCAACTAGTTATGCTATTGCAAACTCATTTTAGATGTGTTAAATAAATAAAATATCACATTGTAATCTATATAAAAAATCCAACCCGTTGACTAGGTTTTGCATGAAAGAATAATAAACAAACATTTGCCATTGAACAAAGTCAATTATTACTCAATATATATAGATGTAGTGTCATGCTATATTTGAGGAGGTAGTGTCGCGTATTGTGCATGACACTACTTCCTTCAATGCAACGGAATTGGGCCGACACGACCGGGGAGGTACCTCTCGCTCAAATAATACCGCCGTAAAGTGACATCTTCAGTGTCGTTCGTAACGCAGTTGGGATTGTAGTCCGCTGCCTTAGTGACGAGAGGATTAGAACGTAGCTCGATCGAAGTGTCTTTTTGAGAGCTCTTTGATATGCCCCGCGCTAGAGGGGAACTCACATAGTACCACCAAAAAGTGACATCATCAGTGTCGAATTTCGTGCGGCTTGTAAGTAGCCGGTGTCCCAATGGGGGGGGGGGAGGACACCGCATCCGCATAGTAGTTGTGTGGTTGTTCATGGGCGTCGGTAGTCGTAAAAAGGCTGCAATTTCTCGTTTGCTCCCTATTGTAAAAGAACTAAGCATACATACATAGCATAAGAGCACGCCCATAGCATCATTCAAGCGGCAAGTCAATGACAGCTTTAAAAATATTGCAAAATTGTACGTACAAATTTTTACATTGCTCAGCGGACATCGACATTCGTTTTTTTATTTTATATTCGCTTTGACCGGTTCTAAGCACTGCATAACGAGTTTCATCGTATCGATTATCTCGTTTTATTAATACCGATTCAAACAATTATCTCTAAACCAGTCTGTAGCGAGTTATAGAGCGAGTCATTATGTTACATGCTTATTTCAATTTGACGTCTGACATGTTAAATTTATGCGTATCTCACTATTAATATGACTACAGTGGAATATGCGGTTTATTCATATAAGTCTGTACCCCGGTTTCATCCGCGATAAGTCTGCCTTTACCAGTAGGCAATACCATGCCGCATTGCAGCCATTATCGACCGAGCACGACCGGCCAAGTAACTCTCGCTGTATATCGTGGACGGTCGAGTTTCGTGCAGTTATTGAGTACCCGGTGATACATAGCAAGCGAGGTGAGGAGGGCACCATATTTGCACAACAATTTTGTTGTAGTCTGCGGGCGTCGGGAGTCTTCAAAAGGCTCCCAATACTGGTTCGGCCTCTTATACTATAAACTATACTACACATTTAATAGAATGAAATGTGATATCATTGTATTTCAGCCTGCAATCTTTGTCTGTGCCAAATTTTATCCAAATACGTTCAGTAGTTCTAACGCATAACGAAGATAAATGAACAAACTCTCGCATCTAAATATTGCTTAGTAGGGTTGTAGGATAATAAACCGAGGACGAAATCGATGTACGACACCAGCATGAGCAGAAGGTTGGATTTTGCGAATGACAATACAAAATTTAAAGATTATTTGATGATGATAATTATTATGTCCTCTGATGCGATGATTGCTTTTTATCAAAATATGAATAAGATGTTTATTTAACACGTTTGTTGCAACTTGTATGGTTAAAAATTAATAATTGACTACAAAAATACTTCATCTGGGAATTTTTCAATCGTCTCACAATCACGTGTTTCAGTCTGCTGACTAACAGACGTGCATAAACCTTTAGTAATGGGGTCCCGTTTTTACCCCTTGGATACGGCACCCTGCATATGAGCGAATTTTCATCATATTTAGCTCTTTGTATAATACAATTTTAGAGGTCGAACATGACAGTCAGCCGCCTTGAGGTTTAGTAAAATAGGCCTCCTGTCTGCTATAGAACAGCTACTGACCAGGACCAATTAACAGTTTTTATAGCGGTAAATTATATCAGTTACTATTAGTAATTAGATAAATATGGAAAATATTACAAAACAATGGAATTGTCACGCTTACAGCATTTTCTGTTAGCGACTTTATGTGAATAATAATAAAAGTTGTTTTCGCTTTCCGCGCCATGTGTTCGTCGCTACGACGCGACGGCATCGTGACAGTCCGAAGCACAATACCGTGGCCTCGGAAGACACGAATATGACATCACGAAGGAGCTGTATTGGTTTTGGAAAAGTAATGAATTTATAGATTATATTATTTTCATGGCGTTCATTGAAAGAGGCCTATGTCCAGCAGTGGACTGATAAGGGCTGATAATGATGATGATGATAGAACTATGGTTGCGATTATTGTTAATATTTACTTATACAAAATTACATCTTTTCAACAACAACCTCACCTAGAGACGTGTGTTATGTAACCAATGATTCTGCACTGTACGCTTCCGTCAGAATAGAGCAGTCAAAGAAGAAGCTTGACATGAAGACGAATATTTTATATATATATATAATATACCTCTTCTATAATATATAAAGGTGTAATTTTGTGCAAGTCCTAAGCTGAGTATTAGGTCTTGGGGTTGAACTGCATTGCAGACATGGTAAAGACCTTGCTTAATTTATAGGAAGACTTTTAGTTTACTAGCAATCCGCCCAGCTTCGCCTGTGAGTAACAGTAACAATTACATAAAAACCTTACTGTGGAATCGCTCTGTACATCGGTGAAAACACCATTAAAATTCGTTTAGTAGGCTTTGTGGGTATCGATCTCATACAAATAGGTTTTGGGGACTTTTTTTTATAATAAAGATTAGGTAGGGCACAGAGAAACGAAGTAGGGTTTCAATTTGTTGCTTGTATAGAGATCTTCTTTATAATATTGATGATTACTTTATTATATTATCTGTAGTATAGTTCTGTATACACAATACAAACTTTTTTATTATTACGCTTAAATTCTGATTGGTCTCTTTGATACGTCAAAGAAGGTAATGATTTGATTGCGTATTGCACATTTACCAAGATTCACAATAATATTTATTTGTTAAACACAATTAACAAGTTTTTAAAATATAGTTTGTTAAAGCGTTAAAAAATGTAAGTCCTTACACGCCCTTTTTTAGGCTACGTGACAGAAAGCGAATTTGTGGTCGAAAGAATTAAAGAAATGACCTACTACTACTATTAGTTTACTATTACAAAATATATAAACAGTTGTCGTGAATAACACCAGGGCCAAGTTATGGATGACGGGTCCAATCGAGGCCGAAACGTGGCCTGCAAACCGTGACGTCCCGTGGACTCATTTAAGTGTGGCCGTGAGCGAAGTCGCATCAGCGAGGCCCGTTTCGGCAGTCAATATCTATAACGATAATGGTCTTTGAAGGTAGTTACCACGAGAGGCCTCTTTTAGGACTAGCCCTTAGCGAGCGCGCCTGCGTCTTGCCTGTGTAAATTTGGGACTGACCCTCAATTTCGCTGTAGCTCTACGAATTTTCGAACACACTATGTTGGGTTTTTGCGTGCATATGGAATTCGTAAATAGATTAGTTTTATGTAGATCAGTAGAAGGTAAGTTTCTGGTATGAATGTCGCGTCAAGGAACGCGAAACGTTGGTCGGCCTAAGCACACACCTTAGTATTATTCCATAATTATATATAGACTAATGGGATACAACAATGGCTTATTTCACTTTCTATCATACGAGATGCATGTTATGTATTAGTTATCCAACTACCCCCCCACTTGGAATGTTATAATAATACAATAGAAACGGATGTCAAAAACAGACGAATACGTTGGTTATGGATTAATTTTAATTGAGAGTACAAACTGAAAAGTGTTTTTTTTTTAAATTTTCAGACCATGTTGAAAATAGGCGGCGGCGCGGCCTTGCTGGCTGCGATCGTGGCCGTGTTTGTGGTCGCCACCCAGGGCCGTGATCCTGACCTAGAAGAGTTGGAGCAGGAGGGTCGTGAATACATCCTTCACCTGGACAAAATGGCGGGCCTAAGGAAGAACAGAGCGACTCTAGCCGAGTGGGCGTATACTTCAAATATTACTAAAGAAAACGAGGAGAACAGAGTTAGTAGTGTAGTCTAGAGTATATAACTTCTCTGCCTAGCCGAATTTCGGCCACGGCGGCCATCTCCAGAGAGATCTGACAACTGCGCAGTACATATAACAGTGCACGAGTGCACTCTCTGTCCCCTTATTCTTCTATTTCGATGGGACGGGAATCCTACATAACCGGAGAGAAATTAGGCGCACGACCGACGGCTTAACATGCTCTCCGAGGCACGGGTGTAACACCGCCAACTTCCTGACTTCGGCCTATTATTAGAAATTGAAAAGAAAGATAGTATAGAAAATAATCAAATAGAGTATAGTTTGTTCAGGCACAAATAGCATTATATAAACAATGCATACATCTTATTACTATTTTGCGATTATCACTTTAAAGGTGATCGAATAATCTACAACATTTTTGATGATTTGTCTACAACTGTCTTACACTTAACAACTACTTGTTAAGTAATAGGAAGGATTAGTTAAACTTTACAGACTTAGTATGTAGATGTGTACAGATAACGGCGTTGTGGTTGACTCAAAGTTTTCCGCGCAGAATGCAGAATGACAGAGCGCGCAAGACGTTACTATGGTTGCGTTGGTTTTTGTGTCTTCCTCACCTCGATCGTGACCCGTACAGATTTTACCTCGCATTCAAGTTCATAGCAAATTATAGGATCTTTAATTTGAGTTTGAAGTGTTGATAAGTCATGCCATGCAAGATGAAGATCGATCGGCTGATTCGCCAATCAAAGAGCTATTCAGTAGCGGATAGAAAAATACAAAAGCCATGATAAAAATGTTATACACATCAAGAGGAATATACGTAATATCTATTTAATTTTACCTTGTCTTTATATCAACTCGGTCTGCGAGAAAAGTGATAACATAACAAGACAAAAATGCCTGCTTTGCAGTATACTGCGGAGCAACTTTGGATACCAACTTTAAGCATTTGCTCTACTAATTTAATTATACACTCGTCTTTTCAGATCCAGGTCCAATTGGAACTATCCAAGCTAGAGAAACAAGGATGGGAAGAAACGAAGATGTACAGGTGGCAGGACTTCCAAGATTTCACATTGAGACGAATGTTCAAGAAATATTATCAGCTGGGTGTCGCAGCCCTACCAGACGAGAAGTACAAGTTGCTGATGCAGTCTGTATCTGGCATGGAGTCGAATTACGCTACTTCGAAAATTTGCGCGTATAAAAATGAAACCAAATGTGATCTAGCCTTGGAGCCAGGTAATTGATTATGCTGTTTTATTGTATTTGGAGGTCACGCAATATCAAAGAAAGGCGGCATTATATTTTCTGTCTCCTTGCGGCGGTGTGAAGCGATAGGTTCGGTAGTGCCTGAGGTCGGTATTGCCTATTTCTCTCTCTTTATGAGAAGTGCTTTTAACCCAGAAATCCAATTAAAGAAAAAATCTATCACACCAGCCATGCTTGAGCCAGTGTCATGGATGCAGTTTTAGTTTTATGAATCGGTACACGTTCTTATTATGGCCCTTTTTGTGGTGAATGTAAGGCAATTTTATCGTTGCTGTTAGAATATCTATATTAGCTCTATCTTTAAAACTTTTTTGGACTTAATCATCAGTTAGTGTTATTGATTTACAAAAATACAAGGTATACATTCTCACACTGAATGAGGTGACTTCAAATAAACACATATTTTTTACAAAGTTAAGTTTTTTTTACGAAGCAAACTCTATTTGAAAAGACAACCTTATGCGCGTGACTAAGTTGTTTTTGCAAAGTGCATAACGTACATTCTGACACGTCTTGTATACGGACGCTTTTTAGACGGTATATTGGTATTTTTAAATCAACGCTACGAGTACATAAAATTGTTCAGAAATATAGCTATGTTTATTATGAGGGAGTTTTAATAGTTATTAAAATGTATTGATCAGCTTTAGCTAAAATTGAAGAGGAAGTATGGAAATCTTCGTTAGCTACAACTTATTCATTAATTACAACAAGATTCAGTCAATTATATTACTCACTAAAGTCGTATATTGTTATTGGCAGATATCACGGAGATATTCGCTAAAAGCCAAGACCCAGAGGAGCTGAAGCACACGTGGGTGGAGTGGCACCGGGCGGCTGGAGCCCGGGCGCGACAGAACTTCACGCAGTACGTGCAGCTGAACAACGAGGCAGCCAAACTCAACGGTACGTTCACTCGGCTCCCACTGTCTAGCGGCATTTCAAAGAGCGCTCCAGCAGGCACTTCGATCGAGCTACATTCTAATCCTCTCCTCACAGGTACACTACACCCAGTCCGAGGGATTCGGGCGTTTTTCGGACCATACGATCCAATCCACAATCATCACACGATGACAGGCAACATCACACACGTACAACTCCGAATAGTGAGAACGACGATGTTCGTCCGGTCATAGAAGATAATTCCAGTACCTTATGTGATTTGTCAATGAGCTCAAGTCAAACCACCATCCCAGTTAGGTTTACCACGACGACCGCGCGCGAGTGGTACCACCCGCCTTGTTAGGAGGGGGGACGGTACCCCAAAGAGCTTTTACAGCCACTACGATAATGCAAGGCCAACTTTAGATGCCGCGCGTGAGCTGCCCTTCACTTTAAAGGGGGAGGGCGGAGGGGCGAGGAAACCCGGTCCCATCGGCCAAGATAGTAATAGTTTGTTTACCTAACCTTAAACCAGTATCGAGATTCATCCTTCCCATCTGCGGAAAAGGAGGGAGTGGGCGGGGAGGGGGAGATAATACTCTTACTCTACTGTTTATTCAAGGTTTGTTAATCGTATAACAATTATGAAACATGACATGTGTATTGGAATTAGAGTTTCCCTTTGTGAAATAGATTGTTGTTTAATAATTACTTAATTCATTGACATCACTATAATCATAGTAATAATTAATGTTGAAGTCACTCTCCTCGACCGTAATTATTCTGCACGACCTCTACATTCAAACAAAGTATGCAGCTATCATGACCTGTCCTTATATAATAATGATCTTTAGAACAGGTTGACAAAAATAGCAATGGCAATATTGTTTCTTTCGGAATGACAGATCTTTTATACTTACGTGCTTCTATAAATTTTTTGTTTGTTTCAACAACCAAACCACTGAGACTACATATTGGATTTGAAAAGTTATTATTATATAAGATAGCTACATTCATGAGAAAGGTTTTAGGCTATACATCATGACCCCACGACCAATATGACCGGAGTCACACGAGTGGAACCGTAGGGCGCCCTAGGTCAAGTGTAGGTAATACTGATGGTGTTCGTAGCTGATTGGTTGTGCAGTGCACTGATGATGATCATCTGTTCCTGTGAACTTGTATTAATGTCAGCTGTGGCCCACAGACGGCAGACGGCAGACGGCAGATGGCAGACGGCAGACGGCAGACGGCAGACGGCAGATGGGCCAGTTTGGTTCTGGAGTGGAGGCCGCGTTTAGGAAAAAGATGTATTGGTCGACCGTTCACTAGGGAAGACGATCTCCGTGCAGTAGCCGATCCGGGATGGATGCGAGTAGCAGGAGATCGGTCGTCTTGGCCTTCATTGAAGGAGGCCGATGTTCAACAGTGCACCGATAGGAGCTGATAATAATAATAATAATATTATATTGCAAAAGCAATATTACTATATATATATTTAATGTTTATGACGTCAGCAAGCTGTTGCTATACTATTAGATTTGACAGTGTTGGATTTGTATTTAAATACAAAGTTTACTTTCAGACTTTAAAGATGTAGCAGAGTGGTGGCAGTCAGAATATGAGGTGCCGGACTTCGAGCAGCAGCTCGCGAAACTGTGGGAGGATGTGAAGCCGTTGTACCAACAGCTGCATGCATATGTTAGGAAGCGTCTGAGAGATAAATACGGAGACCACATCGTGTCCGCGAAAGGACCTATCCCAGCACATCTCCTAGGTATGTGTAATTTCATACTGTGATAGTGTACTAACTTTCTCCGGTCGCTTATAAGGTACTACCGACGCAAGTATTGTTGTCATGCAGCCTTCCGCATTGTTACTGTCATTCAGGATGCATTGCTCTCCTTTCCTCCTCAACTCCAATAGGTCAGCGGTTACTCACAAACAGCACGAAACAAGTTCCAATACAGCAGCATGGCACTACCTCGTCCTGGACCTGACTACCGTGCAATCGGATTATGGGAATGAGGCAATATGTACTGGCTATAATACTGTAACCAGTGACGTTGGCTAGTGACTTCACGATTGGCTCCCGTAACCGAAGCCGGACTAGGAGGTCATTAGAATTTGTATTATAGGCGGGTTTCTCCTTGTGTATACGTTCTTGCTTACCTTTTTTATAGAATATGAGCAAACAACCAATCGGAGCCTTTTTTACGACTACCGACGACCGCGAACATCCACATAATTACTATGTGCGTTGCCGTCCTTTCCCCGCGCAATGGGCCACCGGCTACTCACGAACTGCACGAAGCGCGACACTGGAGATGTCACTTTACGGCGGTACTATGTGAGCGAGATGTGGCTCACCTGTCGTGCCAGCCCGTGCCGGCCCAGTTCTCTACGTTACTTTTATATAAAGTATATATAAAGGTTGTATATATATTTCTATTCTTCGTAACATTGTACGTACTTACTTTCACATTTGGATCAAAACTAATGAAGTCTGAAATTCAAAAAATCCCAAAAATAGGACGAACGATTTATCGCACTATAATCTTATCAGAATTGTACTATATTTTACGTAAATTATAAATACACAACAAAGTGGATACTAAACATTTGTGAATTGGTGAAACAAAAATTATCGTTTTAAATAATTTTACCTCGATCCAATGGTCGAGTCATATTATAATAAGAAAGACAATTTTTATGCTTGATGTGTGATAAATAATTTGAACATGAATGTGGTCGCTATCTAGATGTAGATGATGTATTTTTTTTTGTTTATGCGTGAAAACGTATTTACGCGCGTTCACCGGCCCTGGGTGGGATCCACAGGTGTGTGGGGCTCCCGGCATATTATAGTGATGAATACCCACAAAAATCACCGCGGGTACCATCAGTGTCGCCTTTGATAAGATACCCCCGAACAACAAAACATCAGGGCACCTCGACGGCTAGTCAGTCCCCCTAAGAGACCGACCCCTCCTCCACAGGAGGCTTTTCCCGCACCAGAAGGAAAGAAAGGGTTCAAAGCGCATCCCCTTGTTTCAATTGGCGTCGCTTGGGTTCACCCCAGGCTACTGAGCCGCATCGCCACGACAAGGCTTGAACCATGGTGGCGATAAGTAGCGACTCTGCCTGATAGCACCTTACCCGGCTACCGGAATATCAAGTGCTGGACATCCCCCTGACATTTACTTAATATAGCGTGAAGTGAAGTAAGTGTAGAGAGAGAGAGAGAGAGAGAGAGAGAGAGAGAGAGCGAGAGAGAGATATTTTCATGACCTGAAATTCCAACCTACAAACACTGTCGTAACGTGCACAGCCACACCACGCTGGCCTAGTCCTGTGGTAAGTACCACAAGGACTTGTGTTACAAGTACGTAAGAGACTAAGTTCATTGTCATAATAGGAACTGACGCCCCCTTTCCGGCTCTCACCCGCAGATGGGAGAGATGGGAGATCCTGCCTCCCCCGAATGCGACGTCCGGCGAAGCTCGCGCGCGGTAGCTAAAATGGCCTCGACGCTGACGTGAACATTTGGCTCATGTAGAGGGTTATGATTGGGGGGCCCGTACCCCCCCTTCACCCCCAGGCGGGCGAAAGAACTCGCGCGCAGTAGCCTCGGAATAGTTAACCGGTACGGCGGTTGTTACCTTATTGGTACGGCAGTATTACTTAACTGGTACGACAATATTACCTAACTGGTACGGCGGTATTAGAATATTTCATGTTGCAGGTAACATGTGGGCACAAACTTGGAGTAACATTGAATCATTCACAAGACCATATCCGGATAAGAAAGAACTGGACGTAACCCAAGCGATGCAAGAGAAAAATTACACATCGCTCAAGATGTTCCAAATGTCCGATGAATTCTTTAGGTCTCTGAATTTGACTGCGATGCCTGAGAAATTCTGGCAGAACTCTATCATCGAGAAACCCAATGATAGAGAAATTGTATGCCACGCATCCGCCTGGGACTTCTATGATGGAGAAGATTTTAGGTTAGTAAAATTCGATGCAATCCGCCTTTGATTTGTATCTAATCATATTTTATAGAACATCATTGTGCATTGTTTAAATTTGTTAATGCTCTTGTATTAATATTTCAAGCCTTTCATTATTATTAAACCTTAACTCTAGAAAAGTATTCTTTATCTATTATAGTATCATATCATGCTAATAAATCATTTAAGCAAAGTATATTATGTAAATAGATATTGTAGGAATTATTTGAAACCTTGAAATTATAAACCAAATTCGCTTGATGCTTGTTTAAGTTACTTTTTTCTTTTGTTTTTTATTTAATCAATAAATGTGTGCATTTATCAGCTTTTTACTATTGGTGGCAGTAGAAATTGATTTTATAAAGTAGGAAATAAAGGTGGTGGCACTTATTCCAAATTTCTTTGTGTTCACATGTCTGGATTAATTTTGAAGGATCAAACAGTGTACAACAGTAGATTATGAGTATTTCCAAACGACACACCACGAAATGGGACACATACAATACTTCCTACAGTATAAACATCAGCCTGTCATATTCAGGGATGGAGCCAACCCAGGTAATAGTCACTGATGAATGTTTAATGCAGGATCAAAATGTGTACGACGGTGAATAAAGAGCACCTGAGGGTGGTTCATCATGAGATGGGTCATATTCAATACTATATGCAGTACAGAAGTAAGCCCGTAGCGTTCCGTGCCGGGGCAAATCCAGGTGATTTCATTTTTACAAAAGCGTTCGTTTTTTTTACAATATTATTCTCCTACTTTTCTGTGTATTGTAGAGCAAGTTGAGCTGTGGACAGGTGATGATTATAACAATATTTTCTATGGGGTAATACAACGGTAGGATGCCAATAACATAATTGTCTTATGGTATACGTCCCGGAAAGGATATTGAGTATCCACTTCAAAAACTACATATTTTTTCAATTAACTGTTTCCATTTGGACATGGAACCATTACCTCATTTCTCCAGGGTATCAATAATATTGTTTGTTAGTTTCTGGGTGTTTTAATAACATTTGCCGAAGAAACTTCAACTTGAAATAGGGCATATGGTCAATTGGGGCTCAATTTGGATGCTAACAGCCGCTCGGCGTGACGTCTAGGTGTTCACTAAATAGCTCATACCTAAAAGGCCGTAGTGCATGATCTGACTGTAGATGTGTGTGATAATGATTATTCTTAAGTATTCATTGCTAGATACTTGCAAATAATATATTAATAAGAAGTTGCTTTCGGACAGGATTTCACGAAGCAGTTGGTGATACGATAGCGCTGTCCGTGTCATCGCCGAAGCATCTCCGTCGTGTTGGCTTGATCAGTGGCGACGCGGAAGACGAACAGACGGAAATTAATCAACTCTATAAAATGGTAGGTTTAGTTTTACGTGTATAACCGTGTCCTGTATTCTGATATGTACAAGGTAAGGACAACAAGCTTGACTAATGCCCTACATGAAAGTCTAGAAAAATACACACATTCATCTTTTTCGCTCCTCAAATGGCTTTTAACGAGCTGCACAGACAACATCAAGGACGTAATTGTGTGTGTCGACTATGTTAGATATTAACTAAGCATTTTTATATCAGCCACACAAACTAACCCGACTGACGTGTTAATTGCAGAATTTGTGACAAACATGTTATCTTACTGTGTAAGATCGAGATTTTTTAACTAATTTCTGTTAGAATTTTGCTAATGAGGAATTTATTTCCAAAATACACAGTTTTAAATCTGTACTTATTACAAAACAAAGGCTCTCTAGAACCTGTGTGATCGATTTCACCGATGGATAAAACGATTCCCGAAGGTTTTTATTGCGTAATTCGTTAAGATAACAATCTGGCCACCGTTATTAACAAAAACATAAAACTTTGCAGGGCATCGACAAAATAGTGTTCCTGCCGTTTGCTTACACCCTGGACATGTTCCGCTACGAAGTGTTCCGCGGGAACACCTCCCCGGAGGACTACAACTGCCACTATTGGCGGCTGCGGGACGAGCTGCAGGGCGTGGAGCCGCCCGTGAACAGGACCGAGGAGGACTTTGACGCTGCCGCTAAATACCACGTGTCAGCTGACGTGGAATATGCGAGGTGGGAGTTATTGTGAATTGTGAAAACCGCCCGCGACCGGCCAGGTACCTCTCGTTCACATGGTACCGGTGTAAAGTAACATCTTAGGTATGGCGTTTCGTGCGGCTTGTGAGTGGAAGGTGGCCTATTGGGAGGGAGGTGTAAGAGAGAGCAACTAAACGGCATAGAAATTATGCTGGTGTTACAGGTCCTGATTTCTCATTTGCCCCCTAAACTATATAAAGCAAAGTTTAAAATATACAACTGTAAAAGATAAAATGCTAATAAACATTATCATGTTAATAAGGACCTTTTAAGATTTTTCGTTGGCTCCTTCCAGGCCTTCTGTTGAGGCCTTCTGTTGCGGCCTTCTGTTGAGGCGTTTAAAAATGTCCCACCTCCTTAGGGGTTAAGAAAAACATGTAGCATTTTTTATAGTACCAGGCTTTGCGTTCTCATAATTGTTATACAACTATATGGGCAACATGCTTCCTTTCCTCCAATGGACCACCTGAAATTCACGAACCTCGCGAAAAATATAATGTGATCGAGAGATATCGCCCCGGTGGTGCCGGCGGCCGGCGGAGCGGCGGGTATTGTAACAAAATTAAAGAGATTTTTTGTACAATTGACAAGCAAAAAAGAATTATTAATATATACATACAACCAACCAAATGTTTATTTGTTCGAACGGGCTAATCTTAGGAGCTATTGGTGGTATTTGAAAAAAAAAAAAACAGTATCACATTTATCGAGGAAGATATGGCCCATATACCACAACGCTATGACTAACAGAAGCGGAGTTACTTGAGACTGAAACTACGAGGCGCTGCCGGTAAATTTATACATTTTTGTGTATTTCCAGATATTACGTGTCGTTCATAATCCAGTTCCAATTCCACCGAGCGCTGTGCCAGCTGGCCGGCGAGTACATACCCGAGGACCTCACCAAGAAGCTGGTGGACTGCGACATCTACCAGAGCGTCAACGCTGGCAACGCACTGTCGTGAGTTGTGGTCATGAAACAATGCCTCTCGTAACGGATGTGATATTGCTGCAATACGGCAAAATCAGGCCGGCTCGATTCACGTGGAATAGCTTTTGCAGCACTTCATGATGTTTTCGTGTGTCCGTCCCCAAGGAGAAAACGGAATAACAAAAGAAAGAAATCTAACCAGTGTCTTTCACACATTTTTTAAAATATATATAAGACATGTTTTTTGTTAGTATAGGGTACGATGGGGTTAAAATATCGTATTGTGATAAAAACCCAAAAAATGTTTGGGAGAAAAACAAAGCAGAAAACAACTCAGCATAACATCCATATGCTCATGTGCGTTAGTAGTCCCACGTCGAAACAACAGTTCTTTTGCCGTCTTTGCTACAAGTGTATCAGTTTTGGAACTGTACGGGAGAAGTAAGTTTTGGAACTGTAAGTACGCTAGCACATCTCGGAGCATAAGCCACCGACGCATCGGAATGAGAAAGTGGAATAAGTATAAAATAAAGATTTTTCTAAAAACTTTGCAAGCACGCCTCACTTTCGTATGGATTTAGGCATTGGAATTGCCTAGCGAGGAATATTTGTATCAGGTTAAAACATCTACACTGTCTGGTCATGTGGTTGTTTAAAATGGGCATCCATAGACATCTACAACCTTATTGTTCCGACTACTCGTCAGTTCCAATCCCATAAAGACATTTCATCATTAACAATATGACCATTATCAACCTCTATGGTTCGCATGCTTATACCTCTTTCAATGAATCTCCTGCCACTATCACCCGTTTTCCCATCCGGTAAAGTGAGGAGACCAAAAAATATTTACGATAATATAATTATTTTCTGCGGTTTCTTCCAGGAACATGTTGAAGATGGGCTCCTCTAAGCCGTGGCCCGAGGCTATGGAGGCGCTGACGGGCCAGCGCGCTATGAGAGCTGACGGTCTACTGGAGTACTTCAGACCCTTACACGAGTGGCTGCAGGCGGAGAATCAGCGAACCGGCGAGTTCATCGGATGGGAACCTAGCAAAATTCGTAAGTGAAAAGGCAAAAAAATATGGTAATATTGCAGACTAATAAAGCAGGTGCTTGACCAATGGGCTCTCAGGGGTAAGGGCTGTGTCCATCAGTGGATGTCGTCCGGCTGGTCCCTGTGATGATGATGATAAAAGCCGGTGCTACCGGCAAAGCTAAACTGGCGTCAGTTTGCGGTCGTCCAAACGCAGTGCACGAAATGAAATTCTGGGTTCCCCAAGTGTTATTCAATTCTCAATAACTAAGGACAATAATAATATAATTTAACAGATATCACTGTGGACTCATCACACCGCGTTAGCCCAGTCCTGTGGTAAGTACCGCAAAGACTGAACCAGCCGGTCGTCGAAATAAAGAATATTCATAAGAAAAGGGAGACGACTCATATAAATGGTCCTTTTTACTTTTTTGTTATAGTCTTCTCATTGGTCCTCCACAAACGATCAGTCGGAGCCTTATAATATCTACCGACGCCCACAAACATCCGCATAAATGGTTATGCTAATGCGCTGTCCTCCCTGCAATGGGCCACCAATTGAAACGCGACAATTGAAACCGAATGAAACGCGACAGCAAAGCTGTCACTATACGTCGGTACCATGTGAACGAGAGGTACCGCATGGGCCCTAAACTTACTAACCTTGTATAATAAATAAGTAAATAAGCCTTTATTGCCACAAATTTCCGTACATTGTTAAACATAGTTTTAAAATACAACTAAACTAAACACGCCACAATTATGTATCGGCAAAACCTCGAATACATAGTTTTAAGAAACGTCCTTGGCCCACCACTAATGCCCTTCGCTGCTCCTCCTCTAGCTCTAACCAATTACGACCATTTGATATGACCTCAGGGAGCCCGAGGGAAAAGCTAGAACTGTCTCGTATACATTTATATATATATATATAATGATGACGTTATTTTGTATTCTAGAATACTGTACCGCTGAGCAGCTGACTGCTATAGAAGCAAAGAAGACGCCCGAATCTGTACACGAGACGTGACCGTACTTAATGATTTTAGGATAATTTAGGAGAACAGTATTCAAAATAAACGTTTTAATACATGCCTGGTTTCCTTCCTCAAGATCCTCAAAAAACTGTGGTTGATTTAATTCCCGCCGTCGTTGACTCAATTTCTGCGAGTACATAACCACCTTACAGGCAATTTCCTATCGCACTTGCAATTTTCTGATCCGATGTTACTTACAGTCGTTTTCTTCGAATATTCTGTCCATAATGCCTTTGCAGATATAATTTTGACATATTGAGTTCCATCAATTTCCATCCATCAATTCAAATTATAAATTATGTCAAAATTCTATCTCCAGTAGACAATTGCATCGATGGATAGAATGTGGAGAACGGCCGCTAAAAATCTTAAAGAATAGAGCATACTCATAAAACAACTTTAATTTTTATACGCCTCTACAATTGGATTCCAGATAGTGTCTTATAAAACTTTTAATAAATATACTTTAAAAAGTTTTTAAAGAACGTTTGTGTGGTGTAAATATATTAAAACTTAATAAAGAGTTTACAACAGATTCCATATATATGACACGCACTTCCCAGGCTGTGTCTGTGTTGTAATGAAGTTTAATTTATATTGTACTGTTCGCGTTAATCGGAACAACTAAATTTATTAGGTGCATACTGGATATATTGCGTACATTATATATAGTAAGGCTGATTATAGTCTCACGCTCACCATCAGCGCTCTTAGCTCAGCGCGTTGTTTGTCAGCGCTGAGGCTCAGCGTGTCTCGTTTTAGTATCGTACTGACCGCCTTGTCGTACAGATGACAAAATGCGGTGTATTAATTATTGCTGCTTTGTACTATGTATCCCAAAAAAATAAAAACCGGCGACCACGAGGACTCCATGTTCATCCATTGATTGAGCAGAGAGCCGTTGCAGGAGAGTTTGTCTTGTTATATGGCACTTTGAGGGCTGACAAAAAGTAAATTCTTTAATTACTTTCGAATGTCGACTAGAACTTTTGACGAACTTCTGACAAAGGTCAGAAGTTCGTCAAAAGTTCTAGTCCTCTGATCTCTCCTCATCCTGTATCTTTATACAGGATGAACTGGTCCATTGTAGCTTACGAATTGTGCCTGTACCACCGATTGAATGACTAATGGTGACATTTATGTAAGAAAAAACATATTTACTCGTTTTATAATTATGTGTAATTATGGCAAAGTGTAGGTAAGAAAACAACATAGGTATTTATTATTGTTATGTTTCATATTATAGGTAAGACAAGAAAATAACATGAATGACATATTATTAGTAATTAAACATAACCCTTCGCGATTCGCCATGACTGTACGCGCTAACGACGTCCGCTCCGCTTGACACTAACACGCTCACTCGCAGAGGCCCTCGTGCAATCGTCAGCGCCGACAGCTACGCGGGGCCGACGCGCGACGCGTACGGACGCGTAGCTATCAGCGCTGATCACCGTGCGCGCTGATAGCAACGCGTCATCAAAAAACGCTTCCTAAAAGTTCATATATCTCGGCCATCAGCGCTGACGTTGACCTAGCAAACGTTGTTTTGTCGCGTTTGGTGATCAACCCACTTATGGGTATGAAGATTAGATAGTAGCCGACTCGGACCTACTGAATGTGCGTATAAAATTAGGTAAAAATCGGTAAAGCCGTTTCGGTGGAGTTAGGTAACTGACATTGTGGCACGAGAATGATATATTTAAGACATACATACAAGAATTGCTGGTTTAGAAACTCACCGAGTTTGGTTTGCCGGTTTTCCTGAAGTCAGACCGAGTCAAAAGCCGGATAAATCAACCCGATTTAATTGCTGACGTTAAAAAAGAAATTTTTATAATTCCATTTCAAACAAAAACATTTTCATTTCATTCCATAAAGAAAGATTAATACATAAATATTATTAATCTTTGACATTCAAATTGAGAATACCTCAAACCAATTTACGTTAAATAATTCAGTAACCTGTTAAAATAGTGTACCTTCTGTAGCGCACTTAACATCTTGTTTTAATCACTTTTAAATTCTCTCCGATTGTAATTCAATGATTTGTACGGTTAAATGCAACTTTAGTCACGATTACAGCCCAACCGTCACATCAGATAAGTAACAATTACTCTCAAAATGAGCATGAACACACAGCTCCTGGTGTTGGTAGATTTGTGAAATGATGACCTGAGTTCGTGTTGTTGTTGATTGTTGCTGTTGCGGAGTGTTTGTTGCTGTGCTGTGTCGAACTTTAAATTTGTTATTGTAATTTGTGTAAGTTATATTTATGTCTTTGCAGATTTATGTCTTAGAGTAAGGGCTGGCACAAACGGGGAGGTTACCTCTTGATCATACTATGTCGCATCAAAGTGAAGTAACTTGCTGCTGTGTTACGCGCGGCTTGTGAGTAGCCGGTCGCTCATTACAGGGGAGGGGAGATGACATCGCATTCGCATGACAATAAGAATTCAGATGCCTATGGGCTTCGGTAGTCGTCGAATTCTCGTTTGTCCCCCTTTACTATAAAAATAAAACAGTAGTTGAAATTTACTCTTATATTTGTATGAATAATGGATGACGAGTGAAATAATGTGGAACATTAATCGAGCATAACATCATAACCCTTTACCGCTTTTATTTTGCATGCGTCTCTTGTGCACATCCGACTCGTGTTCGCTCGTAAGCAATAAACTCCAGGTTCGGAGCTGCTACACACAATTATTTCAATAATTTTAGTTTCAACATTGGTATACAAAATAATGTCCCGCTAAGTATAACATCGTTGAAGAGTTAGTAGGCAAATCACTTACGCAGATGGCCGATGGACTTTGGTTTCTACAGTAAACGTCAACCCAATTTCACCTGATGTATAAAAACTATTTTTATACAATTTCCTTTATTAGTTAAAATAATTTTTACACATACGACCTTTACGACTTAAATTACGACTATGATTTTTAGGGTCATAAATATAAAAATATATTTAACCAATAGTGAGAATTGTATAAAAATAGTTTTTATACATCAAGTGATATCACGAATTTTCATCTAGTGACAATACACTCCGTCGACCATATCAACTTTCTTTGGACTCCCAGTTATGTGAACCTTAATTGATTTAATGTGATATAAAAATTATCATTTTTCTGATCATTTAACATGACTATATTAGATATAAAGGATTTCCATCAAAATTACTATGCAATGTTATCTTAATATGTTTTTCTATTCACATAATTTAAGTGTCACTCACTCAAGTGTTCCTTATCCATTATCCTTCTTCCGTGGTTTCAAGGAGCATTGGATCAGATGAGATGATCGTTGAGGATGCTAATAGAATAAACAATCGGTTTGACTTTCCTTTAACGCGACTAGAAAATTGTAAGTAGGGAAAAATAGAAATGAACTTACTGCAGAACTGAGTTGAGTACCTTAGGCCTGACTCCCAAATTAAGTCGGAAACTAATTGGAGCAGATATTTAAATGCCATATATCGAACCTTGCAGATTTGCCTTGCTGATTCCACAACCATAATTCTCTTCATACATATATGTAGGTTGCGACCACTTCTTTTTTTCGGAGCTGAACTTATGCTGTGGGTACGAAGAGAAGCCCAATATAGCTACATCGCATTGCTATAAGTGCTCGTCTGGTGACGAGGCTAGGTTTGGCGTCGAAGCGGGTCCTTCACTCGCCGTAGTTGGAAACACCACATCCAAACGTACCGTATATTACACAACAACAAAAGAAAATGGAACAATAAAGGATTGTTGCACCTACTTAACCTGAAAGTCCCAACTTTTAATACTGTTATTTCTCGTGCTGCACTGGAAGTGAAGTTCAAACTTTCGGCGTAAGCAGGAGAAAAAGACTACCATACCTTGTATGGTTACCTATAGATAATGTGTCAAGTTTTTTTCTGCTACCTGTTGCGTCGAGCTCTTCCAGCCCCCACGATAATCCAAAGCCCATTTCAGCTGCCGCGTCTGAGCTGCCCCCCTCGTCAGATAAGGGTCCCGGTCTCGAGGAGTCCAAGGTAATAGGAATTATTTATTTATTTAACAATTTACGTACATAGAATATTTTTTTAAACTCTGAAACAATAACGGGCTGGTACAGAGGTACAGCTTATTCCATATAGGAATCTCTTTCAGCAGACCTATTACTGGATATATTACAAACTGCGGCCATTTTGGGTGTACATACAAATATATATATACTTTATAATATATACTTAATTATTACATATACAAAATACAATAGCTAATCTTTAAAACTATCGGGATGCATCTTTCCCATCTTCGGGAAAGTCCGTCCCCTATCAACCACAATCTCACCTAGACCGTCGCCCGAGCTGTCTTATGAATGATATATAACCCATGAAGCTCCACTGGACACTTCCGTCAGCATGGAGCAGTCTAAAAAAATGTTGCAGACCTGCTTAATTTATGGATATTACACCTATAGGGAATATAAATTCACTCCATCGAACTTAGCTTTTATTGGTTCGTTGGCATTTATAATTTAAAATAATCGAAGCAGCTTGTTTACATATTTAATTTTTAGATTTGTGTTATTGTACAAAAAAAAAAAAATCTGAACATACCTAAGTATATAATATCAAATAATTGCATAATATATTTAGCTAGCTGCGCAACGCAATTTCCCCCGTATATTAACCACTTTTATTAATTGTAGCGTCATAGCTCACAGGCTTCCTCATTAAAGTAGCTATCACACACAAAAGAATTCTCTAAATCGAAATTTGTATGTCCTGGGATTAGCGCGTTCAAACAAACAAACAAAAAACTCTTCAGCCTCATTATATTATATTCAATAATTATCTCCTTATTATCTCCTTATTATATTCAATAATTTCAGAGTTCCAGTCCCAGTAGATTTAGTAAGTAAATTCATGTAGAGTCTTAGTGTTAAAAACGACAATATTTATTTTATGAGCTCGTAAACAATAAAATACACCTTAAAATATGTTTGTATCACATTCTCCTTACACTCACTATCGGACATAAATGTACCTTACAATAAAACTACTTTTTGTCAATCCGTTGATCCGTGAAGCTATTGAGATTAAAAAAGAACTAAAACTATAATTCTTCGGGTACTTTTAAAAACTTGATACACCAGACATCTGTCATCTCAGTCCACCCGTGACCATGGTTGCTGTAAAGCTTTGGAAACTTCGGGCTACATAAATAATTTAACAAATCGCGATAAAATCCGTAAAAGTAGTTTTATTGTAATGTCTAAATTTCGCGTATACTTAAGACATCAATAAATGCACCTACTTGTAAACCCGTTGTGCCTCAATATTTTATTCGCATTACATTGTGCTTTCCGTAGTAGGTGTTAAATACTTAGTATGTATTTAATTTCTCGAAGCCTCTTGCGCTATCAAACTTACTCATACATTAATAAATTCATCTTTAATAATCAGTAAGGAAGGACCACATTTAAAAGAAAATTAACAAAAAACATAAATGTCTTGATCTTACATTATATGCATGACAAGACAAAGACAGAGACTAGTCTTGCTACTTCAGCTGTCGCTTCACCTTGTTTTCACTATTTATAAATAAAATTGATTTTTGGACAGAGATCAACATCTATAAAATTTTAGCTTTGGGTAGTCGATAATCGCTTTTATTTTTGTCGTTCATGCTAAAATTCCGTCTTTTGAAATTTGGAATCTTAAAAATTCTATTTTTTCTTGGCCGAAAGTGTATTTTGATAAGTTAACAGTAAGACCAAATTCGTCTAGCTTTTAAATACTATATCTAAATGCTGTTTATACTGTAATTCTACCTGTGCAGATTAATATAGCAGTATATATATTTTATGTTAAAGATATAGTAAATGCACATACTGTGTAATTGCAATAAGTTAATAGATATAGAGTTACAATATTCTAATGTTAAAAAAGGACCGTGTCTCGTAATCAAATGTTAAATTTTGGCGAGGATAATGAAGCGGAACAACTTGTGTAAGTAATTATGAAAAAAAATGTTAGACCTTATGTGACCTCGCCCTTACAATTTAGAACTGTTATGTCATGCAATACAGACTTTATCATAAATCGTTGCAATGTTTGTGAGCTATTATGAAGACACAATGGCATACGCGTTAATATCATTAAATACCAGGATGGAATTTCAGCAGTCTATTCCGTGTCTTCAGGATTCATGAGAATGTTTTGGTATGTTCTACATAAATATAAGTCTCTAAATATCGCCCTATTAGCTAATATACCAGCCACCAGGCCACTAGGTACAAGAAAGGTATAGAAATTCATGATATTTTTATTCTATAGTCCTCAATGATGGCTCTTTCAAATTACCTATAGCTCTTGTTATACGCAAGTTTGTCACTTGATCTTTTTGACCTACTAACATATATTATTTGTATATACATGTTATGGTGACATATTTTATTTGATATTTATAATATCAAAAAAATGTTACTATAACATGATGTTCTACATCATCTATAATAAAAATATAATTTCATTCTTAAATTTAAATCTAAAATATTAAAACCCTAATTTGCAAGCCATTGGTTACATACAAGACCTGGCTAGTTTTTTTAAAGAATGTTCTTAAAATACTTAATGAAATTACAGTGTATAAACATAGACGCCTTCAAAATATGACATTATACATTAAAAGGAAAATAGACCATTTAAAGGACAATGTCGCCTGGTCCGGATAATAATCGCATTATCACGTAGATAACTTGTATCATTTATAAGTGCCAGCTGTATCCCGGCCGAGACAGTTGTTAGTGGCTGGCGGTACAAGGAGGACGATTGGTACGTTTATATTATTATATTATCTGTTTTCATTCAAATCTGATCCCAATTTTAAATATTATTTTTTAAAATTAGGATTTATTTAAGAATGATACAAATACGACAATGTTATGATAGCAAGGTATGTGATTCTGTTTATACTTTAGGTAAACATGGCTTTTATAAAATATATGTAATTTTAAAATTCTAATTTCATGTATAAATTATCTGAATTAGATGTAAAAACTTACTTCCTTTTACTTTCAATATGTTCGTATCTCTGGTTTAATCAACAGCCTTTCACCTAGTAAAATATATATTTCACCTAGTAAAATAGTTGAAAAAAAAGGCTATATTTGTATTATTTTGTTTGCTTTAAAATGGACAGACCATTTGATATGTATCACGTTGTGTAAAGACCTTCCTTTTTACTTTTCTGTAATGCTGTTGGCTCTTTATGCATGCGTAAGTTAATAGACAGGTAAATCGGTCCACTGCTTAACTAGTCCATCCTCGATACCGGCCTTTACCTACCTAGATCTCATTATACCTAAACTCCAACTGGTTTTTCGAAACAAGTTTTGTATCTGACTATGTTTTTGTACATATTATATATCTTACTAAACATCTTCAGAGAGAGGTAGTCCCATGCTGCATTGCAGCGGAATTCAGGCGGCACGACAGGCTTACATCTCGCTCACATGATACCGCCCTAAAGTGACGTCTTCAGTGCCGCGTTTCGTGCGGTTTGGAAATAGACTGGCCCATTGGAGTGGAGGAGGAAAGGATGATGATGCGTTGCCCACGCATCAGCATAATAAAGATGCGGTTATTCATGAGCGGCTATACAAGTAAAATGGCTGCGATTGCTCATTTCGCCCTCTATACTATAAAAAAAAAAACAAAAGATTATCTACCATTTTTAGTTAATTATTTTGCAAGCCATTATCACCAACTTTCATTTTAATACTTACAGTATTATACATATTATTAAACAAGTTCTCGAAAAGCTGTCTGTCTGTATGTGATATATATTCTAAAAATATACTGATCGGATTTTCATGCGGTTTACTCTAATGGATAGAGCGATACACGAGGAAGGAGTGTATAATTTGATAAGGCCCTTTGGTTCATGAGTGGAGCCGGGGCGGATCGCTGGTGTTAAATACAAAATTAATTATAATATCTGTATTGTAAAGGAATGTAATATAATTATGTAATTGCTGTAATATTTTTACACACACCACCGATTTGGTTTTCCAACAAAAATACAAGCGTGAATTGTTCGTAGCTGTCAAAGTCGTTGGAAGGTTTTATGTAACACCGTACTTTAAGGTCACGTGTCCTCAGCGTATGAATATTTTTGTAAACGTTTCATTGAGAAAGTTGGCAAAAACGCATTGGCCCCTCTGGGTAAGGCCTATACTACGATTGCATAAACAGCGTCAGTCTGTTTACTTATGGGGTATTATTATTAACTATAAGTAAAGACCAGTCAAAGAAATTAGGTGATTGTTTAAGTTCCTTTCATGTTTTGGAAGCATCATCATACTTACTAAACAATGAAACTTGCAAACAATTTTTTTTGTATAGGGGCACAAACTGCAATTTCATGACTGCCGATACCAATATGCTGCCGAAATCCACATAATTGTCATTTCGATGCGTGGCCGTGATTCTTTTCTTCCTTTCAAGTTAGCCAAGGGCTACTTACAAACGGCACGAAACGCTATAGCTAGCTGTCTGTGTCATGTGAGCTGGAGGTCCCGGTCGTGTCGTGGCTGCAATGTACCATGACATTACCTATAACTAAAATTAATATTATCTATATTGATAATATAACTGAAGATTTTATTTATCTGAACTCGCTAATTTCAGGAACTGGCCCGAAAAAAAATTCTTTTGTTGAATTCTACGTTTATCAAGAAAAGGTTGTATATTATCTATATCATGCAACGATTAATAGGACCAGAGATACACGAGTAAAACCGCGGGGTGATGGTAGTTTAGAAGTAAAAATATAGTAATATTTGTACCGCATAACGCCGTCCACTCATTCGTTTCAGCATCATCTTTGCTAAGAGCATGACCGTCGAAGTAAACCAATTATTCATTTGCATATAAATCATTGTTTTTATAAATAATACAATGTTTTCAGTTTGTGTTTAGTGTTTGTCGTTGGCAGTGGTTGTATGTAAAGTTTTCTATATTATTCAAGATGCCTTGCGGGTATTGTTCCCAAACTTCGAGACGAGTATTGCTAGTGAGTTTTTAACATTTTTTCGCATCTTTATTGGAAAATTTACTATTAACTTAATATTGTCGGCCTGTCATATCTATCTACTACACTCAGGTCTTCATTTATAAAATGATAGGATGTAACTCGCAGCACTAATCCTTGAACCTATTAATACTCCTCAATCGGAGATCAGGCCTATTAAATCAAATTTTGATATCCAATTGAGAAATATAAAAATGAGAATGTGGCATGGAAACAAATCAATATGGAGAATTTATGTTGTAGTTAAGAGTTAAGCAGGGAATAGCTGTTTAAGGCTTTAACATTAACTTGATCAACCAGCTCTCCCTGTATACTCTCAACTCACATCCGTTCTCAGAAACGATTTTGAAGGACGCATAGCGCTGACTGCCGCTTAAGTATTGTCACGTACATTGGCTTACGGTGCCCTGTGCGTGGACGCATATAACTTACAGTATGTTTTGTAAATACGAGCCTACGTGCTTTGAAACTGATCTCCAAGCTTATCAATTATCATACAATTCAAACAATATACATATGTCCTACCCTATAATATATAGTATCATCGGATAGGTCTTTCTAAACCGTACGTTTTCCCACAATTTCATACAATACATTTAAATATCGGAAACACAAGATAACGAGTATAAAGATAATTCAACAAAGAATTAATAGTTATGTAGAGTAGGCAATTCTGCTGATAAAAGAGGGTACTATCTGTGCTATATTATTTTCAATTTTTTAATTCCCTCCAAAATTAATTTACTGACACGACACTGGGATAACCGTGATCGTAATTTTGCAACTCAACATCATACTCCTATAATAATACTAAAGTCACTACATTAGTTATTTACTAGCTCTTGTAAATACTTACCTTTTTTTAGCCTAAATAATAACTAATTAAATGTGAAGTCATTAAATAAGGATTTTTTGCATGCATAGCGGCTGGGCCTCACCTGGCTGTCCTCCCTCTTCTTGGCTGGTATAAGTCATTGTAATCTTGTACTGTCTCCACTATGAATTGGGCCAAGCCCGTTTAAAAATAAATATTAACCTTTTCCAACCAACCAAAAAACCTAGGAGATTTACAATTCGACAGAAATACGTAGGTACTACTAGTTCACATAATACTTTTTAAATAATATACTCATAATACAAAGAAATAATAATAATAAAATCATAACATTCCCCGATCGTGCCGTCCCAATTCCACTAAAATGAAACATGGCACTACCTCTTACAAAAATAATGAGATATGAACATAAAATCATTAAAATGATTGCATATCGCGCTACTGCACTGCGTAGTGAGTTATTGTAATTTGTAACCATCGATAGCTATTCAAGATACATATTTAACATTAAATTACTAGTTCAGTCGTATCGCTGGTTTTTGGATGAGACTAAGCATATCTACTACATATAGATTATTTTATCACTTCATCTCTGTTCGATAAGGTGAAGTAATGATAAAGGTTACGACCGATAAAGCGATAAGCGCTTAATCCAACATGTCACTAGTAAAACGAATTCTCTTGTGTGACTGACATAAATGTATGCGAGCGGGTACATCAAGATCTATCGATAAATGCGAGCACAAACAACCTGTTACCCATACTAACCGCATGAAGATTCAACATTTTTATATACTAGTACTGGCAGTCCCTTTCGGCTTTGTCCGGATATTTCACATTATGGCAAATATTCATTGATTTACAAAAATGCAATAAATTATATTATAAATAAATTTCTGCAGCTGCGATATAAGGATTTATTTAGATATTTTTTCACATCTTTAGTTACATTATCGAAGTATTCACAGTGAACTCTAACGTTTCAGAAAATATTATATAGCCTTTGAACATCTACGTTAATGTAGAATTGTAATAGTCTTTTTTTTTTCATCGGTCCGGTACTTATGGAGCCTATTCAATTTATAAAAAATGAAAGTTTGCACAAACAAATAAATGAACAAAAAGTCAAATGTTTCCTCTTTATGATATTAAGTATAGTAACCCACTTACCTGGCACATACCAGTCCTAGCGTGGTGTAGAACGTATAGCCTTCACCGGGAGATGAGCTATCTAACGCTGAAATAAATGTTTAAATCGAAACCGTACTTTCTGAGTTTAGCGTGTTCAACGAAACCAATAAAATCTTCGGCTTTTTAATATTTGTATAGATGTAGATATTCAATTCGATATGTATTTCCATGTTTTTATTCATAATTTACATATTTGATTCGTCCCCAGCTCCAGGCTTTTCTATGAATCGATAATACACATTCGCTTTTACACATTTTTTTGTATTACCTTGAATGAGCAAACGAATAACTCACAAATAGTGTAAAACATCGAAAGCAACAAAAACCGTAATGCTTTATGAACTGTGAACGCCTTGACATGGCCATTGAAAATCACTAGCGTTTCTTCAGTTACATTGTTAACGAACATACTTCTTGGAATTTGCTCTGTGTTATAATTATTTTATTTTAAAGTTATTATATTCCTCGTAGAGAATCCTTCTACTTCTACAAGGACGTGTGTGTGTGTGTGTGTGCGTATGTGTACGTTGGGTTTGTTCGAAAAACACTTACAATTGGGGCTGGTTTGTGAACACGTGGTTCAATTCGAGCGAGAACAGCTCATATTCCAATGAGTAAGTCCCCTTCCCTCTTCTGTCTTCTATGATCCACTACATACTTTCAAACT
>JAFELO010000107.1:923869-957067 GCA_017140195.1 Eumaeus atala | reverse complement strand
AGCTCATATTCCAATGAGTAAGCCCCCTTCTCTCTTCTGTCTTCTATGATCTACTACATACTTTCAAACTGCACCTAACAAAAACTCCAATACAGCTGTCACATTGACATCATATGCAGCATGGCCGTAGTCCTACTTATTATTACTTTACTTATGCAAGATTATGTTAAATGTTTATGCCGCGTCGAGGCAACCAATCCGCCTAACCAGATTACGAGCAGAGGAATACTATAATTCATACTATAAGTCATAAGGGCTGTGTACACAGCGGTGAATGCCTTGAGGATGAGTGTATGTGGACGCAAAATAAATTTTATGAATTTGTTTTGTTTCTAGATGATGTCGAAGATTATAGTGGAGTTAGCCCTTGTGGGGGCTATTGCCTCAGTGTTCATAGTGGCGGCTCAGGGCAGAGCGCAGGAGAGGGCATCAGAAGAGGCCGCCGGTAGGAACTACATGAGGATTCTCGACCAGAACATGGCCAAGGCGAACAACAGGAAGACGATAGCTTCCTGGAATTATCAATCTAATTTAACTGACTCCAATCGAGACAAAGATGTAAGTTTCATAGCTCGTGTGTAATAAAGTCGTAAAGGTAAATAGGCAGTAAATTGCATGCATAATATATCTTTAAAAAGTGTATCTTAACTATAAAGAGAGACTCAATAACTATCTTTAGCCATCACCAAGGCATAATCCTTGAATTTCCTTATGTTTTTCAAACCATAAACTTATTTGAAGGCTCATAATATAACATAACACGAAGTTAAAAAATTCCAGCTCCAAATATCTTTAGAAATAGCAGAAGAACAAAAAGAATACTGGAAAGAAACAATGACGTATCTTTGGCGGGAATTTGAAGACGAAGATTTAAAGCGACAGTTTAAAAAGTATTCGATTCTTGGTGCTGCAGCACTTCCAGAAGATCTAAATCAACGGTTAATAAACGCAGTGAACAACATGCAGTCCACGTACGCGAAGGCAACAATATGCGACTACAAAGATCGCGATAAGTGCGATCTACACGTGGAGCCAGGTAACTTCAATGTAAACTTACTTTCGATTAACTTATGATCTTCTGATTTTAACTTTCGTAAGATGATAAAGTAATGGTAAAATAATGTACTGAAATAATGGTGTAGAAACCGAAGTTGGCAATTTCTTTAATATATAAAATAAATATTTATGAGATAATTGTTGAAATTTTATGCGGTCTTCGAATTGCAATAACAGTAATAATATTCAATAACACAAAAGTAATAAGGTAAATGTTAGCTTGTTCTTTGCTGAGCCAAAAAAAGACTCATCAAATTTAGTAAACATATTTTACATTCGATGTCTTTCCGTTTAGAGGTCACTGAAATTTTCGCTAAAAGCCAAGACGCTGAGGAGCTGAAATACACCTGGCTGGAATGGCACAAGGCAGCCGGAGCACCGTCCAAAAATGATTTCATGGAATACGTTCAGATGGATAACGAAGCAGCTAAATTGAACGGTATTTATAATTCTTTCATTGGTTTTTTTAATGCGGAGGCTGGAACATTCTCCTGAAGCAATCAATTTTAGCAAGAAAATATTACTTGCTTTACGCGAATGACCGAATTCGACCGGCAAGGGGTGGTGTCGTGCAGCGTTGGTGCCGAATTCGGTTGGTAGGAACAGGGAGGTACTTCTCGATGTAACAGCTACGCTGTCGCATTTAATGTGGTTCGTGAGTTTTGGGTGGCCCCATGAAAGGGAGAATGATGGAGGAAAAATTTGCGGATATTTATGGGTATGGTAGTTACTGAAAACAATCCGATTGCTTACTCTGTAGGTATAAAAGAGGCGTGATGAAACTGTTTTTTTCTTCAGTTTAGTAAAAATATAGCATTTTCCTTATTGCACTGCAAGCACTTTGCTTCTCAGGCTTTGAAAGTGTAGCTGAATGGTGGCTAAGTGAATATGAGGAATCTGATAGTGAAGATCAATTTGCTGATCTGTGGAAACAAGTGAAGCCTCTATATCTGCAGATCCACGCCTATGTGCGACGCCACTTGCGACTTAAATACGGAGAAGATGTTGTTTCAGCCAAAGGCCCTATTCCAGCACATTTACTAGGTAAACTGCATTTATATTATTTACATACTGAATGTGCCCCGAGGAAGACTGAGTGGGGGACGGCCTTGTACCCGGTGGACTGACGACTTGGTTAAGGTGGCGGGGGGCAACTGGATGCAAGTGGCTCGTGACCGTGACCTGTGACGGTCAACGGAGGAGGCCTACGTCCAGCAGTAGACGTCGTGCACTGATGATGACGATGATGCCGATTTTCGCCTGAGGTGATATGCGCGTGAAATTTTCACGAACTATTTTTTTTTCTTTAGAACTTCAGGTTTACTCATCTTCTCATTACGTTCCCTTGGGAATCCGAATGTGATTTATTTTGTATGTTTGTATTTATGTTTATTTAATTATTTTCATTGCATTATTTGGTTTGATACTATGTTGTGGTAACAAGGCCCAGTACAGCTTCATCGGAAGCTACGCTAATTCATGTTATTTATGCAATCTACCGGGATGCATGCGCGTAGTACCATATTGATATTTTTGGAATAGTAACGCGTCTTACACATTCTTTGACATGGGTTCCGTAACGAGCAAAGTATGGACTTAGAACTCCCTGTAACATGTGAACAACCAATGGTCGCTATGAGCTTTATAATTTTCATACAAAGAAATAACTTACATGTCGTATAGGTCGTTGCAGAAAAAGCTAGATCTCAAATAATATTTTGAATCTAATCTACATTTAAATTGCAGGTAACATTTGGGCCCAAACTTGGGGGAATATTGAGAAGTTTACGCGCCCCTATCCTAATAAACAAGACGTTGACGTCACAGAGGCCCTCATTCGTCAGGTAAATATAATTTGCCCCCTATTCTATGAAAAAAAAGTATTTATTCAAAGTTAACAAAATATTTTTAGAACATTTTTTCACGCTCTATTACATAAGAATTTTTAATATTTCTTCAAATTACTAAGATACAAAGGTTACAACATACTGAAGCTATAAGTAAAGATTTTTTTCATGTCGTCAAATGAGTAATTAGAAATTGGACTGAAAGTATATAAAGGAACAAATGAAGTCAATAAAAAAATATTTTTAAAATTTTTGTTGTCAATAATCCTTCTTTCAAGAAATTTTCCATCTTTCTATTTTAGAACTATACAGCATTGAAGATGTTTAAAGCTGCAGAAGACTTCTTTACCTCGATCAACTTGACGGCAATGCCGGATCTATTTTGGGAAAGGTCTATCATTGAGAAACCGTCCGATGGCAGGGATATGGTCTGTCACGCGTCGGCGTGGGACTTCTATGACGGGGAAGATTTCAGGTGAACATTTTGGGAGTTAACTTATACCTATACAAGCCTAGTTATATTCATTTAGCGCGCCGGTGTACTGATACTTGTACACTAAATGGATGTATATTGTGTATACTGACGGACGGCTTACGTAGTGAGAATATAACTCGAATAAGACGAGAATGTTGTGCCGGAAGTCACCAGTTCAAATTCCGCCCAGGTCTCCATGACATCTCAGGTCTCTGTTTATTTACCTGTTTCTTTGTATTTCTATATTAGTCTTCAACGTCATTATTTCCGAAATTTGTAAAAATTTTCAACGTGTTTCCGTTGTCTAGTTACCGTAACACAAGTTCTTACGGCACTTAGCACGGGAATAGGCTAACGTAGTGTGATTAGTGCACAAATCATTATTATACTATACATTTAGTGCTCAAGTGTATATGAATATGCACCTGATTACTAAATCTATACTATATGTATGAAGGCAAATGCACTCATAGCTCAACTCACACTACAACCTGTATATTATGTAACTGTCCAACATCATTTAGGTCGGTAGGTCCTATTTGGTCCTACTTTTCAGATTTAACTTTCTTTTTGAGAAAGTCATGTCGTTGCACTGATGCATGTAAGCATATTTTTGACGTGGACGTGATATATATTTCCAGAATCAAGCAGTGTACTCAAATGACTAACGCCTTCTTCACGACCACCCACCACGAAATGGGCCACATCCAGTATTACCTGCAGTACAAAGACCAACCAGTGGTGTACCGGGCTGGTGCTAATCCAGGTATAAGCCTTTATATGTCTTAGAATTTATTGACCCTTTATAATCATCAACAAGCTTTATTGGTTCACTGTCACTTTGAATAAACGGCAAGACATCGGGACTTTTTAACAAATGCCACAAACATCCGCATAACTTTTGTATCGACACTTTTGCGCCTCCTTCCCATTTCCACTGTAAGAAACGCGACAGCACAGCTGTCATTTTGCGATAGCAACTGGTATCGTGCGAGCGACGGGTACTCTACGGTCGTGCCAGCACACGTTTTCTGTCGTATCGATTGTGTCTTTACTCATTTGTAATCAGAAAACAAAGCAACATGACATTACTACTTACAAACCTGTCTCCTGATCCTGATGACCTCCTGTCACTCTCACCGGTCCGTAGCGGTCAAAAATGAAGTAGCCCAAAAATCAAGGTAGAATTAAGGGATTAATCACTGATGTCTTACGATTTAATAAACACAATTGTACGAAACTTAGTTTTACTGGTTTCCACAAGCAGAGCTATTGAAGATACCGGCTCTCTGTATATTATGTCAGAAGAAAGCCCTCGATTGCCACTTACTCTTGTTATCATCAATAACACAATAATAATTTTAAGGTTTTCATGAAGCTGTCGGTGACGTTATATCCTTATCAGTTTCCACGCCAAAGCATTTGAGAGTGATGGGTCTCCTTGAAGATGGTCCTGATGATTTGGAATCAAATATCAACCAGCTGTACAAAATGGTAAGTATTTTTTGCAGTTTTAACATTCCCACAGGATCCCAATGATAATATCAAAAGGGTCACAAGTGATGGCCCCTTTTGATCCTGGAAACACAGGAGTAGCAACGGTGGAAAAATGTGGGGGAGATGTACAGCTAAGCTAATCTCTTGAGTACAAGAGGACCAGCCTACACGTGCCACAACCACTCCGCACTGACAAAATGTAGTCGAGCAAGTCTGAATAGTGTCGCTGCAGCTTTATGTAGCTGTGTTGTGTTTCCGATAATATTGTCGTGGTCGCGTGGGCGGGAAAAGCGTGGGCTGCGAGCATGCACTGTCGTGGCGTCGACGTAACGCTGTCACTGCGTTGTGGTCGGCCAATTCTCGGTGTCTCGGTCTCTCTGGATGTCGTAGGTATCACGCAAGCAGTCGATAAAAACGTCAAAATGTGGTGCTTCAAATGTGGTTCTATACAAAATATACGCCCGATCACGTGGTGTAGTTATGGTACGTGTGGCTTGGCCCTGAAATGCTGCTAAATGCCAAAAAATGGTTTATAGTTGGTCCAGTTATTCAAGGTTTACATATGCAAACAGGCTTACGGGCGTTAGTCGGAAAATGATTAAAATCAGTCAGGGATCACAAAATGCTGGCTCAGGGGTGTCCTGCAGGCTCGACCGATTTTTATTTTTATTTTTCTTATAACATAAAGGGGCAGACGAGCAATCAGAGCCTTTTGATGACTACCGACGCCCATGGACATTTGCATGATTGCTACGCGGATGCGTTGCCCTCCTATTATCCCCCTCCCCCCCAGTGGGCCACCGACATATACACGTCATATTTTTCATCCTCCCCCAATCTGATATTTGATGACATTGAAGGCGACCTACCTCCCCTCAAAACCTCACACAATTAATGGAAGACTCCTTTGTGGAGTAAACTTCATAACAACAACGACAACACATCTTCACGCCTAACAACACTGGGTCAGGCAGGGAGAACGAGAAGCCCTATATCACGATCCTTACATAATGACTCTAATAATGCAGTAATTTTGTGTGTGTTAATGATTGGCTTCTATTTATGTGCTGTTCTTCAGGGCTTAGATAAGATAGTCTTCCTACCGTTTGGATATATCCTGGACTTGTTCCGTTACGGCGTATTCAGAGGTACAACTTCGCCTGAAGACTACAACTGCCACTTCTGGCAACTAAGAGAAGCTATCCAGGGAATTGAACCTCCAGCTACCAGGACCGAAGAAGACTTTGATCCTGCAGCCAAATATCATATTACAGCTGATGTAGAGTACATGAGGTAATTGAAAATGGTATTATATCTTGAATAAATACTATACTATTAATCATCAGGTATTTTATAGTCGATACCGGTATTATTTTATGTATTTAGAATTGAAAAATTATTGGAAATATTATAAGGAAGCATGTTATTTACTGAACATGAATTTCCTTCAAGAAGTAACAATACATTCCACCAACTACTAAATAGTATTATTTTATCCTGTCCTAACCTTAAACAACCAATACTTAAGAGAATGTTCGCATTTTGTACATTGTCATTGTGAAGGGTCGTCGCAAACGGCGAATTTGTACGAAGAGAGTTCGGAATGTGGAGAGGCAAATCAGGTATACTCGTATAGGTATCGTGAAATGTGGTTCCTTGTGTTATCTACGCTTCCGTTAGCAAAGCAGCCCTACATTATATGTACATATGTTTAAAAACTCCGAACAAATAAATACATCCACAGCACCAGAATTCTTCAAAAATATTGCCCAAATTTCAGCCTATCTTCAATTTTATCTGAAAGAACAGTATCTTTAGTTCTATCGAAATATTCACTTTTATTACTTTTGATCTCTTATCCTTCATTTAAAACTTGTTATTTTCAGATACTACATCTCGTTCATAATCCAATTCCAATTCCACCGCTCGCTGTGCCAGCTGGCCGGCGAGTACGTGCCAGGGGACCCCTCCAAGCTCCTGTCCAACTGCGACATTTATAAGAGCACCGCTGCTGGTAACGCTTTAGGGTAAGGATAAATAACTCATTTATACTGATATCGTATACTGTGCTTGTGTAATAATAATAATAGTATAATATATACTAGGTAGTATTTTTGCTTATCTAATCTCGCATTGATCAGAAATAAGAGGGAGGCGGCTTACCGTCTCTATCTATATAGTGTTTAAGTACTTCACCGAAGCGGCATGGCCGATTAGGTGACATAGATCTTATTAGATGTCCGGTTAGGTGACATAGATCGCGCTTATTAGGTACGTATGGCAGTCGTAAGGTATATTTTAATATTTTATCCCGAAGTTTTCACTGGGTCGTAACTTATGCAGGCGGAAACGCTGGACCACCATTGATCTAATCTCACATATCGTACGATAAGCGATAAAGTAGCCAGTAATGTTCGAAATTTCATTATTAATTAAAGATTCAGGCCAGTCATATTGGGCCGGCGTGACCGGAGAGGTACCTCGCTCTCACGTGACACCAACGTAAAGTTTCGTGCGGTTTGTGAGTAGCCGGTGGCTCATTGGAGGGGAGGAGGATGTCTCTATATACGAATAATGTGGAAATCTATGTCGGCAGTAGCCAAATGGCTTCGATTTCTTGTTACTATAAAAAGAACACAAAGGATGAATGTCTGTGTTCTCTGACGTCGCGTCGTGGGTTACGGCGTACTTGCGGCGATATAGCAATTACCACTCAGTAGCTTACGGAATGGCGAGATCTCTCCTTCACATACGTTATCAATTAGAATATAATGAAGACGTTTCGCGTGCTCATGAAAGTTAAGTATGCATTAGCTGTTGGCATGAGTACACGATAACTACTAATTAATCTCCTATGCAGTTAATTACCTCTACTGTAATGTATTTTACTTCCAGTAAAATGTTACAAATGGGGTCTTCCAAGCCCTGGCCTGATGCGATGGAGGTTCTCACAGGACAGCGTAAGATGGACGCCAGCGGTGTACTGGAATACTTCCAGCCTCTGTACGAATGGTTGAAGCAAGAAAACGAGCGCACCGGTGAATACCTCGGTTGGGAGTCGAGCGACGTCCGTATGTAGTGTTCTTACATAGATACTAGATCTTATAGAGCTTATCGATTACTGGATGAAATGATCTTTGAGCGCGGTAATTGTCAAGACGAGCAAGTAAATACCTGGACGATATTATAAATGTGTAAATTTATTATTCCTTCAAATAGACTACTCAACGGATTTTGATAATATTTTGCACATATACAGACTAGAAACTTACATATTATTTTAATAACATTAATGACACTCTTGGGATATATTTTACGCGGAGAACAACTACATAAGTATTATTTTTTTAGAAAAACGTGTTTGGTTTGGTATCGAAATGAGTTTATTCCAAGCTCAAAACGAGGATAAAGTGGCATGGCGGATATGGCGACAATGTTAGCTATATCAGCCAGTGTCATTTATTATAGTTAAATGTTTTGCTCATACTCGAATTCAGTTGCGTTGTGATAATTGTATTCTAATCCCTCACGACAAAACATTGAACTACTAAACTATACAATTAGTTACATAGAATAAACATAGAAGTATTTCATAATTGTTTTTCCCTTTTTTACATTTTAATAAAAACATTACTTTATTATTATTTTCCAGAATTCTGTACACCAGAACAGAGGAGTTATATGGCAAATTCTGAATTCAGCAAAAGATTGACAAAATACTCTGGAGCATAATTTTTTTACGCTGACAAATAAATTTATAAGTAATTATTTTAACTAGAGTAATTGTTTTATTTTCGGTTTCCCTCTACTTCTTCTGACCTAACCTAACATACATGTAATCGTTCTTGGCAAAATTGTGTAATTGTGTTTTTTGACTACTTGTTTTGGCAAGCGGCCGACAACACCCCCTTTTTTATGTTTTTTTCATAATTGCTAGTATAATTGTTACATAATATATACGGCCTAATTATCCTACATAATATATACGGCGGCGTATACTAATTATCTGCCTGAGACAATTATCTACATCAAACAGCAGTAGGTATCTTTTTTCTGGGCCGCACACTCTTGGCCGAGTAGTCATGGTCCTATTTTCGTGGTTAACTGCTGTTAAAAAAAAAAGCTGTGCTAAAGATGCTGCTTTAGCAATTATTTTCCATTTAACTCTGTTGATGCAATTACGTGTATATTCGGCAAGGAAAGATTTGCTGTAGTTTTAATAAAGTACTAGTTGTACTATGTGCACTATGTACAGTGTGAACACTAGTAGTACTATGAGTCGTTCCAAGGAGTATTCGTCAGCCAAACATTTTGACGATCCGAACTTGAAAAACCAACAATAGCATTTGTTTATACACTACGACTATACACAAAATATTAAGCCTTACATAATACCTTGTCACTCGTGTAACAGTCAGAGGAGGTAATAGGGGACCATACGCTACGATTACCTGGCGCAGTCCGATCGTCTAAATCGCCTTATTCCATTACGGCTAGCCGTTTGCAAAAACCGGGCCGTTTGTTGTGCGTGTTGTTGATCATCTCGTAATTATAACCAGTTCGTTGACTCGCCACGTAACAAAATGGCCCTGTTTTTGAAAATTTCAAGCCGTAATTTAATACAGCAATTTATACAAAAACACAATATACTGATGCCAACCACCGGAATGTCCGAAACCAAATAACAGAAACACTTCCGCTTAACTTAATTTAAAATAAGGAATGTTTTTTATTATACAATAGGGGATCAAACTTGTAATCGGAGCATTTTTACGACTAGCGATGCCCATGAACATCCACACAATTACTATGTCGATGCGTTGCCCTCCTTTACCCTCAACAATAGACCACCGGCTACTCATAACCGGACGATACGCGACACAGAAGATGTCACTTTACGGCGGTATTATGTGAGTGTAATTAACAATAAAGCTTTTTGAAACATTTCTACTTGCCAACAGTAAGTGAAACACAAACAAACACACACAACAACAACTAGACCAGGGTTTTGATAAGACGACCATTTTGCAATGTAATGAAAAGTCAGAGACAGTTTTTACATAAACACTCAACAGTTTGTATGGGAGGAAGTTACACAATGAGTGGAGTAGCCGTGACCGGCTAACAGAATCGTTGCCAACCTTTAAAATGAATTACGTGAACTTTGCACTATTTCTATTTTATTATTTAAAGGTTGCTCATTTTCATTTCAACAATAATTACAGTAAAGAGACTGCGAGGGGTCGAAGTTCGATTCATAAAATATATTTTTTGTTTAATTTCGATGTGCATTTAGCTTTTTTCAATAATACAGGCAATGATTTAGGAAAATACCGAGATATACAGTGGGCGTCTCAAAAAAGCTGTACAACTGTCAAATTGTGCACTTTGTAAAAACAACTTAAACACATGCACGTAAAGATGACTTTTCAAGGAAATACGTTTAAATTTTGCACTTCTTTTATATATAATCAGCAGTGTGAAAACGACTTAAAATCATACACTTTAATATGATATTACAAAAAAATGTGTTGCTTTATAATGATAGGTACAGTATGAAATCGTATCAAGTCAAATCAAAATTAATTACTGTAATCGTAGGTATAAAAGGTGGTGAGTTCAAGCCTTGTCGTGGCGATGGGGCTCAGTAGCCTGGGGTGATCCGAGACATCTTGGGCGAAGCCAATTGAGCCGAGGAGGTGGCGGCTCTTTGTGCCCCTCTTGTAGGAGGAGGGGGCTCAAGGGTGGAAGGAGGATCCACTCCTTGTACCCTCTTATAAGAGGAGGGGACAAAAGAGCAAAACGTGGCGGCGCCTTTGCGCACGGGTAAGGGCCAGGATGGTAACCTCACCCCATTACACTGTCCCAAAGTCGGTGGGGTTGTTCTGTGATGTTGATGGAACCCACCCAGGGCCGGTGAAGTCGCGTAAATGCGTTACCCCGCGTAAACAAAAAAAAGGTGTAAATGGAGATACATATAAATAATTTAAGATCGAATTCTACAATTAGGCGCGTAAATTAATTAATTAAAAATGTGTGATAATTAGTATGTACATTATTAGTATGTCTCTTACACATTTGAAAATATATCCTGTATTTTTGTAAATCAATGAGTATAGGAGATTAAACACGCAATCGGGTTCCTTTTACGACTGCTGACGCCCATTAATTTAAATGTGCGTTGCCCTCCTCAACGACAGCAAAGCCGTCACTTTACGTCGATGTCATGTGAGCTAGAGATTCGTTCCTGGTCGTCGGCACGATTTCGCTGCAATGCAGCATAGCACTACTTCTTACTTAGCTTTCATCCTTTCTTATAATATAATACAAACGAGCAGCTGGAGACTTGTGACTACCGAAGCCAATAAACATCCGCACAGAGGTTGAGCATACGCTTAGCTCTCCTTTCCACATACCTCATTAGGGCACCGAAAAGAGGTGACTCCTCTGTCCGTGCCGGTCCGATTTAGCTGTTATTCAGCGTGGTACTAAGTGCATCGGTAGGTAACCGCTCACCATTTTATGAGAAAACTATTCTGAAACTCACAAGACTCCTCTCTGGTCAGAAAGCCCATACTAGTGATCCACAGGAATATTTGGTTGGAGTTGTTGAAAACACTAATTAGCGACAGCAATTTATTGAAACATGAAATATTGTCAGTAAAATCCCAAGCCGGATACAAATCACCTTGAGACTGAAATAAAAAAAACTACTGTTAGAATTAGACCCGAGAAAAAAATGATGCCATATAAGAACCATGATACCGGCTAATTGATTATTACTGATCTTATCTTCGTTGTTTATATTTTGACAAGAAGAGATAATTAAATACACATTTTAGACCATGCACATTTTTTACTAGTATGAATAGGATAACGAGGCCAATATGCTTCATGGTAGGAGCTCTGAACAAACTGAACAAAGGGCAGTTGATTTAGGAAATAAATTATTGTAGGTAACACCACCACCTCAATTAAAAGCTATATATTCTTCGACAAGCTCACGCGGGGGGGGATTGGGGTTTGCGCCCAACAGTAAACAATGTATCGCCTATTAACATGAGAAGTTGAGGAGCACTTTGTGAGCCCCTTTAAAAAAACACTCCATGTTTTTTTAAAGGGGCTTACAAAGGGGCTCACGGGCAGTGGAGCTTTATGGTGACTAAGGATGCTCATAAACATTCTAATTAATATTTTTTATGTAGATATATTGCTCTCTCACCTCCTCCCCTTAACAACGGCCACCGGAAACTCGCAAACCAAACGAAACCCCGTCACTTGGTGGAGATACAGTGTAGTGTAATGCAGCAGTACACACCTCTTGATCGGTGTGGGGAGCCGTGGTTTATAAAAGAAGTAGTAACTTCTTTGACCTTCTGTGCAAGTAAAGAGGAAACATGGCGCTGATGTCATCACCAGTGTTTGAAAAGGTTCTTATCAGCAACTAAGGTCTTAACTACACCAATTTACTCAGTTTTTGTCGAGCATGTAAGTGCCGCAATCATACAGCTTGAGATCAACATTAAGTTGTAGCAACCTCGTGACACACCATAACGGTTTAAGTAGAGGCGTCCGTGCGCGTAATGAATAGATATTTTCTTATTATACAAACAGACAAACAATTTAGGATGTACCTTAAGGACCTTTGTATCATTAAAGACGTGTTAGTCCGTGAGAACTTTGATGGCTTGTTAAGGTTGGTATGACCGTAATATTTACCTTCTCCAATCAGGTAGACCGCACCGACAGTGAAGAATTGGAAATTTGTTGGCGACCTGCAAATGCGTGATTGACATAGTTGCAGCCGAATCGGGCCCTGAAAATATCTGTCCGTTACATCACATTGACTTTAAATAGTAAGGAGTAGTGCCTTGCAGCATTGCACCCAAATTGGACCAGCCCGGCTTAGTAGGTACCTCTCGCTCGCAATACCGTTTTGTGTGGCTTCTAAGTCTTCGGTTTTTCTCTATACATGTTGTAACTAACATCTTTCCTATGAAAGTAATGATTTAATAAAGTTCTGTAAATAAAAAATGTCAATAACAACAATACAACATATCTTCGCGCCAGTCTCCCAATGGGTTAGGCAGAGAGAACGGAGTGCCACGTATCACGACCCTTATCTGCCTTCTCCACATTCATTATTCTCACACGTAGACACGCCGGTTGACACCAGCTTCGGACAGTACCCGATTAATCTGATCATGGTATGTCAACCCTGGTCTACCCTGATACCTACATCTTTACACATTCGCACATGTGCCAACAATAATTAAGGAAACACGGTATTAAATCTCAGAGCTGACTGTATAGAGTACAATGTTCAAACACAGTATTAATTCTCAGAGCTGACTGTATAGAGTACAATGTTCAAACACAGTATTAATTCTCAGAGCTGACTGTATAGAGTACAATGTTCAAACATATAAAATTGTGCAGTCACTTTACGATTAAAGGTGACGAAGACAGTATTTGAGTCTGAGTTAGGGACAATGTTTCTAAGTGTATAATTAAAATTAAGAAATATGTTTCATGTGGTTGGTTAAATTTCACCAAGTTACAAAATTTGATAAAATTATAATATTAACACTAACTTAATGTAGAATTATGTGTTTTGCTTACCGAGCGATGTAAGTGGTTCCAGTGGTATCCGTCCAAAAACCTGGCAACGTAATTTTTTACGTCTTGTATATGACTCATATCTTCGAGGGGTTTCGTTCAGAACATTAGTTTTTGGACATCATGACGTAAAAAAGGAGTGTTTAGGTAAGTGATAAGAAAATGAAAGTGCGAAACAAAGATAACGTTACACAGTGCGTAACGCCGTCAGATAAAACCACAAGCACACTGCCGACATTTTGATGTTAATGTCACGTCTTCTAACAAATTTACGGAAAAGAAGTAGTGAAAAATAGTTCCACAAAAATGCCAAAAAGCAGACTAACTTACTGTAGCTGTCTATTGATGAGGTTTTGGGAAATGTTTTTAAGTGTTTAGAAAGAGTGCAATAAATTAATGATAGTAGTAAATGTATCAAGTAGCAGACTACTAATACTTGATATACCACTACTAGTTGATCACCGATATTATAAACTACCAGTAAGTAGTTGTTATTAATTAACATCTAACTAATTCTTGATATTTGAATATTAAAAATAATTAACGCATGATATGCCTTAATGGTATTAATATTATTCTTTGATGGAATGTACTAAGTAAAATGAACTTGATATATGCATTTGCATATAATAAACTGTTTATTAACTTAAACTGTATAAAATACGACGGGTTTCAACTATTCATCATCAGGCATACTGAAATTATAATGCTATTCGGGCACTATAGTGCCCGATAATATCAGTAAATACTTTAGAGGATTTAGAACTAGTGTTAAGTGTTAAGAAAAGTAATTGCATATTATCTAATTACATTAATGCATAAAGTATGTTAATAATTTTACTAGAAATCTTTACATTAGCATATGTATTTTTTTGCTTAGTTGACACAAAAAATACTAGAATTACTCATAATAATCGATAGCGTATTGGACAGTTAAATAAAAAAAATATTGGTTGCATTTCAAGATTTTGACTAAAGTCTACGCTGACTATACAGGATGTCGTGAACTAAATAGTTTTAAAAACAAAGACAGTTAACACACAATCTACTTTGAATAGATTTTTGTAACTTTATCGGTAATATGGTATTTTGTTTCAATTTTCTATAACACGGACCAGGGAAATGATAATAATAATTAATTTTGAAATGGACACGGTACGTTTACTAAAAAAAATAGACACGAATGTTACATTCTCACGTCACTTAGCTGATTACAAAAACATTATCAAATATCAACTATGTACGTATAATGTATATAAATGTAATAGCTTGTATCTTTAGATCATTAGAGAAACGGATAATCTGATTATAATGGCAAGCCGAGGCCTATACATGTAACAATCAGTATATTATGCAGATGGGTTAACCCTATTTATCTGATTAATCTTTACGCCCTTACAATTACAAGGAAGATGAATGAATAGCTATTTCTTGCAGCTTTTTTAATGTATGAAAATACTACTTATATTGGAAAAATAATATTTATGAGAGGGAAGGGAACAGCTCGCTAAAGATTGCGTAATTTTTTAAATAAAATATCATTAAAAAAATTACGCAATCTTTAGCGAGCTGTTTGCTGGCAAAACTGTTTTTTTTTCCAACTTTGTATATATAAATAATATCCTGAGCGTCAAAATAAACGCCATAAGTAACATTATTATTTCATAATATAACATCTTGCTATGAGTTTTTCGTAAATTATTAGGTGGAACTTGAACATTTCGCGCAAGGTTGACTGCAGTTCGTGTACCCATAGTAATATGACATGGATGTTATTGAGATTTCTACCGTTTATAAAGTGAATCAATCTTACTATCTTCAAGCTATTTTTTACTCAGTGGTTACCTTTTTCAGGACATTTTTTTAACATTACCATTGTGTAGATTATTTGTGTAAATTATATAATTTGTCTTGTGATGACAGCTTGTTAAGTGGTGCCTGTGTTAAGTGTAGATTAGATCCAGTGGGCCGTACTGGATCTATTATACACAATCCCACCATAATAAAGGCCATGAGATGAGGGTATCTTGTGTGGAGTGTTATATCTTGATACTTAAAAAAAGTTTTCTGTCTCTATTTCACCCTGATGTATATATAATATACGAGTATAATAATACAACATATTCATAAGTCCATAGGTACCAAATATCGGCCATAGTAGCTGATACATTTAAATGTCTTATATCAACTACTTAGGCAAAGATAAAACCTTTGAATAAAGCCTCTATTATATTTGTATAGGATGTCGTTAGACTAAAAACTAATGCAACCAGTGCAAGCTAGTCAATTAAGATCTCATATAATTATTCCAAATCAACACACACAAAGATATATATAGATATATAATATTGTCAATGTCCTCATTAAAACAGGGGTATAGTGACAAATCCTTGTGATTCTTTGACATGACATTGACAGTTTGTCCGTCAGACCTAAAAGAGCCAGGCAATATACATTTGACCGAAAATACTTAATCTCTTTTGTCGTCTGTTTTACATTAAGCGTTTAATAGTTAGCCCTTTAACATATTACAAGGTCTTCACCAAGTTAGTGAGCAGAGAACAAAGCTGATTCACACGGCTTGTGCCGCCATCAACAGTCGGCGAACACAGTAGTCGCCGCGACCGCACTCGAATACCACGCACCATCGATCGGTCCTCCGCGATAACACCGGCCACTCAACCATGGCCTGTGTTCTAGGTAGAAAAATGATAAGAGCCTGGGTTCAACTAGTGCTAGTCCCGTTCTTGTGTTACGCGAACCCACAGCTAGACCTACCGCCGCTGCCGCAGGTTTCAACGCAAAGAAACCCATATGGTCTGGGCATATCTAGCACACCGTCTATAAACTCCCCAGGGAATCAGTTTGATATAAATAGAAATTTTCAGTACAGCACGGCTAGGTCGCCAACTACACCCGGTGTTTATCCGGTCTCGTCTACTCCCTATGGCCGGATAAATCCGGATATAAGTAACAATGGCTATCCCAGTTTAGATTACGGTAATGGACGAGGGGTTAGTTCTACTCTTCGGCCATATGATGAGAGGAATCGGGAAGATGGGATAGATATAACGAATGACCAAAATTTTAGACGCAACGATCCCAACTTTGTTCGTAATGATCCTAGTTTTGTTGGTGCTAATCCATACGATTTTAACACAAATGCAGTTGACGATAGACTTCATCGCGTGAATTTGCAGCAAATAAGAGATTTTCTCCTCCAAGCGGATGACCAAGCTTCAAAGGAATGTACCAACAACGTTGCAGCTCAGTGGAACTTTGAAACCAATGTCAATGATGGAACCCAACATGCTGCGGTAAGCACTTTCAGATTTCTTAACAAAATATTTCCAGCGCGTTTTCTATTAGAACATAATCTTAATTATGATCCTATTGGATTTTCTTCTAAAGTGTAGTTTATCTATCGAATTTAAATTTAAATAAAAGAACTAACAAATGATATGTTACGTGTAATCATATGCACATAATGAAACGGAATTATTCGAAATGGTAATTAAAATAATTAAAATGTCAGTGACCTGAAAATTCTGACTAACACTTGACCGGCTCTGTGTTGGTACAATACAAGTACTGTAGGTACATAGCACTTACCCATCGCCATTCACACACTTGACAAAGTATGAAGCTCGAATCCGACATACAAGGCATGTGTTACACTAACACCGCCCTGCGATTTCATACTTATCATAGCGCCTTGGTATAAAGTCTCTTACAGACTGCGAAGTGCCAATACCTCCTAACTGACATTTTTAGAGACATTCCCTTCTATACTGTTTTGACTCTATAGGAGTTATTCACGTGTTGTAGTGAAATCGGCGTAGTACATTTTTGTTATTGTATTATCATATTGTTTTTATTAATTTATAACAAATTATATCTTTTCTTAATAAAAAAGTAAACGTTATTTTCATTTCCTGTAAAATGTTGACTGTGTCCGTTAAGAGATATTGGCACTTCGCCGTCGTTATAACCTTCCACATTCAAGTCCGTTTTGTAGTTATAGTTATTAGTGCGTTCAAGCAAACAAATAAAACACTCTTCAGCTTTATTATATTAATATATAATAACATATGATACATGAGATTGATAAGTATACGATTATTCAAGGATTTCGAACTCCCAAAGACCTGGATGGGATCCGATAGAAGTGTGCGACGGAAGAAATGAAAACCCAAAATAATTCCGCTTGTGCTAACTCCACATATACTGACTTGATTTATCTGTAACAAGAGATTACAGTGACGGATAAAAACCTTATATTTCTGCAGATTCATGCTAACATTACACATAATTTATTAACGACCCGCAGTGTTTCCAAAACTGTGGATGAGAGTGGAAATTCAACACACTGTGATTTAGAAAGGTGGTCCCCAACTTGACGAAAGCTGCCTGATGCCATCCACCCGAACGTTGTTATACTACAAACCCTAACGTTTGCAGCTCCATGATTAGGTTATCCTTGAATTGTCAAGCGTCAGTTCCTCTTGGTCACCGTGCCAATCACCGCGAGACAGTACTAGTGGAACAATAAGATTTTCTAGACTTAAAATTCATCACCGTCATCATTATCAGCCCTTGTCAGTCCACTGCAGGACATCGCATTGAACGCCAAGACGACCGATCTCCTGCATCCATCCCGGCCGGCTACTGCACGGAGATCGTCTTCCCACCTGGTGAACGGTTGAACAATACTTCGTTCTCCTAAACGCCGCCTCCACTCCAGAACCTTACTAGCCCATCTGCGATCTGTTAATCTGAGTCTGTGACCAGCCCATTGCCACTTCAGCGAGCTTATTCGTCACATGATATCGGATACTTATGACTTCTTTGCGAATTCTGTCGGACAGAGAAACACTCAACATAGTACGTTTAATAGCCAGTTGAGCTACCGCAAACTTGCGGACCAGTCCTAATTTAAGAGGCCATGTTTCGGCCCCGTAGGTCATCACGGGGAGAACGCATTGGTTGAAGACTTTGTCTTCAAGCTCTTCGAGAACAGTACCATCGACGTTGACCGGACTAGGGAGGACGTGTTCGTTGAGCATGGCCTTTGTTTTTTCCAAGTTCATCCTAAAACCAATACATCGGGAGGATTCATAAAGGCTGTGCAAGATTGTGTACAAGAACGCTATCATCGGCGAAACGAAGATGTAAGAGGTACTTGCCGTTAATATTTATGCCGCATTCTGCCTAGTTGAAAGCCTTAAAGACGTCCTCCAAAGCATTAGTGAATAGTTTCGGGGAAATAACACCCCCTGTTCCACTTCTCAATGCAATTGGATTAGCCTTGCTTGACCTCCCGGAATCAGAACGGACATAAAATCAGTGTCATACAATGCTTGAGAGCATCCTCTGGTATTCTCTCCATCCAATCTTCTGGTATTCTCGAGTTATCAAGAGAAATCTAGCGACACCTCATGCGTGAAAATCCCTCTAGCCGTTCGGGCTGTTGGAGGGAACATAGAAATTTACACAGTATGAACACTCGAAAGCTATTACTCTCCTTCTGACGCACTCAGGTTAAAAGAAACAAACAAATGGATCGATATAAAACAATAAATTGTTTAACCATCTAGCTCAACCATCAACTGTTAATCATTAACTACAGCCAAAATTACGGCTTAAATCGTCTGCACTACAGCATGGCACAACCTCCTACAAATATCTAAAAAACTGGGTCATGTTTTCTAAAACTGTAGAAAAAGGGAGAGAGGAGGCGCGTGTAGAAATTGCTATCGAATGTCTACCGCGTATTGTTCTCGTGGGAACACACTTTCCATAATTATTCACGATTATATGGCGTTTCGTATGGCGGTAATGATATATGGATTTAGACGTCACATGGATTCACATACGTGTAAACGGTCCTTACGATATTGGACAAACAGAAAATTTAAGACTTACTAAGTTTATTTGATTCAATGATTGGATAGAATTTGTAAATTTCTTGTTCTATGGCCAGTAGTTTAAGCAATACAAGGGTACGTTGCCTGTATGTGAAAATAAAGATTTAATATCATTTATACCTCCAACTTTAGATTTCGTTTTATACAGCTGTAAATATTACGCAATGTGAATGTTATGACCATTCTAAAAGTCTGTCGGCTTTGTCAAGAGGAAGCTCGAAATGGCTGACCAACATGGCGCTCGTAACAAAATGGCGGAACAAATAGCATCCTCAACACTTTATTGTCATGAATAAAGGGGGCATTTGACCTATAAGGCATGGGAGCATCAAACAATGAAATAATTCATTACGTCAAGGTTTGTCATTGTGATAAAGTCTAATGTACGGTATTCAGCACGTGAATATTTATGTTATTATATATCATAAGATTTATAAGTAATGCAACAATGGAATGTAATTACCTGTTTGATACGAGCTATATAATCCGTCTCTATCCCCATCAAGTAGTACGTTGTTGTAAAAAAAAGTTTCCTTTGCAACTCATATCAGCAAAGGAATGCGTTATGGCTTATGCAGATAGACAGATGAGGTTGTATTTAAATGCTGAATTATTTACATGAAAGTTTTGAAAACTTTTCTTTAATTTCTATAGTAAATATAAAATTCTCCATCTAATTAGGTTATAATTAAAAGCACAGTCTTTACTTTTAGATTAATATCAGAATAATACATAGAGATAATATTATAAATTATATCTGTTCGTATCTCCACTTATTCATGTATTACGCATTTCCATCTGCTTAATTTCTATTTCCACTGGTGATCCGCTCCAGCTTCGCCCGTGAATAAATTGTACACTGAAACCTTCCTCGGGAATCAATATTTTCATTGGTGAATACCGCATGAAAATCCGTTCTGCACATTTAGACAAAATCGATCATAAACAGACAGCTTTATGGGACTCTGTTTTATAATAAGTATAGATATAAAACCTCGTGAATGTCAATTTAAGTTAACTACATCAGTATGCAATTCTGCGTCAGTTTTAACGGCTTCGCACGGATGTTTCACGAAAATATGACAAAAATTCATTCATTTACAAAAATGTAAAAATTATGAATTATAATTTCGGCCTCGTAGGTTTAATTTTACTTTACGTTAAAATAATATTACATGTTAAAATGACAACAAATTAAATTTATGACAGAACAACGTCTGCCGGGACAGCTAGCTATTTCTGCAGGCAAACAAGTATTTTCTTTGATTTTTTTTACATCTTGGTTATATTATCGATTTTACATAATCATCACAATGTTTTAGAACATTTTATATGTGCCTAGGTACATCACTGATTTTGTAGGTTTCTAATAGTAAAATAATTCTTCAAATAGGCCCAGTAGTTTCGGAGCCTACTCAATGCGAACAAACTAATAATCAGGTGTTTCCTCTGTATAATGTTATGATATAATATAATATGTGAAATCCTAGGAGTAATTAATTTTGTATTTCAGTAAGAGTTAATTTAAGTCCATTTGAGCAAATGGTTGTGACCTTGACTTTGGATCTGACACACGTCGTATTTAGTTTGGTATTTGGTATAGAGATAATAACGACGTAAATACCACTCTATAACCTATCGTTACGTGATCTAGCCACGTAACACGTAATAATAGTATCGACGTGAGAAGGACGCACAACAACTATTCAATAGGTTATTCAATAAAGCAAAAAAGGAAGCAAATCCTTGATTTTTGTTATACGTAAGGCAAACATTCATTTTGCTGCCTTATTACAATAGATCCTAATACTACATCATCATTTACTGGTCAACTTTTTATTCGGACCTGAATTTATGCTGTGAAAGCGAAAAGAAGCCCAATACAGTTAAGTCGGATTGCTATGACTGCTGGACTGGTGGCTTGTGGTCGGATATACATCTCGATATGAGAGTTTTTTTGTAACTTCATTTAACTATTGTTATTATGGCCAGAGGGGCCTCTGACGTCGGGGCTAGCTCGCGCGCGGTATCTAAAGTAGCCTCGGCGCTGACGTAACGATTTGGCATTCAAGGAGAAGATCATGGCAGGCTGTCTCTTTTCCATTTTCCACCGGTCCACTGAATAATGATACTTCAATAAACGCCATGTCGGCGGATTCATCCAGCATAGAATCGGCCGCTAGCTGCAAAGTTACTGCTTTTTCTACATCACCCAGGGCTGCACGGACATCGCCAACCTTTCTGTATATTTTTTGTTGTTGTTAATTACATCGTATAAGCGTTGTACTATTACTCCATATTAAGTTTGTTGGGAGTACTATAAAGTGTAAAGAATTTTTTTTATTAAATATTAAATGTAAATCTATTGTTACACGCATTCATTTACAATATAAGATACACATGCAGAGACTCAAAACCATGCGTATATAAGACATAATTATTTCAAATTATGTACTCTGTAGACAATTTAAAATTGTGCGTCCAAGGTAAACTTTGTGAAAAAATATGTCTAAATTATGCTCTTCTTTCATATCGAATCTGCTTTGTCAAAACAACTTAAAGTCACGCGCGTAAGATTTACTTTGCAAACAATATGTTCATATACGATAAAGGACGTTGTAGAATGACAGATCAGTATGAAATCGTGTATCTTGTGTTTTTCTAAATCAATGTATGCACGTCCAAGATTTAGACCGTATTTAAAATCACTATCGCTGGCTACAGTTTATCAGCTAGACTACCTACTACTTTCCGCGTATTGTGAGTTATTATTGTGTTCTTGGTTAAATTGCGACGGCAGTTTGAAGAAGGCGCTACCTACCACCTTTATTTCCGCAGCCATACGCAGACCTAGGTTTTTCGAGAAAAGAGTCTCAAATGTCAGCAGTAAACTCGAGTCCTGCGGTTGTCTATGAGCATAAGTTCAGATGGTAGTTACCTACCGCCTGCTCGATTGCCTTTTATATTATAAAAGCAGTTGGTATGCTCGTGCCGCCATTTTTAATAAGATAAGCTAAAACTAGTCCGATTAGTCAGCTATCAATTGGTAAACAGACTTCAAAATCTCATTATCTTTTATTATGGTCAATGTTCTTTTTTTACACTAACAAATATATATATATATATATATATATATATATAAAAACAAGACCGATCGACATGTCTGTTTGTACACGCAGATTATGTTAATGTTATTATTGTTACACTTTTTGCACTATATTAGACAACAAAGCGTACAATGGGCGACAAGTATGCGATTTCGTGAACCTTCACCTTGGAGCAGTTCTCACGGTCGCGACACTGAAGTGGGTTGGAATATCGTGGCCTATAATCAATTTGCATTTTATATGCGTCATTCAACAGATTAAATGAGACGATTATATGAGACAAATACATTTTTTTAGTCAATTGATGATGTGACTATTAAAATGGATCATTTTTTATCAACTCCTAATGCAGATCATGTTTTAGCGGATAAACATTAGCGACTCGTATTTTTGTGTGTGGCGTTGTTTGTCTTTTCTTATGTATGTGTGTCATGTGCTGTAAAGTAAGGAAAACATTAATTGTGACAAAAGTGTATCGTTGATATGCTTCCTGATATGTAGATCGATTATGATGAATTTCTTGCATTCTGGATAATCTAAAATCAAGTACACTGCTACCACTGCTAGTTAGCGAAGATCATGTACAGTAAATTGCATTCAGTAATCCGAATAAACTATTGTCAACGCATGATTCAGTAAAGTAATTAGTAGCGAGCACTTTCATGATTGAATTATCTTATCTTTAACAAGTTCGGCTCTTGTGGCGTACCCCGGGGAACGCCTGGTTCCAATAGAATTCACCTCTTTGATGATGAGGTTCAAAAACTGTTCCTTGTATTTTTGGTGAAATATTTTTTAGATACCTAAGTTTTAAGGTACGAATGACATAGGGTAAAAATTACGAAATATTCGGTTAGCACCACCCACGCTTTTCAAATTCCTGCTAATTGAAGTCCGTACTTCAGGCCGACCTTACCGTGTCACTTTTTTGGGTTTACTTTATACTCGGTCTTAAATCTTGATATATAAGGTTGAAATTAAGTGTAACATTAAAATTTTTGTTAACCGAATATTAGTGGTTCTTTGAGAATGAGTTACATAAAGAGAGAACTGTGCCAAGTTGAAAAGATTTGACTTTTGGAGCGTTTATTCGACTGTTCGTAAACTTGAACTAGATTTGTGTTATGAATGGATAGTTATAGTTTTTGTTTGTCGTCTTATATAAGGTACCACGTTAATAATACCTATTCTGCAATTATATAAGACTGTATATACTAAATACATTCATCATCATATAATCATTATCAACCCTTATCGGTCCACTGCTGGACATAGGCATCTCTCAATGAACGCCAAGACGACCGATCTCCTGCTACTCTCATCCATCCCGGACCGGCTACTGCACGGAGATCGCTTCCCACCAGGTGAACGGTTGACCAACACTTCGTTTTCCTAAACACCATTTCAAAACCTTACTGGCCCATTTGCCATCTTTTCTTCTGAGAGTGTGACCAGTCCATTGCCACGTCAGCGTTGCACGTTGAATAGCCCGTTGAGCTACCGCAGACTTGCGGACTGGTCCTAAGTTAAGAGGCCACGGTTTAACATAATTATTTATTTAGTTTACCTTAATATCATTACCATGTATTATTAGACTTTTATCTGTACGGAATGGGACATGGATATTTGTATCGATCTTTCAAGAGAAATATATCAAAGTACTGATCTAAATCATTTATACAATATTGGCATTTTGATGGCAGTTTGTTTATTATTTTACTGTCGTCTACGGGACGGAAAGCGATGGATTTCGCTTTGCTCCTTCTCTCTGGTGTACAATTTAGTTTAAGATTTAAAACAAAGTCCCCAAAAGCTGTCTGCCCATTTTATAAAAAAACCTATTAAGTGAATTATCGTGCAGTTTTCATCCGTGGACAGAACAGTTTTTTTGAGAAGGTTTTTAGTGTATGATTTGTTAAGGTAGTTATTCTGCCCTTATTATGCAAATGTAAAGCTGGCTAAATTAGTACATAATTTTTGATACCATCTTGCTTAGATATATACTATTTCTGACATTCCATCTATTGGATATAATGAATGCTCGGTGGCTTTTGAGTATGACAGCTACTAGCAAGACTCTGTTACAAGCGAGCAGACGGAGCCTATGGCTACTACCAATGACCATTAACATCTGCTTAACTGCTATGCTGACGTAGGTGTCTTAATAGGCCGCGGGTGAGAGAGGAGGCTGCCGAGGCGGCCGCCCCCCGCCGACGACGAATGGGGGTACGAAAGAATCGCTATTTGCAGCGCCTTCAGTAGTGCCCCTGTGTTCCGTGTCGGGCCGGGATGGGAACCCAGTCTACTTCCAAAGACACGCCGTCGTGGGGACTGTCTTAGAGTAGCCGGACAATCTCCGAGGAGGTGAAGTCTGGCCTTTTCGCCGAGGCCATCCTGTCGCTGGAGGGGTCCTGTTGCCTGCAGATCCGGGACCCTACACTTATAGACGCTAATGGCTCCCGTAGGGATTTAGTTGGTATTGCTACCCAATGACCGAGTCCAACATAGGTCTGGGGGTCTACCCGGGCTCTCAGGTATCATCCGTAAATGCATTCCCCTTCGTCACCAAAAAAAAAGGTGTCTTAATAGGCCACCGCAAACTTACAAACTCGACATCAAAACTCTCACTTTGAGGCAGTACAATATGTGGAAGAGGTACCTTCCAGGCCGTGCCAGCGTCATTCGTCTACAGTGCGCCTTGGTATCTCCTACAAAAAGTACCATTTCCCCAAAATTATTTTAATATAAGATATGTCAATGTGAATAGTCTTATTAAATTGCATAAGCGACAAGGTTCACTTCCATCTTTGGATTAAATTTGATGATCTGTAATAGTCATGCAGAGAATTTAAACGAGGTTTTCTAATCAGGGACTCCGTTTCATTTTTGTTTTTGACACAGCCCATTAGTAAATGTTACACTTCACCAATTTTTGCTTCGTATTTCCCAAGTTAGTCTAATGGTTTTCGCTGACACATGTAAATTCTCGTCCCAAGCGGCACGGCGTGTCGTAATGTCGTGTGAACGTCCTCCGCGCGACAATGGACGCGTTACCACGTACGATGTGAATTAATAGTCGCAGTATTGTGCGCCGGCATTGAGTACCCCGTGTCTAAGTAATGGCGGCAATTCCACAGGTAGTGCCGCGTTGCAGCAGAATTGCGCCGGCACGGCCGGGCAAGGCTCGACCAAAGTCGGCACAACTTTATTGTCATCACGTTTCGTGGGGTTTGCGAGCAGCCGGTGGCCCATTTTAGGGGAGAAGGAATGAAATTACGCATCGGCATATTCATGTATGAGGATGTTTGTGGGCATCGATAGTCATGTCACTATCAGAGTGCGACTGCTCGTTTGTCCTCATATGATATAAAAAAAAATCTTATATGTCTTAGTTATACCATACAGGTATTTACCGTTTATACTGCCTCGTGGTTTAGTGGTAAGCATATTCACCACCACAGTCGTGAGGTAGTGGGTTTCAGTCGGACGAAATTGTTATTGGGATTTTTCAATTTCTAATAACGGCGGTTAATTGGTGGTGTTACATCCCCCCTGCTTCGGAGAGCACGTTACGCTGTCGGTCCTGCGCCTGATTTCTCTCCGGTCGTGTCGGATTGCCGTCATATAGGACTAGGTGAATGAGGGAACAGGGAGTTTACTTGTACACGCACATAAGCGCACCAAATATGTTTTTATATCCCGCGCAGTTCGCTAGTCTCTAAAGAGATGGCGACCGTGGCCGAAATTCGGATATGGCGACAATGTTATTAATTTATGTTAAAAAAATACTTAAATTCGACTACAATGCATCATTGACATATCTTCTGGTAGAATTAAATGTGAATTGTTTACAATTGGCGCTGCTACAAGGAAATTCCCACGAGGCGTGGCGCTGCATCGCAGTTTGATCTTGAAACTAATAACATGTGTTATTAATATCAGTGTTACGTTAATCTTTGCCTACTTCATGTTCATTGAGTCTTTCGATGATCACAAACGCCCAAAAGTATCTTAATAATTGTTATGATTCCTTCTCTTCGCCTCTAAAAATAATACCGTAAACTCAAAAATTGTACGAAACTTGACAGCAAATCGTTTTCGGCAGCATGATCTTTTTTATAGCATAAAGGAGCCTTTTGATGACTACCGACAGTTATGGACATTCGCATGATTGTTACGCAGCTGCGTTGCCCTCCTATCACCCCCCTCCCCCCAATGGGCCACCGGCTACTCCCAAACCGCAGAAAAACGCGACAGCGACGCTCTAACTTCACGCCGGTATATTTATAACGTGATAGCGAGGCCCTTACCTTGTCGTGCCGGCCCAATTATGCTGCAATGAAGCATGCATGGAAATGAGGTGGAGCCCGGTGGTATGTGGATCTCGAGGTTCGGAGTTGTACAGAAAACTCTTAGTAGGGCTAGTTAGTTCTTAAGGGGACCGACGCGACATTATCCCGCATCAGAAGAACCGCGCCAATGTAGAGACAGTGCGATGCGGTAACCTTTCCATCCTCGGCCTTTGTCCCGTGCTCGGAAGCCCCGCCTCCTACAGCTCTAAGACAGGTACAGGCAGCCCCCTCCATTTAGTTCGCTTCATCCAAGGTGTGGGGGTACTTTTAAGCGTCAAGACAATTTAATCCTTATCTAATAACGAATTCATTAACACCGTGACCTCTGAACAAATAAGAAGATAATCGTGGAAACAATCGTGCGCATTAACACGGCCAAGTTGAGTATTACTCTGATACGCGTTTAATTGTGTGACCTCAGCTCGGTTTAACTAGAAAACCGTTTTAACTTGACCTTCGCTATTATGACAAGACGCTTACCAGGTGTAAAAACAAATTAAGAGATATATTATTAGATGACGTCGATTAATAAAACGATTAAGTGTCGTAGTTAGTCGTTCGTTTTGAGAACCAGTGGACTTGTATTGAGATATAGATGTTTATATGCGTTTTTAATTTTTTACTAACCTTTTTTGGTCAATTGTATTTAAAATCATAACTTATACCAGCCGTATGCAGCCCGTCAATGTCGTAGGATAATAAATGAATTGTTCTTCCTGATTCTTTTGTTGAAATACGGAGCGCCAAGAAAAAGCAATCAAGCCTTGAGCGTGGAAGGCCTAGAGGTCAGTTTTTGGCTTTGCAGTATCCAGCCGTTTACTCCGTGTGCAGCACAGTCTGTGTTTATTTGCTATATAACCTCACCCAAGTACTTGGCTCTCCTTGTTTTAATAATAAAATTTATGCTGCATACACTGGGATGAGCTCGCAGCTCGGCCCTTTGGACAACCAGACGAGGGCATCCATGTGCTACTGTGACTTATGTTACAATCTGAGCTTCATTTAACATGAAAACAAGGATTTACAAGGCGTATATCCCATCACACCTCACTTGCGTCGCTGCCTCATGATGAGCTCTAACTTTGCTAACCAAGAAGAAGTGACTGCAGTTCCAAAAAGACTTAGCTCCGTAGTCAATCACTGAGTCCAACTGCTACGCCAGAGACGATTTCATCACGCATTACTTGGGGATGGTATCGCGTTAGTTTCTGATCCGTCTGTCATGTGTCACGTAGCACAGGGCAGATAATGGGCAATGTCATAATCAATTACGTGTCTTGGGGAGCCAAATATTCGCGCGTACATCGACGTGTGCCTGAACTCACTTGGGTACAGTTCAAAACTCACTTGGGTACAGTTCAAACTACAAAGTATACCTAGCAACATTGACCAGCGAGCTCTTGTTCTCTCTTTCTGGAACGTAAACAGAGCTCAAGTCAGAACTTAGCTAAGGTGATCTTGCGCAAGGCAAGGTGCTTGCGTTCCAAGCATTATACATTGGTATGATCCAGAAATAATTTTACATATCGGAAGCACTTTAGTGTGTATATGAAACGACACCAGTCAAGGACACGGTGAGACAATAAGATTGCTGCGTGTTTAGGTACTGTAATTACGGTGAGTCAGGTAGCCTGATGATCACAGACGATGGCGATTTGTCACGTCAACTGACTCATTTAATCACGTTAGTGTATGATACACATTTAAGAAGTATGTTGATTTTAACTCCAGGATCTGTTGTATTTATTACACATGAACTACAGCAGTCGGTAGGACATGGACCCATCAACTTGTTAGTCGATTATAATGCACTAGCCGCGCCCCGCGGTTTCAACCGGTCCTAGTCGTCGTAGCATGATTACATGACGCCTATAACCTTCCTCCTGAATGTAGCTATTATACACAGTATTAAGTTCACAAACAAACAAAAAAGATCTACAACACTTTATTATTAACAGTTATATTAGTATATTTTGTTTTTATAACAGTCTCAATTGTCTATTGGACGACATGTTTAGATTGTAAGTCTCCATGATTTGTGTTGGGTTTTTCTTTATCACGTAGGGGGGCAAACGAGAAATCAGAGCCCTCCGATTTACCACGGAACTTGCCGGAGTGCATGGTTCGTTCCGAGGTGAGACCAAGGCGTTATTGTTATTTTCCAACTCAACTGTTAGAAGTTCTGAGTCGTTATTCTTCCTTCTGACTACGTTACCAGTCCAGATGTAACTTTAAACGTTTCAATTTATCTTAAAAAAATTATCAAACTGGTCGCATCTTTTGTTCCCGAAAACATATATAGAAGTGCTGGGCCATGCGCGACTTGCTAAATCCTCTTATCTCTATCCGTCCTGTAACTGATTTTTGCATCAGCCCTGCATTATTAAATTTTTGCGCTGTCCAAGGATAATTTTCTGTTGCTTTCTTTGAAATTAGGTCCAGACGGTGTGCACGGGAGAGTGCTGGCGATCTCTCTCGTGCACCTCGGGGATAGCCTCCGGGAAGTGTCGGGAAGGTGTCGTTGGACATAGCGAACGCATTCCACAGTCTCCCGCACAGCGTCATACGGAAGGCACTGGTCTTTCTCGAGGTGCCTCCCTATCTCGTGAGGCTCTTTGAGGGGTATCTCTCTGGTCGCTGCGTGGCCCTCGAGAACCGGTCGGGGATCGTGGAGTGGCGGCGAGTCGGCCGCGGCGTCCCGCAGGGTTCTGCACTTGGACCAACCGTGTGGAACGTCGGGTACGACTGGGTCCTGCAAGGCCGTCTCATTCCCGGGATGGGTGTCATATGTTACGGCGATGACACTCTCATCTACGTTCAGGGAAAGGACTACAAGGAGGTGGCGTGATCAGCCGCAGAGAGAAGTTAGGGCTTCGGGTCGGACTAGATAAGAACGAAGCCATTCTCTTTCGTGGGACCGGCCGCAAGGGGCTGCTATGCAGATCGAAGAGGAGAAGGTTAGGTTGAGCCCCCTGATTAAATATCTGGGGCTCAACCTTGACGGAGGGCGGATTTTCGGCCCATATGGTGGGACCGAAGGTCGTAAAGGCGGCGAATGCGCTCGGCAGAATCCTCCCGAACCTCGGAGGAACCAGCGCCGCCAGCTCTCTGATGTCTGTTAGAATATGGCGACGTATGGTGCTCCGGTTTGGGCGTCTCACTGCGAGAAGTAAGGCCCATCAGTCGTCGCAGCGACAGCCCGAACCGGTGATCCACCGTGGGAGTTCGCGGCGGAGGTTCTTGCCGAGAGCCGCTCCTATGTCTCGGATAGAAGGGCTCTCGGCCTGAACCCCATTCATGACGAAATCCTACGGGTCCGCCGGTTAGGGCATGTGGTGTTAATGTAGAGGTGGGGGAGGACCTCGCGCGGCAGCCGTGCGGTAGAGAGATAACGGCTGCTTTGCGCCCGGTCCTGGAGCGGTGGATACGCCGTATGCGCAAACCCCTCACGCAGACATGATACTGCCGTAAAGTGGCACTATAACTGTCGCGTTTCGCGCGTGCATGGGTTATAAATATGCAGACAAACTTTCGGACTTATAATGTTAATAATATTAAACAGTATAATAAAAATCAATAGCGCCGCTATCGCCAGTATCAGCTAGAAAGATGGGCGTCTGTTTTCCTAACAAATCTCTTTATATCACTACTCCAGACTATACTTTAGTCCCCTATGTGTCACACTATCCGTTGAAGCTGTATTGTGCTCTACACAGCATGCATCATTGCGAAAAAAGTTGTACTATTCTGTCGAAACATGCTACGCCATACTTTTCTTCCTTATATGATTGTAGAATAATTTATATAATAAAATAAACGATATAATTACAATTATATTGTTTTCTCGTGATTGATATTTTTCAGTTGTGGTCACGCAATAATTTGTTTATGTTCTCTGATACAAGGAAATATCATTGTGTCAGAAAATTATTTCCTAACTTAACAATTGGTAAAAATTAGAATATGAATATACAGAATGTCTTTACTTTAATTTGTGATTAAGAAGCCGACTGACGTGAACTGATGACAGACAGACATAAAACCCATTAGATAACTAAGAAATGTGTAACAGACGTGAAAGCCTCAAACAATTATTAACGCATCCATTCTCGTACTTTAAAATCCGTGAAGCCCTTCAGCCTGTACCAGAGAATGCAGAAATTTACATACATACAGGCGATTCGCCGTGCTGACATTAAAAACTATATAAAATATAAAAATAAATTTTGTTAAAAGTTTGTCGAAGTATTGAACTTTACTTTTGAGTTGTGTGACAGAGAAAGGCTTGACGATGATGATAATAACGATAAGAGTACATAGCGTTATAACAGATTCATGAATACATATCAAAGCCATTCATTCACCTTCACAATTTAACTGTCCGAATTTAACCATTTTGAAAAAGTATCAGTGCCCCGCAGTTTCATTTAAATTTCTTTTTGCTGTGATATTATTAATGATGATGTGTATTGAGATCGTCAATAATACAAAATATATTATGAACATCACTGTATTTCGCTTCCCTGGCTACTGAAGGTTATTGTTAATTAGGGTCCGAATTCGTCAACATAATGCGCCATAAAACCATGGCCGTACAACTTCACACGTCTTAGCATTGCGCTACGGCCGCGACTGACTTGTATGGCATACGAACATAATAAAGTTCCTTTATCTTTACTTTGAGTGATGGATCTAGCTAAGTGCTCTAGGACGACCCTGTATCTAGTCATTTCATATAATTTGCGCTGCGTCTACGAAAATTGTGTGCGATAAAAATATTTTGCCTGGTTGGTATACTATGGTAGGAATGAAGAAGGAAAGGTGCATGACACTACATCCTCCTATGCTACGGAATTAGGCTGGCACGACCGGGGAGGTACCTCTCGCCCACGTAATACTGCCGTAAGATGACTATCTTCAGTATCGCGTTTCATGCGCTTTGTGAGTATCCGGTGGCACATGGGAGGGGAGGGGGAGGGGAAGGAGGACTACGCATCGGCATAGTAATTATGGGGATGTTTATTTGCGTCGGTAGTCGTAAAAAGGCTCTGACAGCTCGTTTGCCCCCTATAAAAAATTGATGGGTTAAAAAATAGTTACAAAAATTATATAAATTAATATTTGAAACTATTTTTACGCCACCCGTTCTCACCAATGCTACACCTGTGCCACCGGGATGAACAACGGTAACCACTAGAACCCTTTCATACGTTCGCAGGGAGCCAGAGGGAAAGCTAGGGACTAGGGATCTTGGGACTCAACAAATTTAATCGGTATAAAATATGGTGAATAGGAAGTTAATCCAATTTTCCTCCCAAATCGAAGCGGGAGACTACAATATTGCAATGACTGACGCAAGCTAAGAAAAGAGAGGGCAGCCTGGTGAGGCCCTGCTGCTAGACTGTATTTTCTAACTTATTCAGTCGTGTCCACTTTTATGATTATCCAGTACTATGCCCAATTTTGAGGTTTAAGCAACGTATAGAACGTGTGCGTCTAGATTCACTGTCATGCAAAGTAGTAGCTGAATCATGATATTTTCGTCTAAATTAATACTAACAGTGCCCCGCAGTATTACTCGCCTAACTCTTATTAGTCGTCATGATATATATCACTTAACCTAACCTATAGGTTAGGTTAGGTTACCCCGTCGACGGTCGTGTTGCCTGCAGATCCATAGAATAGCGGCTGAAGGCTCCCGTAGGGGTTTAGTTGGTATTGTTACCCAATGGCCGAGCCCAACATAGGTCTGGGTTTACCCGGGCTTCCAGAAATCATGCGTAATTGCATTCCCCTTCGTCACAAAAAAAAAGTTACGTCCTCGACAAATGCGCTGCGTAAAAATGATTGTATTATCTAAATGAACATTCAAATGAATTTCAAATTTACTTTCGATATTTAAATAATTTGGCATATAAATATTCAGAAATAAGTACATTTCTGAAAACGAAATAAAAATGGAATATACCAGCAGAATTCAGGTTAGATACATTGTACGAAATTTAGTTGTTTATTATATTTTATCCCAGTTAATCGTGATCTTGTAAATGGAACTCCTGAATTAATAACATTAGCAACTTATTGTAGAAAAAAAAATATTAACAAAAATATATTAAAAGCGCATACTATATATCAATTGTTCAGCTCAAATATTAGGATACATTCCGAACCGTGATTGAAATATCATCCACATTCCACCCGTATGTGTTTTTGTATAACAAACCAATAAAATAATTTTACGATGATCTATACCATTTTGGTGTGCGTAAATTTCTGCACAAAGGTACAGCAAATGCTATGGTATATTGGGGGGGGGGG
>JAFELO010000107.1:856602-923856 GCA_017140195.1 Eumaeus atala | reverse complement strand
GGGGGGGGGGGGGAGAAAGGAAAGAGGGCAACGCATCTGTATGTCCCTATCGATAAGATACATATTTAAGACTATATATAACATGATTAAGGCTCTACTACATTCCGTTTCTCCTAATGGGACCACCAGACTCACTTAATGTATAAAAAGCCCACCTTCTCGCCAATATATCGCGTGATGTACCCACGGGGCAAGGTCCAAGACAGGTCATCAACTACCTCTTGTAAAATGACTGACAATTATTTTCTAGTTGGACGCCCAGCAGCGGTACACTCTCTTCCAGCGAGGTCTATGGGAGGCCGCCCAGCAGGTGCCTCGTGGAGCCGTCAGGGACTTCGCCACTTTCCGACAGCTACGTCTGCTGTCCATCATAGGCGCTGCTGCCTTACCTCCAGATCAGCTTGATAGAGTAAGTAAACGGTGAAATAATTATTCTCTAATGACCCGCCCCGAATTCGCTCGTGAATAACACGGGCTAGATTTTATCTTAATAAATAATACATTTAAACTTTCATCGGGAATTATTCTATCCATTAGTAAAAGCGGTATTAAAATTAAGAAAAAATCTATAACGCACAGACAGACAGTTATGTGCACTTTATTTTATAACATGTATTATATACTAATGAACAATTACCGCCGCCTCTCCGCCCACTAACATTTGCACTGTAGAAGTTATTTTGATGATACTTCCTCCTATTTACTATTCTCCTCAACTGAACCTGTTATTGGTATTACGGGAGCAAGAGGTACCTCCCCAGTTGTGCCAGCTCATTTTAAATGGACAGCAATTATACTGGACCTTACAATATAATATAGCATACGCTTACATGATACCGGCGTAAAATGACATCTTCGCGGTCGCGTTTCGTGTGGTTTGTGAGTAGCCGGTGACCAATTGAAGGAGAAGAGGAAAGAAGGATAACACATTTACAACAATATATTATGCGAATTTTTATGGGCCTCGGTAGTCACAAGACTCCGGCTGCTACGTTTGTCCCTCAATGTGTAGGAAAGATCGAGTATCAAACAAGACTGAAACAGTCCTCTCTCCCTCAACCCAATCTCACCTGCTGTTAGGTATGTCTCTTCAATTAATTTCCATTTCTCACGATTGGTTGCTTCTCTTAACCACTGGTCAGTGGTTAAGACCCCCCTTGTATTGACAAGATCATTATCATCAAGAAACAGTCCTACTAAGTACTTAGTATTATAAATGTCAAAGTGTGTATTATAGTTATTTTTCCCCGCAAAAACTATTGAACATTTCGGATTCAATATGGGACTGATATAAAATACATCAAATAACGTAATTCTACTTTGCTATCTAGAATAGAAAGAATGGTTGCTTTGGTGTAGACTTTGGCAGGTGAAACCGTAGAACACAGTTTGGTTATGAAGTAATTCTCGTTCCAGTACAACAGAATAATCAACGACATGCTGGCGGTGTACAACACGGCCGAGATTTGCGCGTACAATGAGCCGTTCAAGTGCGGGCTGCACCTGCAGCCGGAGCTGCAGCACGTCATGTCTCACTCCCGCGACTGGGACGAGCTGGCGCACGTGTGGACGGAGTGGAGGAGGAACACGGGGAGGCGGATCAGGGATTTGTATGAGCAGCTGGCGGACCTGACCAATCAAGCTGCCAGGCTTAACAGTAAGTTACACTGTCCTTCTGCCACAGTAGGATTAGCATTCATTCAGATATCATATGATTTATTTCTTTTTTTTTTTTTTCATATGTACCTAATATATAAAATTCTCGTGTCACACGTAAGTACGTAGCTCCTCCGATACGGCCGAACGAAATATTCTATGCACATTCTGTAGGTCTGAGAATTGGCTACTATCTATGTTTCACACACCTAGAAATAATGTATATGTCAAAACAACGTTTGACGGGTCAATTAGTAATTATATATATATATATATATATACCCCCCACCGCTCTGCTGATCGGAGAGGAGAGCGTCAGGTTGATCCCCACATAAAATATCTGGGGCTCATCCTTGACAGAGTGTGGACCTTGTGGTGGGGGTGAGGGTGGTTTGGGCGGATCGTCTCAGTGTGACGAATAAGGCCAATCTGGGCTCTGCATAGAGTGTCGGCGCAGTGAGGTCGATCAGGGGGTACCGTACGGTATCTTGGTTGCAGCACATATTTGTGTGTTGTTTGCGACAGCCCTAGCCGGCGGTCCCCCGTGGGAACTCGTGGCGGAGGTTCTTGCCGAGAGCTGGTCCTATGTCTCGGATAGGAGGGCTTTCAGCCTGAGCCCAACGCATGACGAGATCCTACGGAATCGCCGGTTAGGGGATGTGGCGTTAATGCAGAGGTGGGGGGAGGACCTGGCGCGGCAGCCGTACGGTAGAGGGATAACGGGTGCCTTGCGCCCGGTCCTCGAGCGGTGGATGCGCCGCTCACCTTCCGCCTAATTCAGATGCTCACCGGGCACGGTTGCTTCGGTGAGTATCTGTGCAAGACGGCCCGCAGGGAGCCGACGACTCGTTGTCACGGTTGTGACCATCCCGGGGGGGAGACGGCCTTGCAGGACCCAGTCGTAGCCGACGTCCCACAGGATTGTTCCAAGTACAGAACCCTGCGGGACGCCGCGCCCGACTCGCCGCCACTCCACGGACCCCGACCGGTTCTCGGGGGCCTCTCTGCGACCGGAGAGGTACGCCTCCAACAGCCTTACGAGATAGGGAGGCACCTGAAAGAAGATCAGTGCCTCCCGTATCACGCTGTGCGGGAGACTGTTGAAGGCGTTCGCGATGTCCAGCGACACCGCGTCCACTACCTCCCCCTTTGCTCCACCTCACCTGTCACCGCCCGCAGGCGCTTGAGGGCATCGATGATCGACCGGCATGCACGGAACCAGAACTGTGACTCCGAGAGTCCGGGTCCCGCGCCCTCCTCCAGATGCTGAACGAGACGACGGGAGGCCACAATCCGTTCTAAGGCCTTCCCAGTCTCGTTCAGCAGCACCACCGGTCGAACCGACGAAGCCGAGTCCATGAGCCGCCCTGACTTTGGAACCCCAAGGGTCCGACCGTAGCCTGACTTAACTATATTCACTCCACTCACTCTAACGGAGCTACCATGTTAAAAATACTTTATTTCTATGTTTTACGCCTGAGCATGTTGATTAGCAACCTTTCTTTCGTTTGCGCTGTACGAACGTTTAATTCCATAATATTTTGGTTAGATTTCTAAATAAATAATTTTCTGAATACAGTCTTAAGGACTAAAAATTAATTCTTTTTATTCAATTGTTACCAAGAGCAACAGGTTGAAGTGACAAGATTTTAGTGTAGTTAAAAAATTGCAGCGTTTATCTACGCAAAATAATATTTAATTGAACCATAAACGAACTGAATTTGAAGAACAATTGAATTGAAGCACATTAATTTATGTAAAATTATTTAAATCATCCACGACGACACACACTCAGGGGGAACGGAGTGCCACATATCACGATCCCAACATATCTGCCTTGCCTCCTCTACATTCATTATTCTCTTCGTACCAACACGTTGGTTGCGAAGACTCTTAACACCATCTTCAAGTAGTACTCGACTAAATATTTAACTTATATTTTATTCGTTGTTTTCAGACTTTACTGATGCTTCTGCGTTTTGGATGTTTCCCTACGAGATGCCAAATATGAGACAGGAAATTGATGAAGTGTGGGAACAGGTACGAAATCATTTTATTAATTTTATTGTTAATTAGCAGCAGCAGCGCCCGGGCCCTTCACCCCCGTGACACCGGTCCTATTGTCTTGTGTGTGTCTGGTGTCTACCTCGTATTCAAAATTTTGAACATAATATCCACTTGAAAGTGTTAGCTTCACGTTTCTTGCGGTTTGTGCGTTTGCGGCGGCCCATAGGAGAACACAGGCCGAAAAATCAACACTACTATGGCATAACCATTATCCGCGCTGATGATAATGGAGGAAGCCAATTGAAGTGGAACACTGAGGTACTATAGGATATGCTTATATGTGTAGCGACTAGAGACGCAGCTTAAGCAGTTGAGAGAACACCCAAAACCGTCTAGATAGAAGGTAAAAATGCAAGTTAAAAATCGTAAAATCAAAGATGTTTTCAACAAATGATAATAAAGTGCTGTTTATGCTAACGTTGCTTGCGGTGCCCCATTTGGGGGAAGAAGTGAAAGAAGGTAACACGTTTGCTTAGTTGTTGCGGCGCAAATGCGGCTTATGTCTATGGGCGTTAATACTAAAACATCGAAGGGCGACTATTAAGTCCCCATAAAGTACAAAAATAAATAAGTCGTAGTGATTGGTTGCAGACAGATTGACAATTTTACGTCTTACCGCCTGAGTATACCCACGTACCTTTATCTCACCAGGTGAAGCCTCTGTACGACCTCCTGCACGCGTACGTGCGCCGGCGCCTCCGCGAGTCGTACGGCCCGGAGCGCATCTCGCGCTCGGCGCCCATCCCCGCGCACGTGCTGGGCGACATGTGGGGCCAGAGCTGGTCGGGCATCGTGCCGCTCACGCTGCCCTACCCGGGCAAGACTCTGGTCGATGTCACACCGGAGATGGTTCGACAGGTGATTACTTTAATTTTATTAACAGTGCGAAGTCAGGAAGTTGGTGGTGTTACACCTCGTGCCTCGGAAAACACGTCGGCCCTGCGCCTGGTTTCTTTCCGGTTGCGTCGGATTACATTCGTCGCATCAGAATAGAAGAAATAGAAAAAAGGGAGTGCACTATAGTCTGCGCACACATTTGTGCACTCTGTCTGTCTGTCTGTCTCTAGAGATGGCCGCCGTGGTCGAATTTCGGTTAAGATGACTTTGTTATTGCTTAAATACAAAACATGTGAGACCGGAATTTATACTCGTAGTTATTTAGCCATTTATTCCACTCATAAGTTGATGAATACTTCAATAGGAACGAATGAACCTGGACTAAGTGTAGGTTTCTTTTGAGCCTTTAGAGTTATTTTTATTTTAGCGTCATCATCATTTATTAGTCTCTATTTGCCTTTCCTATGTGACGCGTGGAAATACATTTACGTGGCATCACCGGCCCTCTGTGGGGTCGCGTGACCCCACTAGTACTGTGTGGAGCTCGCGGAATATTTTTGTGTCGAATACTCACTAAAACCACCGCGAGTGCCACCTGTGCCACCATTGGTGGGGCGCCTCAGAACTGCAGAACTTTGACGGCTAGCTCTAAGGGATCGAGACCCTACCACGCGTTGTCTTACAAAACAGTACTATCTATCTAAGTACCTTTGGGACACTGCAATGGGTAAGTTCCTATCCTTGCACCTTGCCCCTGCGCAAAAGCGCCTCCTTCTCTTCAGGAAGGTTACAAACCAGCTACAGCCAGACCAGCTTCCTAGGTTTAATTGGCTTCGCCAAAAGCGTCTGGGTGAGTACCATTCTAGAAAGCCCAACTGCCACCACCACGCTTGAATGGTTTCATCTTAGCAATGCAAGGAGTCTCCACTCGACCTTTGCTAGACAACTTCAGTGAACGTTAATGATCTTTCTCCTGATACTCGCTTCAATCCTGGAGAACTGACCTAGCAACGGAACGGCCTGTAATACGAGTATGATTGTAAAGAAACAATAACGACAACTGGAAATTGGAAAAGATCCAATAGCTATTATTTTTATCTACTACCATTTTTTGGTATTGACCCGTTGGAGGTGGGAAGGAAAACGCACAACGCATTTGCAATGTAATAAATAATACGACTCCGGCTTTTCGTTTGTCTCCTGTAAAATAGAGAAAAAAAGAAAAAATCGTCTCATTTCGTAATACCTTTCCAGGGCTTCACTCCGCTGTCGATATTTCAACTGGGCGAAGAGTTCTTCGTGTCCATGAATATGTCCGCCATGCCGCAGGACTTCTGGGCGCTCAGCGTGTTCGAGCAGCCGCCGGACAGACACATCCACTGCCAGCCCTCCGCCTGGGACTTTTGTAATGGACATGATTTTCGGTAAGGGTACACTAGGACGCTATGCGATACTGTTTCGCTACTCTCAATTGTATGTCAGGTTTTGGTATTTGAAATTATGATGGCCTATTGGGGCGATGAGTGACTTGGAAACTAAATCGCGAGAAACTTAGTCTGAAGTTTCCATCATAATTTTATTTTTTTTTAATAATAAAACTAATAAAAATAATAACATTTACAATAACAGTTAGTAGTAGTAAGAGGTAGTCTCATTTACTGTATTGCTGCCAATAAGGGTTGGCACGGCTGGGGAAGTATCTCTCGGTTCGGCGTCTGCATACTCTCTGTGCGGATGTTTATGTGCGTCAGTACTCATCAAATGGCTCCGAGTTCTTGTTTGCCCCCTTATACTATAAAAAACAGTTTCGAAAATTCAATGTTCTTCTTTCCAACCGAAAAGCTGCCCAACGTTTAAAGACTTTTGGACAGCAAAAAATTAATTCCTATACCAAATATATTTTTAATTCATTACTTATATTGTTATTCCAGTATCAAAATGTGCACCCATCCGGATATGAAAGACTTGATAACCGCTCACCATGAGATGGCGCACATTCAATATTTCCTCGCCTACAGGAACCAGCCGAAGGTCTTCCGTGACGGATCAAACCCAGGTTCGATACTCATTTATATTTTTATGTAAGGCTATAGTCACAACCACCATAAATACAAAAAAAGTAACATAAAATGTCATAACCACGGCACCACACTTGTAAAGATATCTGTAGTAACAGTTCTTTGATTATAAAAAAAAATAATCATATTTTTGAAACTATCTAAATCACCTTTTCATTGCCATTCGAATATTAACAGGTAAGATTATAGGTTTTTGGTGTCATATTCACTTTAGCAAGCTTTTATGTCATGTTTCTATAACGATGTTCCTAAACCGCACTTTTACCTTAGGGTCGCCTCGTCTAAAGTCTAAACATAATTATAATGCAATGCAAAAGAAAGGAAATTAAAATCATGGTATTTTTAGCACATAATTATATTATGGCAGTTATTTTATAATGGTTTGAAACCGTGTTATATTTTACCCAATAAGGTTCAAAATACCATAGCAAATCATGGATGTTACCAGCGCCATCTTGTAACTGAGCACGTCGCCAGAGTTACATAAGTCAGTGTTGCATGTACAGTATGTGATGAACAGTTCACCAGTTCCCGCCTGTTTCCTACAGGTGTGGTTACCGGTCTCGTCCCGTAGGAAGCCGCACTGTCGGACAATTCGGACCTTACCGTAAACTGGAACAAAAGTGCTAGTATCATCATCTGCAATACACAGTATTTGTAATATATCATATATTGACAGTTGTACAATGTATTGAAATATATATATATTATATAACAAGCTGAAGTTGGGTGAACAACCCTTATCACTTAAGAGTATTAAAAATAGATAGTAGACAATTCTCATACCTACTGCATATGCATTTAAAAATTTGGTAAAAATCGGTAACGCCACTTCGGAAGAGTAAGGTTACTACTATTGTGACACGAGAATTTTATATATAAGCTGTCAAACGAATGAACATAAGATATTTCAATTGTTTTAAGCAATTGACGCAATAATCTTCTCAAGCCAAGGCTAGAGTTAGTATTCTAACCATGGGGTAAGAATAATGACATTCAAAAAGAGGTTTTGAAGATCTCAAGATAACATTTTTATTTTTATTTTATATATCACAAGCAATGTCCCGCTGTTTTTCAGCCCGCAGATACCCTTATTTTTTTCCAGAAAGTAGCTTTTACGCTATTTGATATTGTATCTAACTATAACATCATCAGCCGGACGACGACCACTGCTGGACATAGATTCCCCCCCAATAGGGCGCCGTAGATCACGATCACGAGCCGCTTGCATTCAGTGCCCCACCGCCACCTCCACCAAGTCGTCAGTCCAACGGGTAGGAGGCCAACAACTGACTATATCTGTGCGGAATTCAGTCCATATTTATAGACTACGTTTTGAGCGCAAGAATAACAAACTAACATACAAACTTCGAAATTTACTTTATCATTTGGATACACGAGACACGGTATATCGCGGTATTTCGTAGGTGTTATTTAAAAATTGTAGTGGAATAGAAAAATATGAGCATGTAGTGAGAGGTAGAGCCATGCTGCATTACAGCTGCCAACATGACCGGGGACTTCCACGATCACATCACACCGCCGTATAGTAACAGCTATGCTATCACGTTTCGTACTGTTTATGACCGCCATTTGTCCACTGGAGGGGAGGAGATAACGAGGGCAACGTATTTGCATGAAAATAATGCGGATGTCTAATGGCGTTTGTACATGTCAAAAGAGTAAATTAAAAATTATACTATTAAAAATATATTTTATCTTGGGGTAGATTTTATGCGGGTGAAACTTCCGTGCATAGCGGTGCAAAAGGTGTAAGTCTAAGGCTAGTTAACACTTACTTTCCATCTTAATGGTTCTACAAAACTTCGGTTCAATTGGTTCGATGTGATCTGGTGGGTCCTTGAGCGAGCAGTTGACGACGCCCAAACTGAAGGGGTCGAACTCTTCCCCGCAGCGGGGGTCGAAGGCGCTGTTGCAGTCGTAGCAGAATATTGAATAGCCTGGGGGAGAAGACGTTAGTAATTAATTTTGCCAAATGTTACTTCTAATGCAACATTAGTAACGACAACATCAAAGAGTTCGGGGTTGACCTTACAAATACCAAGGACCAAGGAAAAACGGTTTCTATCCTTTGCATGTCAAAATTTTGTGAGAAGTGTGAATACACAGTGAGACACTAATAAAAATGACCATCTATACATATAATAAATCTCTAAAAAAGAGTGTGTCTATTAAATATATTTCAATAATAATAATAATAATGTTAACATTAGTGGAGCAAAAAATCCAAGAAAAAAGATCGTGTGTGAAAAAGCGGGAGATCGGTCGTCGTGGCGTTAATTGAAAGAGGCCTATGTCCAGCAGTGGATCGATAAGGGCGGATAATGATGGCTCAGTCACTACTTCATAGCTAACACCTAAAATTTACTTTATTTGTAGTTCACTTGTTTTTAGTAGTCCTAATAAGGACTAACGGTGATTCATTGAATGAAAGGAGGGAAAGATGGCAACGTGTATACATGACAATTGTGCGGATGTCTATATCATCATAGTTATCAAAAAGCTTCAACATGCACCACTTACTTATGGATGGTATTTTTAATCTTTATATTTAGAACATGACTTGGCCCTATTCACCGCGTGTAGAAAAGAAGCCAAGTTCAACGTATAGGTAATCCAATCTGACAGTGCAATGTGTAGGGTTTCGTATACGGTGAGAGTTAAAAATAATTGTAAGGGATAAAACGAGTACGTAAATCGGAGTCTTTTGGGGATTTTTTTATAGTATAGGGGGCAAGCGAGCCATCGGAGCCTTTCAACGACTACCGACGCCTATGAACATCAGCATTATTATGCCGATGCTTTGCTCTCGTTTTCACCTCCCCCTAAATGCTACCGGCTACACACAAAGCTATTAAAGGTTACTTTAAGGCGGTGTCATGTAAGTGAGATGTTCGATCGTGCCGGCACTACCTCCCACTAATATTCAATACATGAATTTTGAAATCGGTAAAAAATTAAATAATATTTTTTAATTATAATTGATGAATGATTAAATTGAAATCAGAACGACAGTGACGCGGAAGTAATGTTGCACTATGTACTAGCGGTATTGCATATGATTGGATCATGGAGTGTTAAAATTTTGCAATCCCCTGCATTAGCGGAGTCGTAAATCTCGCCGACCGCGCAATATCTGCTCCGCGATATATAATTTCTAATCTGTTTATTGATGTCGCAAATAATGTCGTATTACTTTATATCGAAGACGCAGCTCACAATATCCTACAGTTATTTCAGGCTATCACCGGCCCTGGGGATCCGTGTCATCAGTCCCTAAGGGACGCCACCTCCACAGAGGGTTTGCCCCGCACTATTCGACCACCCTAACAACTTTGGGACAGTGCAACGGGGTGAGATGCCCACCCTTGTTCTTTGACCCGTACGCAAAAGCGCCTACTCCTCGTTCTATATAGGCCCTCTTTTTATAAGAGGGGTACAAAGCGCAGCCCCCTCGGTTCGATTGATTTCGCCCAGGGTGTATGGGTTCAACCTAGACTAAGCCGTACCTCCACGACAAGGCTTGACCTATAGTGAGGACAGTTATTTTACCTCCAATATGGGATTCTGCCAATTAGTGGTGTATGCTTACCCTATTTACCTAAAATAAGTATGATGTACAGGTACTACAGTGTACACGCACGACAGTGTACACGTACGACAGTGTACAAGCACGACAGTGTACACGTACGACAGTGTACACGTACGACAGCATACACGTACGACAGTATACACGTACGACAGTGTACACGTACGACAGTGTACACGTACGGCAGTGTACACGTACGACAGTGTACACGTACGACAGTGACGAAAGGTGAAAAAATATTTTCACTTAGTGTGTTCGTATGGTTGTAGTGGAGAGAGGTGATCTTCGAAAGTACTTATCCAATCTAGAAAATTGTTTCATTAACAGAATGCTACATTATTAACATAAAGATGGCTATGTTATGTTATTTATGTACAAGGGTTATGTACAAAGTATTCGCGGGTGAAGCTGCGCGGGTCCGCTAGTCTTACATAAAAAAGCTCATGCGTGACATTCAGCTTTTTTTACATCCGCGATGGACACCGAATCTACTAAATTGATTTTGATAAAATTTCTTATACTTGTGTAATTTGGTCAAACTTAAAAAAGTATGGGCTATATTGTATTCCGATTTTACTATAGACACATGATGATACAATCGAATAGAAGTGTAGGATTGAATATGTTTAAACTATACTCCAGAGCTTCGTTTGTCAATGCTATGACGATTATGAAGGAATGGAACATAAAAATGATAGTTATATTTTTAGTTCCATCACGATAATTTGGACAATTAGTTTCGACTGATTGTCTGCTATTTGAATTTCTGTTAGGTGAATAAACAATTGGGCGATACATATCAACTGTGCAGGAATCAATCAATCTAATTTAATAATCACTACTAATTTACTCAATGAGTATTGAGTATATTATGATACCAAAATATAACATTATTCCTCAATGTGTTTTGTTTTTAATCCATAATACAACTACTCATTTTTAATTGAAAAAAAAAAATGTAAATTTGCTTCCCATCTAATGTCAAGTAAACAATAAAAATAATAAAATGTAAGCACATACCATATTTAAAAGAAAGCACGAAACAAAGAAGTCCGCTAACCAAAGGACTATAACTCATCTTCAACAAAATATAGACCACTCGCCGCGCGCCGGTCTGAAGATGTTTCTGAAACAGAATCACCTTGTTCTATATCAAAAATTGAATTAGCGCGTGCTTGTGTTCCAGCGACAGCTGTAGAATATACCTCAAAATAGCTTGTTTTTTATAGTCCAGGAGAGTGAATGACTATAAAAATTGTCATGAATTGCCCTCCTTTCCGTCTCCCCTCCAATGGGCCATCAGCTACAGCCCGCACGAAACGCGATGACGCACATGTGATGTTTCATGTGGTTTATTAGTTTCCGTTGGCCCGTTGAAGGCAAAAAAGAGCGAAACACAACAGCTATTTATATATCTAGAGACGTCGGTATTCATCAAAAGGCTGGAACTGCAAGTTCGTCCTCTTAAATTATAAAAATAAAACTGGGCCTCATTCATAGGAGTAATCATGTATAAAAGGATGAATTAGCATTTAACGTTTATTTTGAGATTTTTCAAATTACCGTCAATCCTTAAGTCGCGCAATCTGCTTTATACTGTATACAACACAGCTCACGTCTTGGACATGTCAAAGGCAACTCGTTACTTTAATTTTAATGGACATACCATTGGGCCATGGATTTAAATGTAATCACAATGGGATGATGATCGTAAATAAATAATGGCTTCGCTTCGTACATGACTGTTATGTGTAACATTGCCTTAAGACCTAATCTCATAAGCTCATTTGTAGGTACCAATGTCACTATAAAGTTCTATATATTATTCATACATAGATTTTAACCATATATGATATTGTTAATAAATAGATAAAAACTGAGACATATCTCACGGAGTTCTTACTATATGATTAGTTATTTCTTCTTCTATTAAATGAATTACAGCTTTTCTACAGTTAGCTTTAATTGAATAAAATTGGTATTTTTTTTATTATGAATGCCGGCTCTGCCGACGAGGAAATCTGGGGCCGTGGGAACACACTTTAGAGTTTTAGGAAGAGGTAGTGCCATGCTGCATAGGAGGAGGTAGTGCCATGCATGGTGCATTTACAATGGGATTGAGCCGGCACGACTGGGGAAGTACCTCTCACTCACTTGACACCAGCGTAAAGTGACAGCGTCGCTGTCGCGTCTCGTGTGCTGTGAGTAGCCGGAGGCCGGGGGTGATAGGAGGACAGCGCATCTGCGTAACAATCATGCGAATGTCCATGGGCGTCGGTAGTCAGCAAAAGGTTCCGGATTTATCATTTACCCCCTTTTGCTATAAAAAACACTTTCAGTTAATCCGACGCCCATTTGGATTGGAAAATTAAACAAAATATGATGCACGGTAGTGCCAATGCCAAGTCGATAAGAAAAGCGACCAGGGCGTACCACCTTTTTCTCAAAACATTTTTGGCCCTCTATAACTTGGCCGTGGATATTCTACATCGAGCTATAAATAATAAACTTTTACATAATTAGAATCGAAATCGTGACAACCGTTTCCCATATTACGAAATTCAGAACAAGCTGCGTGTGTGAACGAAACAGTGTTTCATTATACGTTACACGTACGACGGATTATAGTGCACGCTTTGAATACACAAGTATGGCAAGTATGTTACGATTTGGATTTAAGGTCTGAATATCGATAGAATTGCAACGATGATCAAAATATACGTTGCGAATAGAAATTCAACGATCATGTAAGATTAAAACATCATTGGGTATCGTGATGGGGTTACTATCTCAAACTTATACCTTCAAGTAAAAATATTTTATCCCATATCTTGTTGGCTTTTTTATTTTATGTTCTATTTTTTCATTCATCTTTATTATATTATTTTTTCACGCCATCTCCTTAATGGGATGGGCAGAGAAAACGGAGTATATAATTTTTTTTGTAATATATAAAACATATCACGATCCTTACATACCTTCTATATTATAATATATGTTCTATTGTGGTTATCGAACGCCTTGAAATATCCGGAGGAATTGGGATGTGAGTTGCGTAGCGCGTGACCTGTTATGAATTTCAGAAATATCTACATTGAATTGACAAAAAAAATATGAATACTAATTGTTATATAAATTGGAATACTAATTATTATATAAATATGAATACTAATAATTTATTATCATGGTGTTCAGCTAAAGCACAAGCACGCAACGTATTCGAGCGGACGGCGTATATTTCGCGGAAATTAATACTTACTAAGATTACAGTACTATGTTACGTAACGTACGCATCTTAATAGTCGTCTTATTGTTACACCAGGAGGTACTGTTGCATGGAAGAGGCAGGGTTACGATAATGACGTCAGCTTAAACACCTGGACATAATCATCAACATCTTCTTTATCCTGCCCTGTACCGTTTGTATATCATAAGCAATCGAGCACGGCTACTTAATCTAGGGGATTTGACAGCGCCAGTCTCGGCCTCTGCAACCCATATGGAAAACCAGGCCCGATCCAGGACTAAGTTGATTTGAACAGATACATACACGAACCGGGGTTTCCTCGTGATGTTTTCCTTCACCGTTCAGTAGAGTACTTACGCTACTGAACGGTGAACTGTCACTTGACAGGTACGAATTATTTGTGCAATATATGAGTTTCTGGTGGTCCATTGGATAGGAGGATGGTGTCTGTGGATGTCCTTAGTCATCAAACGACTAAGATTGCCCATTTGTCCCATTTTTTCCCAGAATTTTTTGGACAGCAATTGTATTTGGCGTGACCTATGGCGTGGCAATGGGCTGGTCACACACTCAGAAGGATAATGGCAGATGGGCCAGTAAGGTTCTGGAGTGGAGGTCGCGATTGGGAAAACGACGTGTTGGCCGACCGTTCACAAGGTGGGAAGACGATCTCCGAGCAGTAGCCGGCCCGGGATGGATGCGAGTAGCAGGAGATCGGCCGCCTTAGCGTTCATTGAAAGAGACCTATGTCCAGCAGTAGACCAATAAGATGGATGGCCTATTTCCAGCAGTGGAGGTCATCCGGATGGTGATAATCATGTTGAACCAACCAAATGAGTCTGTAGACGTGCTTTTGAAAAATAGCTACTTAGCTAATTTGGTAGAGAACAGAAAAAAGCCTATTTGATGTTTGAAGTACCCGTGGCACATCTAGAGGCCGTATATCCAATTGTACGAGCATCTACTTTTTTTACATCGAACATTGCTTGCGCTTCTTATAACGCGGTCAAGTTTATATAATATTGCTTTGGTTTCACGAATGTTATTAGAACCTTCTTATTTTGCTTTATTAGTAACTGGAATCCGAAAGACACTTAATATGGTGTAATTAGTTTATGATAAATAAGCGTCGTTTTCATCACGGGAAATATGTCTCGCGGTATGTTACGAGACATCACTTTGCGTGTTTTACGACATGTCGCGGGACATATACGAGAAGTGCAACATGTTGCGAGTCATGTACGCGTTCAAAAATATGTCGCGACACATTTCTTTATTACACAATATGTCGCGAGACATTTCGAAGTCTCTGTTCTGCTAGCGGTAATAACATTACGCAGTGTCGTCTATACTTAGTCGCTGGTTATTCAGCGCCCTCCATGCCTCTAGCAGAGCAGCAGTTTACGTATGTGTGAGTACGTAAACTGTAAACCAGATCTAATAATCTTCCCTTGGTTTTATATATTTCCAAATCCATCATCTTTTTTTTTTCATTTTAGGATAATGATTATGAACGAAATCTTCGGCCTATATCTCGACCGAAACTATCGTATCGTACGTAAATTTCCCGAAACATATCGCGACACGTGTCTCATGATGAATACGAGGCTCCATAATAATCTGTTGTCTACATGGTAATATGGCATTGATGTTACATCATTATCATCATTATCAGCTCCTATCGGCCTATTGCTGGACACATGCCGATCTCAAACGTCAAGATGACCGATCTCTTGCTACTCGCATCACATAAGGGCGACTCTACCTTTAATTTGCAAAGGAGGCATTGAGTCCTTCATCATAACAAGCGGTAGTGCCTTGTGGCATTTTAGTGAAATTCTGCCGACACCACCATATAGATACTTCCCACTTTTACACAGAGCTCTGCTGTTTCCTGTGGTTTGGGTTTCCGGGGGCCCATTGGAGGGGTGGTGGTAGGAAACCCAACACGTTGGCCTACAAATACAATTATGAGTACTATGGCCGTCGGTAGTAAATGTATAACTAGACAGTAAAGAACCAGTAATATTTTTTGCCAGTTGGCGCATAATGTAACATAAATGAAGCGCAAGTGTCGTGCGCACCGCTTCCGGCACATAATACTATTACGCTAGAATTATCTATCGGGAGCGGGTTCGTTTCCGCCTTCACTTTCTCTCGTCTCGCCCATCTTCTTGACTGTATTCGATTTACAAATAATGTAAAATATATACTTTACTTGTAAACAGAATTTGAATTTACGGAATAAAATCAATCAACAATAAAATATTGTTATTGAATATCGATCATATGATTGATAAGCTTTTATCAATGTTATTGTATGGATGGAACGCTGAATCAATATTTTTGGTTTGGTATGTATGCGCCATTTTTTGGAGTACAAATGCCTTAGATTATCCGAATATTATACTGAAATATATTTATTAATAAGCAATACTTAGTCTATTGAACAACAACTTAAACCTGACGTGATAGTCGAGCAAAACTAATCTCTCGTACATAAACTAAAACCTAATACAAACAAAAGTATATATCCGTTAAAGCACACTCAGTAAATAATATGCTGCGCTTTTGATGTTATTCGATGAGCAGTTAAACATGCATATGTATATGTGTATATTATTTATTTTATCTGGCAGGTTTTCACGAAGCTATCGGAGAAACGATCGCTCTCTCGGTAGCGTCGCCGCGGCATCTCCAGACGCTCGGTCTGATCCAGCGCTCGGTGGACGACACAGCGCATGACATCAACTACCTGTACACGCAGGCGATGGACAAGCTGGCGTTCCTGCCGTTCGCCCTGGTGATGGACCGGTGGCGGTGGGACGTGTTCACAGGAGACGTCAGGAAGGAGCAGTACAACTGTCACTGGTGGCGGTTGAGGTCAGTAGTTTTGTCCTGCATGACGGAAAGTGAACCCGATATTGTAACAGTGAATAGAATTGAATTGAATAGCGAAATAGGGCAGAATATCGATGACCTATATTTAAAAATAAAAGACAATATGGTTTTTGGTACAGTTTGAAATTAGCCGGCGGTATTGGCGGGTGTAGTGCGACGGATGGCATTGCATCTGTATATGCGGATGTTAATGTGCGTTAGTAATCGCCAAAGGCTCCCATTTCCCCCCTGGCCCTCCTTTGCTACAATTCTCATCATTGGCTCATATATGTGATAACAGACAAGAGAATAAGTGGTAGATGTCTGCTGCCCATAGACATGCGCAAGACCGAGGTTATGCTGGCGCGTTGCCGGCCTTTAAGATAAGTAGGTGAGCTCTTTTTTCGAAGAAGCCTAGGCCATGTAGGCTTGCGAATTTCGAGGGTGGTCACACAGAACATCTGTGCGACCCAATGATGAGTAGGAGGCTACAGTATACCTTTCGTGATAGTGATGTCTGTGCAATTGGCACTTGGCCCGCCGCGGCCGCATTGAGTCATCTGAAATACAATGTTGGCGCTAGGTAACATAAATAAGTTAGCGTTATTATTTATATAAAAAATGATACCTATTATACTTGCGTGGCGTTAAAGTATAAGCCTACAATTATAAAGTTTACCTACTGGACTTACGAGTTGTGGATGTACTAGCAGGTACTAGCGCACCTCTGCCAACCTCTTCGGGGATAATAGGCGTGAAGGTACTCCTCTTATTTTCACTTTTTTTCTTCTCTAATTATGAAGTTCAAATTTAAGTAGATTAGATGTATTGATTTACATATAAGAGATATGAACAATGTAAAAATGTGTTTTGTAAAAAACAACTTATAATCATGCGTATAACGTTGACTTTGCAAAAATTGTGTGTTTATATTATGTACTTCTTTCAAATATAATCTTCTTAAACGATGTGTTTAAGTACAATCACGGATACATTCTAAAGCATACGCGATTTTACTTAAAGAAATCAAGATACACAATTTCATACTAACTTGTATTTTTTTAAATCAATGCTTAGATGTTACCAAAGGCGTTAGATAACTGTGACATGTTCGTAATGAGCTATAGTAACATACACCTGTACGATGCATTGAGACGAGTGGGTCAAATACGTTCTTGGATATCAGGAAATGAGTAGGCTTTTTACTGTAGAGGAGCAAACACACTGACAGCCCATCCCATGGCGAGTAATCAGCGGTCCATTTCGACATCTTTTCTTGTAACAGAAGTCGCGTTGGACGTGTTATAGTTAGTTACTATAATGTGACCAGCGCGTGCCACGTTACTGAGGAGAAGGTGGCCTTTCTGAGATTTCGTTATTAATCAATGAGTGGTATTTCACTTCTTGTTTTCACTCGTATTCTTGTCACAAAGTAATATCATTTGGTTTTTTAAATTTGGATTAATTTCTCATTTCGTGCCATTTCTATAATTATTGAATTATAGTTTATTTCAGTCATCCGTTTTCTCCACGGATCTTTGGTCATCCGTGGAGATAACGGATGGACTGAAGTAATCAGTGAGTGGTATTTCACTTCAAGTCCAAGTCCAAGTTCAGTGGCTGAAAAGTCAGTGTATCTTCTCCAAATATAACAAGCGAGCGTGAGAGAGAGAGAGAGAGAGAGAGAGAGAGAGAGAGTGAAAGAGATAACTCTTTCTTTTCTCCTTTTCACTCGACCCAACAAGTGTCGCGTTACTTACGATTTTGTCTCCACGAGTCTAGAAACCGACGTAATCGCATTGCGTCGATGTGGTCACTATACGAAATAATATTTCTTTATACATCATCGTATCACCTTCCGGCAAACAGTGAATCATGGATAAATGCTCATTAGGCCATGATTTTATCACACCAGGAACCGTCTTGTATTGTAAAATATGCTTAGATGTGTGTGATGTGTGTGTGTGTGTATGTATGCTAGTCGGGGTTTCGATGTTACAAACAATTCACGACCACTTCACGAGAAAGCTATTTCACAGCTAACGTGACTTTGGTTGCTGTAAAGTAACTTAAGTGTAAGACTTTCAAAATGAAATCATTTAGATTCTTCGTTCAATGATCGAAATAGATCGAAATTTGAAGTAATTGCACATAAAAATATTGCCAAAAAATTATTATTGGACCTGGTTCAATTTGGTCAGTTTGACGTACTTCCTTTAGGTTTAATTAAATCTATATAGTTAAAGAAAGTATAAATACTTTGTGTGAGTCCCAGATATATCTAATATGGCGCTTGCATGATGCATGGCAACATCTACTGATTCTGGAGATGTTCCTATCGTCGACTCGTCATCAGGAGAGCTTTCTGTGGTATACGAAAAATACATATCCTTAGTTGATGTTGATGTTAAAGTTTTACACTACCTTTTTTTACCGTAAATTTTCCGTTTCACACAAAAACCCTACACGAGTACTTATTATGAATGTTAGTAACATTCCAGTGCACGTAACTCCCGGTGTCCGTGCTTGTACCTAGTGGCTAGTCGACTCGCCGCGGTCGATATCCGGCCTTGACTCGTTACGGTAACTGTTACTCGGATGAAAGTCTTGTGTGGTACAAGTTTATAAGCGCCAGCGATTACATCACATTTGTTCCTTCTTTGGTATTTCACTGATAATACTAACTTAATTTGTCTTTTTTTTTAATTGTACATTTTATGAATATATGTATTTCTTATTTATGCCATATGTTATCTTTTACACTAATTCTAAGAATACAGTGGTAGGAAACACACGGTGTAACAATAAGTTGCTAAGTTTTAACAATTAGCGTCATAATGTTACCTTAGTGTTACTCGTTCTTCTGAGACATAAACATTTTTTATTACATAGATAAACATATATAAATTTAGCAAGTTATAAAATTTAAATTATTAAAATTCAAATTATAATGTATTTCTATAATAAAAATCTGAAATACACATAATTTCTTATATATGTAAAAAATATACTAACTTGTATATATCAATAAATGTAATGAAACGAAGCAATTGCTCTATGGATGGTGTGTATGAGATCGATTATTCCGAAATCTACTGAACGGATTCTTGTCCGGCTCTTAAACCATGGATAGAGCACTCCCGGGGAACATTTTAGTATAATTTGTAAAGTAACAAGCACCTTATTTAAGGACGAAACGAAGCAACGAACGAACAAAACTTACAAAAAAAAAGTCGAAATGATCAATTATTATTTCTCTACACAATTTCTACACTTACTACATTCGTTAATGTTAGGAGTAACAAATTTTAGTATTAGAATAGAGTTTATTTAAATCACATCAATGCTCGCGTTCAAGAGTTACTGGGCAACTACAATGACTCCCATGTCGGGATGCACTTCTCCTACCTGCGGGCGACAGAACAATGCTCATAGATGGATCATGACATTCATTGGTTAAGCTTCAATATATCGGGCCACAAGGGGACCCCAATCCTATGTACTTTTTACGGGCCCCTAAATATCGTTAAGCTACTGCTTGCCTGGCCGAACCCACTTGATTCAGCCACATCATCTGTTCTGTGGCATCCGCTATTAATTATCTAGCTCCATGTACTAATTAATCTCGACTATGTTATTATTATATAAACCGCAAAGTCTAACATACAACATTGTATCTTTGTAAAAGTGTAAGGCCGTCCCCTTTTAGGAAATATCGATAAATATATTAAAAACGTTAAACGGCAAACGCTTTATCGGTAATCCTGTAAAGTGATTTACTAACTGCTATTTTATCCGTGTCAGAAGAAGGGTGATATTCTATACCGTGTGTATGTAGATTTTTACAGCCCGAAATGCAGTACTTTAGCATATGAGGTCGACTCATGTCTTAATGACGCGAGTAGGACTAGGCAAAATATATTTTAATCAGTAATGTTTTAGTCTTTAATGTAATGTAAGATAATAAATGAACCGACATAATATACCCTTGAGAGTAAAAGTAATAGTTTTATTAATAAACTTCATATATTAATTAATTAATATTATAAATCTGGCTGACGTTAGACATGCCGATGATCAGTAAATCTATTAATTTACTGATCTGCTGTTGCAGCTGAATGTCCTGATGAATTGATGATAATTATATAATCATGTAATTTCAATACGCAGTTAATAGAGAAATCCCAGAGACTAAGTCCGGTTTTAAGTGGAAGTTTTATACTGTCATGAGAGTAAATTGTTCCTTCCAAAGCGTATGATATTGACTGTAAAAATGAGGAAATATAAGCTCCTTTACATGCATAATAATCTGAATTGCTAAGTAGTGGTTGATTCAAGAACTGACAGAGTGCTGAGTGCACTCTGAAGTCTGTCAGTTTTTGATGAAATTGTATTTATGCAGTGTTAAGTCATTCTAATATTTTATGTCAATTTTCTACACTCAAGAAATAACCAGTAAACTCTAATGCACTATTACTTACATAATTTTAATTAAGCGTTGTATATATTTTTTGAAATAGAATTTTCTAATCTAAACGTAAGCCTTGTTGGAAATCTTACGTGTTTTCATATCCGACAATTGATAGGTTTTGCTTTAAGTTATTTTAACATTTTCACCTTACTTTGTGCCGTAAATTCGTTTAGCGGGTAATCTTTTTAGTATTATCCTCATATTTATGATGGTTCTTAAATTTTTATACAATTTACAGGGAGCAATACCAAGGGATCAAACCACCAGTTCTACGGTCCGAATTGGACTTCGACCCAGGCTCCAAGTACCACATACCAGCCAACATTCCGTATATAAGGTAAGTCGCTTAATGCATATTTTTATTACTGTAATCTATTAGCTAATATACATATTTGCAGTAGTAGTTTAGTAAGCTAATTTCATAGCACCATGCATTCCTAAGAAAAGGCATTTCATTTGCGTGCACAATATCTATATATATTGCCTAAATGCCTAGACATTGTTACTACTATCGGATAGGGAAAAATATGTAGATGTGAAATAAGGTAGATTCCGACAACGCTGCAAATACACGGTTCCATCATTATAGGCTGTTTAGGTGTATTTACTAAGCACGATATAAGTGTCCGTAATGAAACTCGAAGTCTCGAACGAATCAATTCCTGATCGAATGATCACGTGGCCAGACAGGTAGTAGCATGTTACCGGCTTACGTTAGCCACGTTGTGTGTTAACTACTATCTTTACGACGTATTATGTAAAGTTTTATATAACCGCTGATAGTTTGTGGAGTTACTTCGCAATGCATAATTGGACATTAATCGCTTTGGCACATTTTACGTCAATTTTGATGGAATTGAAATCGTCGTTTTGACACATAATTCAAATAAAGAGTTATTTTGATTTGCCAAGTGGGTCAAATAGAGGTAAGCATCACCCTAGGAGATCAAATTGTGTATCAACTCATCCATCGGACTAGTTCTGTGTTTATTTCACTCGGTTATCTCATCAGGTAATTTAACATAATTACACGTCAATTTAGATGAATTAAAATTAATCATATTCTAATGATTCCAGTTTGTATAATATAAATCTATGAAAAATAATCTGCGTATTATATAAGCGAATCATGCTAAATGCTACCTGGAACTTTATGTCCCTAAAGAATTTGCTATGGTTGGTTGGTTCAAGCTTTAAAGTAGGTACTATTTTACGTATCTACTAATCACTCAACATGTAATGTTTAAGAAAATGTTATTATATCTTTAAAGTTAACATGAATACAACAATAAAATCTAATAAATTACTTTACATAATAATTGTATGTAGTTGAAATAAAGCAACGGATTATATTATGTCATGTAGAGAATGGAAATTGCTTTAAACATATTTTTTATGTATTACAGAAGAAACGGAATTTAATTTTTGAGGTTAATGAGGGATTATCTCAGTATTTTGTATTCTACTTTATAGAGGTGAAATCGCTTAAATTTAAACACGTTGAGATCAGAGATAACCAAGTACAAGAGCCTAGTATTGGCTGTTTGCGGACATAATCACTTAATTAGAAGATGACTGAAGAAAATGTAATAGCCTATAAACATGATTATCTCCGTGATAAAATAGGTAGGAAATAAAATATACATTAGAAAATTTTATAATAATTTTAATACTTTCGGTATATACGTACACATACAATGCAGTCAGAAAATAAAAATATCTACACACATCTAAACACAAAATAACATTTAAAGCTAAAAAACAACAAGAGATCAGTCGTATTAGTGATGGAATTCATGCCCACCGAAGTCTCCCCCACCGTAGTGCCCTTCATGACCGCCTTCTCCTCCGAAACCGCCATCTCCGCCAAAATGACCCTCGCTTCCGCCGAAGTGTTCTTCACCGCCACCATAGTGGCCTTCATCCCCACCGCCGAGTGAGCCTCCGAAGTCGTGATGTTCGTGATGCTCGTGATGCTCGTCATGTTCGTGATGGAACACGGGGACCCCTATTTTAACCGGATGAGGCACATGCTTGACTACTGGGTACGGTACGTGCTTCTCAATGGGTACAGCTACGGGCCTGTCCACAGGAATGTGAACTGGAATTGGCACTTTCTTCTCAACTGGGTAGGGAACCAATTTTTCCACTGGATAAGGGGCCGGCACTGGAACTTTGACTGGTACTGGCACATGTTTCTCGACGTGCACTGGCACTGGGTTGTCGACGTGCACCTTGACGGGGTACGGTACTTTCTTCTCAACTGGGTAGGGCACTGGTTTTTCCACTGGAACTGGCACAGGTTTTTCAATATGTACTGGCACAGGGTTGTCTACTGGTACTTTGACTGGGTAGTGAATGATCTTCTCAACTGGGTAAGGCACGTATACTTTCACCGGAACCTTAACAGGGAAAGGCACATGTTTCTCAACAGGGTACGGGTGTGGGACATGCACTTTCACGGGCACAGGGATATGCTTCTCGACTGGGTATGGAACCTTTTCATATACTTTGACTGGTACTGGCCTATCAACGTGCACAGTGACTGGTACTGGTACGTGTTTAGTTACTGGATAAGGCTTAGAAATATATTCAGGAACTTTGATGTACTCCTTCACTGGGAAGTGTACGGTTTTGACGACAGGATATGGGTGTGGCACTGGAATTTTTACTGGCACTGGCACTTTCTTCTCAACCGGTACTGGAATGTGTTTCTCGACAGGATACGGGATTGCCACATTTTTCACAATAGTAACTGTTTTCTCATGGTGCTCTTCGTGTCCATAACCTTCTGATTCCCCTCCGCCATAGCCTCCCAGCTCTTCTCCACCTCCATGACCATATCCCTCATCACCGCCGCCAAAACCGCCATGGTCGCCGTAGTATTCTGAGAGACCTCTCTTATCTTGTTTTTTCTCTTCAAGTGGCTTTGGTTCAGCCTTTTCATCATTCTCTGCCTTCTCCTCTGCCGTGGCCAGGCTTACCGCCACGGCCAGGATCAAGGACGTACTCTGGAAAAAAAAATGGAAATTAACTACTAAACTTGATAATATCTAGCGTATTTTATACTAGTAAGTATGTATGAGACTACTACGTAGGTACTTTACTAACAAGGATTAAAATTTTTGATTGTTTTTGTGCATATTATTGAATATGGAAAAATATAATGAGATCAAATCATATATTTAATATATTCGTTATGTATTTTGTTCTTGACATTTTATTAAAACATTTTTAATTCTTATATTTTTATTATTACTAACCAAAAGCCTCATGGTCGCTTTGTTTGTTGTTCAGCGAAGGCTGCGCAGGAGTGTGCAGTGTGTGACAGCCGTTGAGGTTTTATACGGAGTGTAAGTTGTTTCATGAATCAATGAGGCAAACACTTTCACTCGTACTCAAGTCTCTGGTGTGCATGTGTGTGTGTGTGTGTGTGTGTGTGTTTGTGTGTGTGTGTGTGTTTGTGTGTGTGTGTGTGTGTGTGTGTGTGTGTGTGTGTGTGTGTGTAATGAGATGATTTCGATTTGTAATGTTATCACACATGTTATTAATGACTTAAATTAATTTGGCTCGCATTTTAGTCAATGGCTATCATTATCATAATTCATAACCCAGTTCAGTTGTCGTTTGAGACGCGAGACGAAATAGTGTAGCAACTTATGATTTTAAGCAATTACACCTATACAGTGAACATATATTTGATATTATATTTTATGATTAAAATACATACAATTTTACTCTATATTTTATGCGACTTTAACTTTGATAATAATAAATAATATCAACGTTCCTAAATAAAACCGAATCATTGTTTCTATATAAAGGATAATTTTCAAAATTGGCCAATGCCATGGAAATACCAAAATAAATTTATATAATTCTAAAATTTTCATGTATAAGTACATAGAAGTCTAGTATAATTTTTAGAAGCCCACATATCGTTAAACGTTCTGTTTTTACGCTTCAATTCCTTAAGAAAAGTATAAATTACGTGTATTATTAATCGATGTGCATTTAGAGTGTTCATGATAACATAATATACAAGTTGGACACGAAACTTGGGATGTGAATAAATAACCTGATAAAATTAAAAATGAACAAACTGAAGTAAATAAATCTCTAAAATCGTATACACCAAATCCAAGTGCATATTGAGTTATGATTCTTTGAGGCATGTCTTTCTCCAGAGGGTCAGGTGGTGATCCTCAGGTCAGTAGGTCAAAAGGGTAGATGCTTAACATTCAATCTTCTTCCCTCGCCGGATATAGGAAGAAATATTGCCCAACAGTAGGAAGTATTTTTGAATTTTAATAAGGCGATCTAACTTTTTTTTTTAAATCGACAAACAAATCACACCGAATACATATTTCCTACTACTAAGCGTTATCACTTAATAACTTTCAATCAATTCAATTAATAACTTTATTACTTAATCATTATTTAGGGCTATGCTATGCCAGCGTTCATAGTTAACAATGACAACACATCGGGGGGTGGTGAAAAGGAGGGTAGGGCAACGCATCGGCATTGTAATTACGCTGATGTCTCTGGACGTCGGTAGTGTAGAAAATCTTCGGTTGCTCGTGTGTCCCCGTATACTATAAACAGAACGTGATCCAGTCTGCGGCATCCGTAGAGTCCAATTAATTATGTATTAAGAAACAAGATAAAAGCGTTATTTACTCTTATAAAATATACAATACTCGCAGCAGTAGTTCGAAATCTCCTGTAAATATATTTTCGAGACTATACTCTTTCATTTCTCCCGCGTACTCTGTCCCCAAAACCACACACTTAGGGATGGAGTTTCGTAAGATTCGTTCCTAGCGCATTTCTGCACCCTAGAAAACCTACCAAATTCCCAATTTGTATTTATTATAGTCTCAGTGAGTCGTATTTCGCTCGTATTTATATATAGGCGATGAAAATTTAATCACTTCTTTAGACGTGAAGGCAAGATTTATGAAGGCCATACGTGAAGGCCATTTAACAAGATTTTCACCTTATCCAAAATCAGATAACAGTCTGCTGGCTAGACGGTGTGGTGGTGACACAGGCTCGTGAAGTCTCATTTTATAAACCTTTCATTGAGAAGCAAAATAATACTGCAACAACAAACTAGTATAGTGCTATAAAAAGCTCTTTGTTAAATGAGTCATATCGAGGAGGGCGGGACGTGGCATATTTACAAGTCCCTTTTTAACCTAGTTTATATTAAACTACGGCCGGTCTCACTACTTGGGTGTCAAGTAATTATTCGATGCTTAATTTTTACTTACAAGGAACTTGTTAGACGAAAATTTGTACTATTGTGTAGGGTAAGCCGAGCTTTATTAGGAGCATATGAAAGCGACCCTGAGTATGTTTGTAATTCCTCTTGAAAGCTTTATATTTGATAACACGTGTAGCCTAAAAGCCTTCGACTAAACCTAACCACTAAAACCTACTTACTATATAGGCTACTTACTAAATAGTTTAGTGGTATTTATGTATTATCCGTAATCCGATGAGTTAATCAAAATTCTTAACACGTATAGCGGTGTTGTGCACTATTTCAACTGGTTCAAGTGTTGTCATTGTATATTAAATCATCAAAGATGCTGTTTTTCTTTTCTTTTTTTTTTATCGGAGGAAGCTACTATTGGCGGCGATGCTATTGCATTTGCCATAAGAGTTCATCGTACAAGGAGGATACTGTTTCATACTCTTCGAAACTAAAAATGTACTGTACAACAAATCTAACAGGAACCAAAGCTCTTATTTTACACGACGCTTGTTTGCGTCTGCTTGATTGAGTGATTGAGGCCAAGCTCAAAGTCCTAATTACAAACTATGTGGCGTAACGACCTCGTGTCCATCGTCATGACAACTGTATGTATATTACAATAGTTATCAAACTTGTTACCAAATATCATGAATGTATATGCGACGGGAGGAAGGTATGAAACCCATAGGTATTCTTGACAGTTGCACACACAGACGAACAGGCTGACTTATGAGAAAGTAGTTACGGGAGATCCGTTTTTTTATTTTGAGATATGTGATAAATTACTTAACCTAATAAACCCTGAAACCCATATCGGTCCAATTCTGGACATAGGCCTCCAGTCGACCTGCCTCCTGCTACTCGCGTCCATCGCGGGCCGGCTACTACTGCCGAGAGATCGTCTTCCCATCTGGTGAATGGAAAACCAACACTCCGTCTTCCTAAATGCGGCCTCCTTTCAAAAACCTAGTTGGCCCATCGGCCGTCTTTTCTCCTCAGTTTATGACCAGCCCATTTCCACTTCTACGATTATTATCCTTGGTGTCACATAAGATACGTTAGTTCTTTGCCGTATGACTTCGACATACTTACATACACTTACTTCTGACATACATATCCTTTTCAAGCAATTTCGTCATAATATTATGACGAAATTTAAATGATTTAAAATCTATACATTTTATGCAATAAATATAGGTCATTGTCAATACGAAAGCAGTGACGAGCGAGATGTACGGATGCGATAAGTAGTGTTTGAGCACTGCTATACATATTCCCATTTTAGCTTACGTAAAAATGAGACAAAATTCTGAGAGATTTTAGTCCATTTCCAGGCTGAAGCAAGTGTTTGCTTGATAGTGTGTATAAGATAGCGTCCAACTTACTCGTACGTCAAGGCCAGACCACTTTTACATTGCATCATTTTTTGGGCTTTGGACCATTCACAACTTACTTCACCAATATTCACTGTCAATATCTATACCAATATTATCGAAAGACAAGAATTTTGTATTTTTGGAATTCTGGTTTCTTTGTAACGAAATACTGATAAACTACAGGACCTACATCAAAAGTTTTTTCATCATTACAACTTCACCACAAACAGGTTCCAGATTTTATTACTATGAGGACAAGTTTGCTAGTTATAAATAATTTACCTTTTATAAGGGGAGCTGAAGAATAGAAATGGGTTTTACACAAAAGTGCACAAAAATAACAGGGCCCATTCCATTTTATTTCTAATATAATTGTACAAAGTATAATTAGTAGGATCCTTGATGGAAAATGTACACCCCAAACTGTCGCGAGTCATGCTGTAATGATACACCTTTGCAATGGGATAGAATTTCAAAGTTTATTACTATGAAAGCTTAATGCTTATCACTATGTATTATTCGATGTAGAACGTATTAGTCGATGTAGAACTTAGTGTGATTAATTTTAATTTCAGTAATCAAACCAACGAAACACAGTCTTGTATTTATAGATAAATAATTAGGCAAGTAAAGGAAGAATTAAACGGGCTTCACTCATTCCCACTACTGCTATTCCTGTGTCGCCAGGATCAACAGCGACAATCACCCATTGATATGATGACATGGGGCCCAACACTAACATTTCAAACGACCTTGAAGATTTATAGAGACTATTAGTAATATACTAAAAAAAAAATTTCTTTAATATCGCCCTAGACAAATTTCAGCCGTAGCAGCCATTTGTATATAGACTATCCATCTGTGCAGGACATATTACAGACTAGTAGTGCATACGTGTGAGCTATAAATTCTCTCATTGTCCTATTACGATGGTAATGAAGGAGTGAGAGGACCGGAGGAAATCAACCGTAACACAGACAGCATAACGTGAGCTTCGAGGCACGGAAAGTAGTCAACACAGACATTAACAAGCTGAACATTATTAAAAATAAGTATCGACTGATGAGTTACAAAACATTAAATCGTAACATGTTAATGTTACGTCAGGTTTCTTGAAGCAACACTTGTAACTGGATGCGTTACTGGGTAAGGCTGTAACAAATTGAGAGCAATTAGAATGTATTTTATTTTATTTATTTATTTTCGATATCTGCGTAGTTTATAAAATAAATTTTCATCCACTTTAAAATCTCCGATATACGTTTTAGTACATACATACATTTAGCTACAACGGCCTGTCGCTTTTATGGAAGTTTTATTTAACAAACATTATACTGTGTCGTCCTTGTGCGCTTTACAAATTTTCTCCTCATAGTTTCATGGACTTAGAATGACTGTAGGTTCGGGGTCTGCGAGTCTCTGACTTCCGAGCCTGGTAGAGCGTCGACCGCCGATTATGCGTGTAATCTGCCCAAGTCCTGCGACAAGAAACGAATAATAAGCAGAAAGTAAGGTTATGTCATATCCTAAATGTAATTTTTAAAATCAGATATTGGTTGAATTATTATTGAAGTTAATCGACTAAGACCGACACATACGGCTACGCGTAACATCACGAATGTGGTTAATGAGCCACTGGGTATTACAATGATTTATTACATTGCAATTTCTTTTGTAATAGTTCCAAACACAATGGCCAGTTGTTCTGAGGTATAGCAACTAATTTCGGAGTTGTTTTTGATTAATTATAAATGTGATACGGGCAGAGGCATACCATTCCGGCAAAGTCTTCTCACTAATACCAATTGCAACTATAATTCAAGATTTAAATGAACCTGCTTCTCTTTAGTTGATGAATCACACATATAGTTGAAACTTTGAAGTGACACATTCAATGTTTCAACTATATGCATATGGTTTATAAATTACGTAATCTTTCCAAAATAAATTTTGGCTGCGGTGGTCAACCCTATAGAGACCACCTCTATAGCTATACGCGGAGGATATGTTATATTGTACAATTGTGTGCGCGAATACGGGTGCATTCCCGATTTCGCCACTCTATTCCAATGGGACGGCTAACCGGAGAGAAATCAGGTGCATGACTGATGGCTGAACGCGCTGTCCGAAACACGTGATTGTAACACCACCAACTCCGATTTCGAATTCTTATTTAAGACTTATATCTAAAAACACTCTTCGTTCAGACCCAGAATTCGAACCCGACAATTGCCTACCACTAAAACGCGACACCAGGTAGTCTGGTTTTTATATATTTTTTTAATTAATGTAATTGAGAGTAATGAATGTGGAAGAGGCAAGACATGTATGTAAGTTTTGTTATATGTGGTTCTTCGTTCACTCTTCCTCCCCTATGAGGGAGCTGGTTAGAAGATGTGTTGTAGTTGTTGTTTACAAATAAGTTAACACAAGAACTTTTTTAAACGAGTACAGAAATAAGATTGAATACTACTTACTGAACAGCAACTGCAACATTACCATAATTCTTGATGACATTGCATAAGTCTTTGTTAAATTAGTCAACCATTACAGCTAGAAACTATAGAAGTGGGAAGATGTGGTCAGAAAACACTAAGATAAATTATAACATTTCTTATGTCTTCAAATGAACAAGAAAAATTGTAGTTGTCAAAAGGATTTAATTTCAGTGTAGTTCGTTGGGTTAGTTTTTGAATAATTTATAGTACTTTAGACCTATAGTTACATCGTTGAAGTTACTTCTTTAAATGCGATGGGTTTTTTTTTCTGAGATGGGATTAAATGAGTGAACTCGCGATATTGTTACCGACATCACGTGTAGCACCATCTATCTTAATATGTGAGGACTTATTTTATAAAATTGTTTGCACGTAAGTGTTCAACGTAAGTACAGATGGCTCTGAGCAATAAGATGATTATTTTTATGTGTAAAATCGTTCTTTGGCCGTGTTGGACATTTTCAACTCTTCATTCCTTTCGCAAATCAATCTGGCAAATGTCACTATTTTAACAGGTTCATTAAGAAGAAACAAAACAATACGCGTACAGTTTACAAGTTAAGTTCTGGCATATTTTGAGTTCGTTGGGGACATCTGTACGTCTCGACGGGTGAATTATTCAAAAGTCATAAAAATAGGCTCTGTTTATTCGTTTGGTTACACCGAAGTATAACGTAGTTTGGTTTGCATACAAATATAGTGGTTGTTACATAAAAGTACAACTCGGAACAAATTGAGAGCAATGTGTCTTATTGTCTAAGCGCAGTGGAGCACGACGTTACGAGCTAGACGTATTGGTGTTTGTTAATAGGAAAACATTTGATAGGGGATAAGACTGTTGCTTAAATGGTTCCGTACTATAAATGAAAAGAAAGCTAAGATTGTATGCCCTATTCAGTTAGAATAATTGTTTCTTATAAAAGCTTAGAGATCTCACACTGAAAAGCATTGAAGAGATGTGTTTTTAAAAATAAATTATAAAAAAGTTGCTTAAATTATCTTATAATGTTGCTTTATCGATGATAGCTTATTTATCTCTTTACCGTAGAAGTCTACTGGACTCCGCGAGGTGACGGAGTCAGCAAGTCTTTGTAGTTGCCTCACATAGAAAGATTTTTTTCGTCTAACTTGTGTCTAAATATAGATCCAGTAAGTAAGGATAGCGAATGTCTGGCGTGAAGGGAGCTCCCAGGCACGTTCGCGTGAGAAGCAACAGGAAAGAGAGATTGATCATTTTTGGTCGTTGCGAATTTTTCTACAATTGTTTGTAATTCTTGACAATTGACATCTTCCATAATATTTGTGCCAAGGGGTCTTGACAAACAAAAAAAACCCTTCGATGTAGAACCAATTCGTGCTTGTCTGTTATTTTACTCGTTGCGTTAGTGAAATAACTCACACGTTCTCAACGACTTAGTATAAATATAGCAAGTGAATCGGAAAGCTCTCAGAGTGAAGCACATGTCTGTGTGCGCTTAGCGTTACAATGGGACAGGTTGTGCTGCCTATTAGCGGATGAGTCTTGGTACTTATTCGTAGTAAACAGGGGCTAGATAGGCTACAGGGGCGAACGAGGGGTTCCGACGATTTTTTCTCCTCTTCCCCTGGAATAATGGAATACTGGAAACTCATAAACCGCACAAAACGCGACAGAATGGGTCCCAATTTAGCTGCAATGAAGCAGTCATTAACCAGTTTGATGGTTCATGTAGTATTGTGATATTTATAGGATTTAAACCTCAAAAAGAAAAAATGAAACCCTTATAGGATCACTTTACTGTCCATTTATGCGTATATTAACCTTTTTTCGGTCCTATGCAGTTGGTATGGAACCCCGGTGTACGAGTACGACTCGTACTTGGCCGGTTTTTTAAATAAATTGTACACGTCGGCTTAGTGTTCATAAAGATGCATTCCTCTTTCAATCTGTCAAGATGGCCGAAAATCTATTTTAACTTGGTTGGAATGGGTCTTAAAAACAACACATTCTTACGACAGTTCCTTAGTGGGGTAGGAAGAGTTAGCCAGGTACCACATTTCACTATCTTTACTTATTTTTCTGGCTTCCCCCACATTAATATGTAATTGCGGATAATATCCTATCTATGTTATTATGGTTTGGATCTATAAAAATCTCGTTTATAAGACACAGACCTGACTGGTTTTTTCTTTTGTGATAAATTGAATTTTAAATATTTTTTAGAAATTCAACCCTAAAAGAGTGAAGTAGATGGGTAAAGGCCATATGAAATGTTTTCATTCCTGGACTTACAAGTGTGAAAATTGGTACAACTTCATAGTAACTCTAAAATATTGTGTAATATAAATATAAGGTGTATGGAATGATAGATAGATACAATCCTGAATAACTCAAACATTTTTAAACCCGAAGAAGCTTAAGCGCGTGGATGAAACATCAGGTCGAAGCTAGTCCTCCAAAAATGGCGTGGAGGGCTGGATCTTCGTTCACCTGACACAGGTGCATTTCACATACCGTTTACATTTTAGTCCTGCCGAACATACAGTTTAACACGCGACGTTCACACGAAAAGTATCTATAATATAATAAGTAACCATTTTCTAAAGTTAAATGAGAATTAGAGCCACAATTTGAGTATCAGATTATGAGGGTGGTCTGATGTTTATCTGGTTTTGAACTCTATGAAACTATTACAGAAATGATACTCACCTTGGTCTGTGTACGAAATGTGTAATAAATTATATAACGAATTGCAAATGAACGCTCTGCCATAGTGGCAGTGGTCGTAGTTTTGTTTCATAAACACATTTGCACAATATCGCACATACATCGATATTACACATCACAATATAATGATATTGACAATTCTTGATAGGCCACTAACAACTATCCTTGGTTAAAGGCCAAATATAATATTTTTTAACATTCTTTTAGCCTGAGGTCAAAAAGTCAGAGCAGTTAAGACACGTAAATATCCACGTTATTGTTAAACGGGTGCGTTTGCTTTTTTCTCTTCGCTCCATTGCGCCATCGGAAACTTACAAGCTGCAAGAAACTATAGAGATAGTATAGATAGACAAGGGCAGCCATAGGCCTGTATGACAGCGCGCATCCATCTTGGTCCGTAGAGATGGAAGCTGTGAAACACTGTACAAACTTTGTCTATGTAATTCCAGATGCGCATTTTGCAAGGAGAAATTAATGAAAAAGAGGGACAGAGAGTAAACTACATCAGCTTACTCTTACGGCAAAGATGCGTCTCAGGCGGTCTTGCCTTCTCCGTCTATAATATCTTTATGTCACTTTGCAGCAGTATCATGTGAGCAAGAGTTATCTCCGTGGTTCCTGCAATAATTATCTTGCAACGCAGATTATCACTACATCTTAGTAAAATTGAAATCGTAAATTTGTCTCATTAGTAGAGCTTGTGTTGTGTTGCTTTAATTTTTCGTTTCTAACCAAACGATTGGTGTGAGCAACGAAAGTGATGATGTTTCTCTATTCATCTCGAAAATCGTAAACATAAGTTAACTTGAGCGCATAGGCAAGCGGCCAACAATTGCTATCGATAAAATGTCTACAAACATCAACGACTGATTCAACGATATAAATCATCTATGTCAATTTGGTTCCAAGCGGCAGAGTCGTTCGCCAACGCTTCACTCAGCTCTGTCTAAAATAAGAGGGGTACTCTGTGCACTTAACACGACATGTGATAATCCTTGGACCAGGAACTACGATGCATCTTGAAAGAAACAGTCAATGAGTGAAGAATATAAGCCAATCTTTTGAGTTGTCTAAATTAAACATTTTAGTATAAACATTATATATAAGATGTATAAAATTCATAGCTAAAAAGTTGTTGTATAATTATAACATAATAGTGAAATCACATAATCAAGTCAGTTAGTACCTAGTAGGTTGCAGACAACGAAACCCATATCGGCAGTATATTACCAAGTTTTAATTTTTAGTTCATATTTTATTCTATAAATTTTAATGTGTGGAGCAACAGAGCATTCGGAACTTTTGACAACTACCGACGCCCATAGACATCCACATTATTGTCATGCAGATGCGTTGCTTCTTTCATCCTTCTCTCCAATGGGCTACTCACAAGCCGCGCGAAACTCAAAAAAACAGCTGTTTCTTTACGACGTTTTCATGCGAGCGAGATTAAAATAATATTCAAGAACGATTTTTACCTCTGTGTACAAAGAGAATGTAATTCACAAATATTTCTTAGTTGAAAATGATGAGTCAAGCTGTACATCAACTGTTATCCAGCCGCGACCACTTCCTAGTTATTTCACACGGAATGTCTAGGGCAGTGTATTGTGTTGTAACTCTGTTTCGTCAGCCGGCTATTCAATTCACGTTTATGGCCTGTATATTATAATATAATATAGTGATTAATATCAAAACTATTAAAATGATTGCCACATACAATTAATACTGTATTCTGATACACTTTCAACGCCCTTGAGTCGTGAGGTTTTGCTAAATAACGACGTCGTGAGGAATTCAAATTTTAATATCCGTTGTAATTGAAGATAAAAGATCAAAGATTTTAGTAAAAGGCAGTGCCATGCTGTACTGCAGTCATGGAAGATAATTCCAGAATCGGTTACGCGATTTTTCAACGAGCTCAGATCAAACCACCGTAAGCTACGACGACCGCGCGTGAGTCGTACCACCCGCACGTGGTGAAAGGAGGTGACGGTTCGCCCCCGTCATGATAGCTCCACGAGCAACGATAATGAACGGCCAACTTTAGCGCTAATCAGCCGCCCGCGAGCTGCCCTCTCTGTGACAGAGGGGTGCAATACAATTATAGTTACATTAACAACTCTAAAGTAACTATCGGAATGCATCCTCCCCATCTGTAGGAAAGGAGGGTTCTCCCCATATCGAAAACAATATCACCTAGACCGTCGCCCGACGTGTCATGTAGTAACCGATGAAGCTGCACTGGACACATCCATCAGCATAGAGCAGTCAAAAAATGTATTACAACTGATCTAAGGTGGAAAGATCGGACTGGGGGGCGAGTTTCCGCATATGATACCAACGCATAGGAACAATTGTGCTGTCGCGTTTCGTGCGGGTTGTAATTTTCCGATGGCCCATTGTTACTTCACAGCAGTGACAATATCTGAGGGCGCTGGTGACTTATTCTGATCTCTCATACTGTAAAAAGTAATTTTATTAAAAATATATATTAATAGAGAACATAATATTTAATCTGTATTTTCCGTTGCATGGTGACTGTTACACAAGGCCTTACGGTCACAGAACACATTTTACTTATGGTATTGAAAAATTTGCTTTAATTTTGTTACAGAGGAGGCTCCTCCTAGTAACAGAATTTAAACTAGAACTTGTAACATTAAAATTAACGCTCAAAGTGTTCCATCTTCATGTAACAACGACATCCTTAACACAGTAACTATGCGGATGTTCATGGGCGTCGGTAGTCGTAAAAAAAGGCTCAGATTCCTCGTTTACCCTCCTATACAATGAACACTAATATAGTGCCGTGATGCATAGTATTTGGTGAACAACATATCACATCACTTTCACCGCAGCGTCTAAGTTTATCGCTCGTCAATTGAATCCGCGTCAGTCCTGGGATCAAATGAGTGCAGACTACGAATGATCGCACGATGATAGATCTCATACATGTTTATAAACACAAAGCGATTATGAAGTAACCGAGTTGCGTAAGAGCTGCGCTAGCGGCCGCACGCGCTTTCTTCCGTTATATTTAATTGCAGTCTAACCGAGTACAGACGCACGAATAATGCTAATATTTGCATAAAATGCATTAAATACTCGTAACTTCATTCAGACTTCAACATATATTGTTGGAAATAACGAGTAGTCATCAATAATTGAGTACTAATAAAGTACAAGGTAATGTAATTTTATCGGTTACGTATAATGCTCTTCATTGTTCAATATACCTGTTACAATTAATACAATCCTCTAGATGTAAATGAAATATACAGTAGATTATTATTAATATAACAATAAAGTCTCAAAGATGATTTATTAGCCATAGACTGTTTTTGTTGGTAAATATTTACACATTATTCAAACTACTACGGTTAAAATAATTTAAAACATTACCCTCATAATAACATAAAAAGTTCATTATTAAGGAGTTATATTTCACATCAAAAACTGTTTTATATATAGATATTTTTATAGGTAGAAGTTTTCTATCTCTATATATCTAAATCTTTTTGGTCGATGCGGCATGGATGTAAGCCTCCTCTTGCTGCTAAGAGATAAATAGGCTAAAACGTCTAGTGATACTGCGTAGAACATGTTTCAGCTTTTTATTTTTTCTTTTATAATAAACACTGCGTTTGTAGTAATTATTCATAAACAGTAATATACGCTACAGTAAATATCCATTTTCAATTGATAAAGTCGTATTGACAAGTGCAAAATCAATTACCTTAGCACTTGTTCACGAGATTGTACTCAAGAACATTCGAGAGCCGTGTTTGTAATAGACACCGTATCGTTTCCCTAGTTTTTGTCAATATCTTATTACGGCACTAATATCTGTGGATTAAAACCTAAGCCAATATCTTCCTCGTAATTATAATATGACCCAATTAATACGCATTCAACATTATCTAAGCATTGCGTATAATTTATACTTCAATGTAGAAAATGTGTTGGAAGCCATTTCAAACGTACATATGTTCATTGATACATTTTAGTTTGTTGATTCCCACTGTGCTTTGATTCTTAATGTAGTTAAGATAACCACCTATGGTCATGATCATAATTAATGTAGTTAAGATAACCACCTATGGTCATGATCATAATTAATGTAGTTAAGATAACCACCTATGGTCATGATCATAATTAATCATCAGCCTGATGACGACCACTACTAAACGTAGGCCTGCCACACGAGCCCCTCGCATCCAGCGTCTCCCCGCCATCTAGGAGGCCGTCCCACACTCTGTCTTCCGGTGCAGGGCCACCACTCGAGAACTTTTCTTCTGCAATGGTTATCGGTTCTGTGAGCACTGTGGGCTGCCCATTGCCCTTCAACTAGCTGACTCTCTGAGCTATGTCGGATGCTCTCGTTTTCTTGAGGATTTCCGAATTTCGGATCATATCTCGCAGAGAAATACCACGCACAGCGCTATCCATAGTACGCTGACTGACTCTGAGCCTGTTCAAGAGGCCCACATTTAGCAGCTAAGCCTGGGCTCCATGTGTCACTGGTAACACACATAGACTGGTCAAATATTTTCAATTTAATTCACTGTGGTATTCTGAAAGAAACGATGTTCTTAAGCTTGCCGAAGGCTGACCATCCGAATTGGATTCAGTGATCGACCTGTTTCTTGAAGTTGGAGTAACTGGACAATTTGTCCCAGGTACAGGTACGCGTACTGATCAAGGATTTCAAGAATTGTTTCCCCCGTAGACTGCTATAGATGTCACGTGAACATTGGCCATGACTTTCATCTTAACCAAGTTTATTCTATAACCTACCCGCCGGGAAAATCTATCAAGGTCTCCGAGCATCTTGCACAAGCCTTCCAGTGATTCTGCTATGACCACGATATCGTCGGCGAATCGAAGGTGTATGATACATTCGCTGTTGATATTGATGCCAAGCCTCTCCCAGTTCAGAAGCTTGAAGTCATCTTCCGGTGCAGCAGTGAACTTCGAATCCTGATCTTGTAATGGCAGCGACATTTTGTACAAACACTTCAAGATTTCGACATATCGATGGTTGCTGAGGCACCGCTGTAAAGGCTGGATTACAGCCCATGTCTCAACCCAATCGATGGTTTTTCATAGTTCACAAAAGCTAGGCATAAATGCCGATTATACTCTTTTGTTTTTTTTTTTGTATAATCAGGCGCAGCGTGTGGTTGTTGTTTTACGGTACTAAAGCCTTTACGGAAACCGGCTTGTACGGGAGGTTGCAAGACGTCAAACTTGCGCGATAGACGGTTCTTGATAACCCTTGAAAACAACTTGTAAACGCGGCTTAGAAGTGATATAGGTACTATAGTTTTGCAATTAGTTTTTATCGACTTTCTTGAAGAACAGAACCACCACACTTCTAGTCCACGCCTCTGAATCAGCACCTACAAAATTACGTAGCCTCTGGAGGACTTTAAATATGCCGATATTGCCATCCGCTCTCAGAATCTCTGCTGTAATTTCATCCTCACCCGGTGCCTTATTGTTCTTCAGTTGTTTCAGGGCCATTCGAATCTCGTGTATGCTGACGTCCGGAATATCTTCGGTTGATGATAATAATTTAGTTTGCTGCTATAAATATTCATGTTGGCTATCTTCTGACTCCGCGCAACAAGCAACGGTAGCTTTCTAACTAGCCTAATAGAATGTTAAACTCAATAATAATTATAAAAGTGAAATAAGTAACTACACCACTAAGGCAAAGAACTCACGAAGCGGTTTTCACCCGTGACCGCCGGGGTTGAGGCCCGTAGTCTCTGTAGGATGCAAATAGTCACGTAAAAAACCAAAACCAATTTTATGAAGCGTTTTTCGCCCGCGGTGTGCGTGGTTGTAGTCGGCGGTTAATCTGTTAGTTTCTGCCCCCGTGCACTGCAATCGTTTGGTGGTAGACTTAAATTGATCGGCAATCATCTCGTAAGTTTTGAAATAAAACCGCAAACCGCTACCGCAGCTGGTGTGGGAGATATCGCTCCGTGAGTACTTAGACTAAAGCAACAGGAATTACTATATTATAATATGAAATGAATGGTATTGAGTTGCAGAATTTCAAGCGCGGTGCAGTAAACGAAGAATCAAATATTGGGCGCTACTTGTATGAAATACGCCGTTTTACAAAAACTAAATGTTTTCAACATAGCAATTAAATATTGCCACACAAAATTGCGTCCCATACGAAAATTAATTAAAACCTTGACGACTTTTAAAATAATCTTGATGTCGCATGATATACTGTCGTAAATCATTGACCACTGTCGATGAAAATGAGAAACCTTGGATGTATAGTATTTCACTTAATTGTATAAAATGTTAAAGTATGGCCCGTGTTGTATTACAACATGTTTTACGTTAACCATTCCACATCAAATAACAAAATATACAATTGACGTCTAAGTTTACGCGAATGTTACTCATCACAATAAAACTACTTTTATGGATTTGTCGCGGTTTATTTAAATATAAAGTCCACCCGTGACCATGGTTGCTGTAAATCTTCTGAAACATCTTACTAGTTGAATAATTAAATAAACCGCGATAGATCCCGTAAAAGTAGTTTTATTGTAATAAATATACAATTTACATAAGAAAGGAAAGGGTAACATAATTTTGATTCGGGTGAACAGGTTCAGTGACCGCTGTGCCGCTCTGAGAGCACAGCGCTGGTTTTCAGTGCCACTTATATAAACTTATTTACAAATCACTTAAATCACTAAACAAACAAGATCTTTATATATAAATAAAATAAACATGTACATCAGTATATTTTAAATAATTACTTTTGTTATACCATAAAATTAGTGAGTAAATGATTACTGACTAAAATAATGATTTAAATATGAATTTAATCATATACTTGGGCTATATACTGTTAGTGAACGTCAAAGTAGTTCTCCATTAACTGACAACTTTTAACCGTGATTGATGGCATATTTTTAACGCCTTGTCTACTTCTATGATTAAATAAAGTGTGAACTGTAGAAACTGTAAAGCTTTGCAAAAGCACATTATGGTGCCGAATACCCATTGCAAAAGCACATTATGGTGCCGAATACCCATTGCAAAAGCACATTATGGTGCCGAATACCCATTGCAAAAGCACATTATGGTGCCGAATAGCCATTGCAAAAGCACATTATGGTGCCGAATACCCATTGCAAAAGCACATTATGGTGCCGAATACCCATTGGAACCACAGCGAGTGACATCGTTGCCGCCTTTGGAGAGGTGCCCCGGAACGACAAATCATCAGGACACCTCGACACCTAGTCAGTCCCCTAAGAGACTAACCCCACCTCCACAGATGGGGCTGTCCCACATTACAGGACAATCGCACCGACTTTGGGACAATGCAACGGGGTGAGGTTCCCATCGTCGCCCCTTGCCACGTTCGCCACAGCGCCGCCTCATTTTTTTACTCTTTTGTCCCGTCTTATTATAAGAGAGGTACAAAGAGCGTGTTCTCCCCCTAAACTTTAGTCCCCTCTTCTCATATGAGGGTTACAAAGAGCGTCCAGGTGCCCAAGGTGTCACCCCGGGCTACTGAGCCCCACCGCCATTACAACGCTTAAGCCATGGTGGGGGCGATACACTGGCCTAGTGTGTCCTAGTGCAGCGATGATAATAATAATAATAATATCTGTGGACTTACACCACGTCAGCCTAGCCCTGTGCTAAGTACCGTAAGGTCTTGTGTTACAGATAGTAGACAACGAAAATTTATTTAATATTTTTCAATATTTAAGAAATCTTATATATTTAAGATTTTTATTATAGATAAACACCCATGACCCAGGCGGGTTTCGAACCCGCGACCTCTGGCGTAGCACGCGGACTGGCCGCCACGTTACCAACTGAGCCGGCCGGCTGTCGAATATTTAATCAATATGTAACTACTGTTGTAATTTCATTGGTCTAATAAAAATTCTAATTCTAATGTTTTAAAGTACCTTACTAATCTCGTGCCTTATATAATTCATACACAGTTGTTCGGAGAACTGTGCAGAGCTGTTCTTCTTTTTTTTAGGGCTTCGTATTTAAGTGGCAAAAACGAAGCCCGTATAGTTTTGTCATGTCGGTCTGTCCGTCCGTATGTCGTATGTCACAGAGTTTTACTCAGAGATTATGGGCACCTTAATGTATGTTTCAAAGTTTAAGAGTTGGTTCTATTCTATACTTATGTTATGAAGAGGAAATACCGGAGTGTCTTCTGTTTAATTATTTCTTTGCATCGAATAGACTCCGAAACTACAGGACCAATTTGAAAAAATATCAAAGTGAATCCTTATTTCACTGCAGAAATTGTTGACAACTTGCAGACCCCACAGACGTTGTCCTGTCATGAATTTAATTTATTCTCATTACCATGACATTGAATCATCATTACCACGTATGTATTTATAATTTTTGTATTTTCGTAAATCAATATTTTTTGCCATCCGTGGGAATATAATGGGCAGCTCTTCACATGTTCCGTGGATTAGGAAACCTTCGTATAGCGATTATACATATTTCTCCATTAGGTGTGAGCATTGTAATGCTAGCAAAAGACTACCTTATAGGTAGTGGCACGCGAAATTGGGCCGGCACGACCGGGGAGGTATTGGAGGATACCAGCGTGAAGTGACATCTTCGGTGTCGGGTTTCGGTTTGTGTGTAGACGGCAGCCCATTAGGGGGAAGTGAAAATAAGAAATAGTGCTTGTGTCGATGGGGGTCTCGAAAAGGCTCTGAAAGGTCGTTTGCCCCCCTGTAGGACAAAAACTTCCAGACATACAGAGGGAGTGTGACAGGTGGTGATTGGCATGATGATGATTAACTATTGAACTGTTGAACAACGTCGTAATTAAAAGGATACAAATAAATCTAAAGTTTCGTTTTCGACCTTTTTTAATTATATATTAATTACACGTATTATAGATCATAAAAATTCTAATTATACGATTAATTAGTATTACAACAAAGAACTCGTTTAATTATTTAATAACATATGCATGTTGGCCCAAAGCAGGAAACAGTAACATAGATTGATGGAATCGATTTTGTTACACATCACTCAACATGCCCTCAAAATATACATTCCGAGTTATGAAAATCGATTAAAAATAATTTACTGCAAAGTTTCGTTACTTTGCATAGTAATATTTTACTGTAAATTATTATTATTTAATTACTAACGATCCGTCCCGGTTATGTAGTGAGTAACACGGACCGTGTTGCTACCAGTTATATACTGAAATCTTCCACGGGAATAGTTTTATCCATTGGTGAAAGCCGAATGATATTGATGAGAAAATCGATTACATACAGACGCCTGTCTGTTTTGGAGACTTCGTTTTATGATATGATCCTGTCCGAAAACAAAATATTTTATCTCGGGAAATTAAGATAGCACCTAGAACCACGTCGCGTATTTTAAGAGATGCCTTAGGACCTGTAGCCCATAAGAGATGCACTGTTCATTTGTTAGCTGATAAATTATTGTTAGATGAATAGGGTGGACAAATCGAAACAACTACTGAAGTGGTACGCAAAGGGAGGTCACAAAAATCTTTTGTTTACGAGTGAGATATTTTTGCAGTTAAGCAACATCTTAACAAAATGCCCGTGTCTATGTTCAAAGTTCTAAGAAAGCTTTCCAGGTAGTCGACAGAGAGCAACGTAGGCATTATCCGACTTCAGTGATGGTTTGGTGGCGTATTAGCTATGAAGGAGCGACTGAGCCATGATTTTGTGAAAAGGGTATCGAAACATCGGCACAAGTGTATCAAAATACCATCTCCTCGGGAAATGAGATCTTGAGAAGGTAGTTAAGCACCTTAATAACACCATGTTCAAGAATCCAGTATGGGCCCTCCAGACAGAATAGGCGCCGGGTCATAAAGCTGAGTCCACGTAGTCCTGGTTGGTAGCGAACGTCTCGGACTGCGTCAGAGCCGAAGACTGCCCGTCGGCCAGAACAGATCTTAATCCGCTGGATTATGATTTATGGTCAATTTAAGAGAGTACTGTACTATATGAGTAATAAGTGTTCTTTGCAATTAAAAAATATTTTTTCTACAATATTTATGGCAAGAATAGTTATGCTGTTGTCCTTAAAACTAGTGTTCGTCCAGGGATCTAAATGCGACCCCATGTTCATTTAAAAAAATCCACTAAATTTCGAATACAGCTTGGCTGTATATTTTCGTAATTATTTTTTTTAATTTCTTGTTATTTTTTTATATAAATACACTTTAAATGTAATTAGTTCTTTTGATAGTATAAAAAGTTATATCTACACCAATATTATAAAGAGGAAACATTTGTCAGTTTGTTTGTTTATTTGTTTCTTTGTTGCATTGAATATGCTCTGAAACTACAGGGCCGATTTGAAAAACGCTTTTACGATTAGAACACATTATTTCTGATGCACTCAGGTTCTATAATATTATAGATCATGATGAAAGCTAAAGGTGTGAAAAAAAAATCAAATTAAATCCTCATGTCGCAGCTACAGAAATTATTGACAACTAGCTGTGCCTAATGATGTTCTACTGTCATTAATAGAGTTAATCGTAATGCTGTAAAGCGTAACGTTTACGTGACTGAAATTAAAACTTATATTTTTTGTAAATATATTAGTTTTTGTCGTATTTAGTGAAATAGCCGTGCCAAGCCGGGACAGACTACTAGTGTAATATAATATGTATACCTATTATATGGCGAAAAATGAGTCTACCAACGTGCACAGATATCCCCATAATAACTATACCAAGCGATAGCCTCCAGTGGGCCACCGTCTACTCATGTACCACAAAAACACAACGCCGAAGTTGACTATTTTCGGCGGTATCATGTGAGCGAGAGTTATCGCCCCGGCCCAATTTAGCGGCAATGCAACATGGCATTACCTCTCATTTTGCACTTCTTATCCATATAATCTTCAACTGTAGGTAATAAAATTTAAAAACCTGCTCTCTCGCATTTTTCTAAAACGAGGATGCATCTTTTTGTATCACCGTCTATTGATAATGATAATTTTCATCTTACAATGTAGACCCTGCGAAATAATTATTCGCAATGGATATGTTATTTGCTATTTTATTTTTGCAGGCGTTTACAGTTTTGTTAATTTCATAATGATAATATTTGACATCAATTGTTAAGACTTAAAAATTATAGACTATACAAATACCAATACAATAACAGAATGGACATGGTTTGTCCATGAGGTAGACTTCTAATTGTACTTGTATTGTATATTTTTTATAATTTACCTTTAAATTAGTTTATTAAAATACATCTGTGCTTAGAAACAAAAAAGTCCATTTCATTGATCCGAAATTGATTAACATTTTGCATACGTAGATTAAGTACCTACCTATTAAGTATATATGTGATATAAGCTATTCACGGCCAGGGTTTCCTTTTTTAATTTTCAACTTTTTTGTTCCAGGTAAGTGATAGTAAGGTAACTTTTGAGTTAACAACTAGCTGACAACAACAGCGCCGTTGCAACGGAGCGGCGAGCGTAAGTACTAAGTTTCATCAGTTCTAAAAAAAACCTTTCACTTCACATACCTGCATATAGTGGACATACACACAAATTCAACTAAGATCACACAGATGGCTCTTGAAATAAAATAATTGAAATAAAATAGTTGAAATAAAATAATTGAAATAGCTTACGGTATTTTAGATAAATATTAATGCTTATTAAAGATAGCTTTGATTTTTGATAGTTTTGAATGTACAAAATGTTTAAATATTGAAGAGACTATGTTTAAAGGTGTTAGGGTGACTTGTGTGTACAACGCAAGCGCACCGTTTGGGCTTTCCCGTTTATTACAATTTTTGTTTTTATAGTAACTTGGTAAATAATTGCTTAACCAAACCAACAATTTAATACCCTTGCTCTACGTTTCGGCCGTGACCAACGTGTGTTAGTAATTTGTCGTGTTAAAACCCGTAAAGTAAATAAAAAATTGAACGCTTAATTTTGTCTGTTAAAGTAGTTTATTTGTCAAAGATTACAAAAGAAAATGTGTTCACGCCGTAGATAACTGAAAGAGAAATAATTAGAAAAATCTTAAGAGCGAGCCGGGCTCATCTTTGAAGGGTATCCGTATCGGTCCGTATCGCTGCAGCTAACTTAAAAAATATGAACTCGCATATCTCATAAAGTACATAATCGATTTGCTTTAAACCGTTTGATGTTTTTATAATACGAGTAATATAAAACCTATCCAATGATACCACACGGCTAAGACATCTCATAATTCCTCAGTTACAGGTAAGTATTTGAGTTAAAATAAAATTATTTATTATATTTTTGAAAATTATGCTAGATCGTTTTGTAGCAGTTTACAAAATACACTTACCTTAGATAATACACCTATCTTAGATAATACACTTACCTTAGATAATACACTTATCTTAGATAATACACTTACCTTAGAAAATTCAAACACACCTATAACATCCGTAATCTCCGTGTAAAACGTCTGTGACGGGTATCGTGAAACTATAAAGATTCCGTTTTTTGTCATTAGGTTACCGAACCATAAATGCTTATGCATAAGCAGCGGCTTTTTCAGCGGCTACTGGGAATACAATAATAATATTCTATTCCCACGTATCATAATACACGATAATAATAAAATATTTGTCATTTTTTGCTATAGTCATTCTTTAAATGTCTCTTTGCGGTAATGCTAAAACTGGTTGTATTGAAACTGAGAGTGACCGACTAAGGTAACGCGAGCGTCCCGAGCAGCTCGCTTTCATTGAACAAGTCGAGCATCCGAATGCTTGACTTGTTCAAAGAAAGTGAAAATTGGCTCGTGTGTACAGAACATGTTCAGTCCTTGATGAACATCGACATATGTAAATAGATGCATATGTTATTATTTATGTTCTTTATAGTACAGGGAGCAATCGACTGATCGCAGCTGCCATGGCCCACGGACTAGCATAATTGTTATGTAGTTGTCGTTACTCCTTCAATGGGCCACTGGCTACTCACAAACCGCACGGAACGCGACAGCGAAGCTGTCACTTTACAGCGGTATCATGTGTGCAAGAGTGTACCCGGTTATGCCGGCTCAATTCGGCTGCCATTGAGCATGACACTACCATCTATAAAATAATATTGGAGTTTACTCCTTATGATTTGAGACGCTGTCAGGCCTGATGACGTCATTAGGTCTCGATTACACCAGTTCAGTGATCAGCGTGAATCCAGCAAAAGTAGCTAAATATATGAACAATTTAATAACAATACCTGTGGACTTACCCACCACGTTACTCTAGCCCTACGCTAAGTACCGTAAGGACTTTCGTTGAAGGCACTACACAACGGTACCTACATTCTTCTACATATGCATTCTATATCTTGTTCTGTTAACCTCTCATCTGTTATTCGATCTACATGCCCGAAGCAACGGAGCATACCCCGTCTCGTTACATTACATTAGAAACACATATAATACATAGATAAGATTCTCAGACGGGATACGAACTCGTCACCTCTGGCGCAATATGAACAATTACCCGAGCTATGTCACCACTACGCCAGCAGGTTGTCAAATGCGGAGCATGCGTCGTAGACTCTATATTTTAACTGACATTAAAAAAGAGCATTATTATTTATATGCATTATGCTAGAGTTACATAATTAGATTATACGTAACAACGCCTGTACCCAACTACTTATGGTACCGGTTATGAAATGTAGGTTTATAAGGAAATTAGGTTTTGTTGATAGCCTACAGCGCTTGAAGCGTAGCAGTGTGTAAAACAGCCGATGATGCGTTGGATAAAATTGTATAAATAGTATATAGAATAAAATTGTATAAATAGTAATAGTAATATAGAAATATTTTTTAAGAAAATCTTCTGTGCTCGCTTGACTTGGAAAGTAAGCTGGTGAATGCGTGACGAGTGTTTTATGGTAATGATGTCGAAGGAAAATGAGAGGGAGATAGGAGGGAAGTGAAGGTAGTGCTGGAATAATGTTTGGTGTATTACTGGAGGGGCAAGAGAGAACTGTGCAAGCGCACATTTGCTTTCTCTCTTCCTCTTAAAGCCAGTGCATTAAGTACTTTTAATTCCGTCGTGTGGTCTAAAGCGCAGTTCTGTAATATATTTTTTGTCTTAGAATTCGGTCCTTGTTCGCCAATAATAACAAGTAAATTCCAAAATACTTTAATATTTTCTAGAAATTTATTAAACGACTAGAAATTCAAAATATTAAACCAAGTATTTTTACTACAGTTATTGTAGCTGATATTTATACTAGCACCCATAACAGCAAGCGTTATGTCAAATAAGATTTGTTTTTTAATCAACGGATATTATTTGTACAAGTTAAACTTTGTATATAAGTATTCATATACAATCTATAGAACATAAAAAACCGAACTACTAACTAGCACACTGAGGGTGACGTTCCAACAGGTACGACAATCTAATAACAGTTAGTGGAAGTCAAGACCTTGTAGGTACACACCAACACACAGACATTTAATCATACACACATGGATTCATTTGTTCTACTGTAGTTTTTATCATTGACGTAGAGGAAAGATTTGTACTTTGCTTCAAGAAATTGAAGTGCCACAGAACTTCCAAGAACTCCGCGTGTTCCTGAAAAAAAAGGCCTCGCCAGACGGACAACAAGGTGATTTCATAAGGGTTCTCAAGGTTTATCCTTCTGAGACACAGGACCCCAGAAATGCGTGCAATTAATAAGAAACACATTTCTGTTTGTTTGTTTCATGATATAACGCTGACCTTCACATGCCTGAGGTCGCTGGCACAATTCGCATATATTTTCACTTATGCAATTATCATTAATTCATTAGTTATATTAATGATTGTAATTAATATATTTTAATGCCTCCTGAGTCCTAAATAACTTTATTTCTTTATATATATATATATATATATATAGGTGCGAGGGATGTGAAGTACCGGGCACTTAGGTTGATGTACCACGGAACCTATGTTGCAATCCCGACATATGCTGCAGCGCTTTGGTGTCGACGCCTCACTTGTGTGTTTTACGTAGTGCATTAAACCCACCCAAAGTCCAGCTTTAATTTTATTGACGAAGGCCTACAGGGGTTCTGCCTGCCGATCTGGAGGTTCTCCAAGAGGGACGCGTGCAGGAGGAGTGTGTGGGGCTCAAGGCCAAGGAGCGTAAGGGAACGAAAAGCGGTCGACGTCATCTCTACTTGGCAGTCACGATGGGCCGCGTGTGCCGACGGGAGGGAGCTGTACTACTTATTTCCAGAAGTTACAACGCGTCTGGCATATCAATGGGTGGAACCTTAGTACGTTATCTCACAGATACTAACAGGGCACGGGTGTTTTAGAGGTCGCCTGCATAGGATGGCGTTATGTGACCTGCCATCGTGTCCTTACGGTCATGAAGCTGAAACCAGATACCGTGTACTGTGGGAATGTGACTTGTACAAAAACGAGCGAAACATCACGCTGGACAGTGGGCCCAGTCTATAATCAGGATCTGGTCGCAACGGAACAGAGCTTTAAGCAATTGAAGACATTTGCGCATACATGGCACACGAAGAGCAAGGATAGGTCGTTACCGACATGCATAGCTGCATCGAGATAATCAGGACTGACGAGGCCGATGACAACTTCTATATTTGTGGTATCAAGCCCTAAAGGGGAGAGTGAAATAACAAGAGGGCACTTAAATAATGTGTAGGGAGTCAAGAATTGCACGTTGGGGAACAGAGCCAGTGAGCAAACCCCTGTAAATCTCCTATGATTCGCTCCGTATACCGAGAGGTGGGTAGGAGCGTGGGTGGAGGTGGGTAAGTGGTTGTGCTGGCCCAATTCAGCCGCAATGCGTAACGGCAAAACATCTTACTAAATCTGCTATGAAGTTACGATATAAGTGAAATACCTCTGACTAAAATATTTTATCGACAAGCGTATTATGATTACACCTAGTACTGGCGTAGCAACGTTACAAGGAATTGGACAATTCAACACAATAATAATTTTTCAATTCGGGTCAGCAGTTCCTCAGATTAGCGTCTTTAAATAAAGAAACTGTACAGCTTTATATTATTAGTATTTTATAGGTACTTGTAGATTCGATAGGTACATGCAGAAGGCAGTACATGTGCGTTACAGACCCAGTTTGAGCACAGTTGTCACGAGCGCAGAAGTGTGACGACGCGACGGTAGTGTTGGCCCACCGCGTGTGTCTTTTGCAAAATAATTTAACACCATGACCAGTCAATGTGACGAATTTCTTAATTTTCATAGCGAATGCAATGTAAACTATGTATATGTCGCAGTCGCGCTGTCTACACTGCCGTACTTCATTACGGCTAGCCATTTTCAAAAGCAGGCCGTTTTATTTTATGGTGGGTCTACGCTTAGCCGAATTAAATACAGCTGAGTGAAATTGCGCCAGAAAGGTTTCGCCGTTATACGATATTCAAAAAGGCTGGCCTTACTAATATATAATAGAGTGGATAATTATCCGCCTTTCTGACACGTTTTAGTCCCTAATTTACCACTTGCGGTGTCGCTTGATATGACAACGATAGTAGAATATAGAGAAATTAAAAACTATGCCCAGGTATATTCAAAGGTTCAGGCGGGAGAGTAGCTCCGACTAAGCCTTCGGGTTAGCTTATTTTTTCATTGGCACTCAAAACACTTGGTCTAAGTTCACAATTGTATCGATCACTATCACTGCCTAAAGTCCAGAGGATCAATGAGGCTAAACGGCAACCGCCACATTGAGAAACGTTTCGCAATGATAATCCGGCTAACCGTTAGCCCGCCACAAAACAAAACGGCCCTGTTTCCGAGAATGGCTAGCCGTTATATTATACGGCGATTTGTACAATGCGACTACGACATATACATACTCACACACACACACCGATTAATTTTTTTATAGTTATAAAATAATGGTACCTACTGGAATGTGAATGAAGAATGGTGGTTTGGTAACCTTGGGTGCATTGAAATATTATTGGAGCAGGTCTTATGAATGTTTTTATCAAATTTTATACATTTACAAACTGAAAAAATTCAGTATTTCACTATTTTTTCACTTATTATAATAGTCCCTGCAATAATTGCAATAATTACTTCGAGAAGGATTCAGTTGGGCTGGACAGCATTCCGGAAGCTTCGTCACATTCTCATGTCGCCTATGCCGCAGAGCTTTAAAACGAAAGTCTTCAACCAATGCGTTCTTCTCGTGACGATCTACGGTGCCAAAACATGGCTTCTTAATTTAGGACAGGTCCGCAAGTATGGGGTAGCTCAACCGGCTATTGACCGTGCTACGTTGGGTGTTTCTCTGTCCGATAGAATTCGCAACGAAGTCATAAGGCAGAGAAATAACGTGTCCGATATCACGCGACGAATAGGCTCGCTGAAGTGGCAATGGGCTGGTCACACACTCAGAAGAACAGATAGCAGATGGGCCAGTAACGTTCTGGAATGGAGGCCGCGTTTAGGAAAACGACGTGTTGGTCGACCGTTCACCAGGTGGGAAGACAATCTCCGTGCAGTAGCCGGTCCGGGATGGATGCTAGAAGCAGGAGATTAAAAGTCTTGTCGTTCATTGAGAGAGGTCTTTGTCCAGCAGTGGGCCGATAAGGGCTGATAATGATGATGATTATGAAATAAGGAATGGTTATTTGTAAATCAGGTGGGCGGAAATATAGAATAACTTTATCCCTGTTAAGTTTGGTTACGTGCTTACATACATGTGTGTGTATGTAGGTGTATGTGTATATGTATATCCGTGTGTATGGATGTATGTATATATGTTTATATACAATATATGTTTTACATTAACTTTGTAATGCAACGAAATATTTGAACGTGTCAGTTGTCATTGCCTTCCGTCTTACCCCTGGGAGGTCACTTAAAACCGGTTGGCAGGGAATCCAAATTCTCCGTCGTATGCCGAGTGACATCCCTTTCTATGCTCCTCACACCGCATCGCTGTGCTGGTAACAATTAATTATATCTAAGTGCCTACTCTATTTGATTTTTTTTTCTATTTTTATGATTAAAATTATGAAATGTTGTTCAAATTATTCTGAGCATACATTATATTATCCGGAATTGGAATGTGCCTGAAGTGCCCACAGGCTTGACATCATGGGCCTCAGTACCTTTGCTAATCGTAGGTGTTCTAGAATGTCTACTGGACTTACGAGTTGTGGACACCTCTGCCTACCTCTTCGGGGTTTATAGGCGTGAAGAAACTTTACTTTTTTCTATATCTTTGTATATAGGGTCAGTGTTGCTGTGAAGCAGATGATATATTTATATTTCTATTTTTAACAAGAACGGCTCCTATTAGCTACCGGTCAATGTTCAATTGTAAAACGATAAAGCCCTTAATAATATAATAATAATAATAATGATGATGATGATGATGATGATAAAAATAATCTGAGGACTTGTTATACCACATTGGCTAAGCCCTGTGTTAAGAGGTACCTTAAGGACTTGTATTTCAGAAATATATCTTATGTAATATTTCTTTTGTAAATTTAAGAAAAAAAAAAGTTTATAAATTTTGTTTTTATTATCAACCTAGGGATTTGAACTCACGACCACTGGCGTAACGCGCTCGACTCACCCGCTTACGTTGCCACTGTGCTAAAAGGTCGCTATTATTAATAAATAATCTCTCTTTGTCTTATCTTTTTCCTGATTTTGGAGTAAAGCTGTGAGTAGACATGAATACTTTATAGAATATCTCAGTTAAAATGTGGTGGATAGGTACACTGGTGCTGTTTATTTTAGACTATCATACCTCTTGAATCCAGCAAGAACGAATATTACGCCGTTTTAGAACATTTCGCTGCTACATTGCGTAAATTATTTGTCATTACCACAGCGGTAATAATATTAAGCTATACGTAATTAGGCAATATTCCAGGCGTTGCGATTTGATCACGTTGTGTTCAGCACATATTAGTCATGGGAGACCATTAATTATATTGAATAATGCTTCTTTAGCTTGAGCAATTGATTTGATCCCATCAGTAAGGATTACACGTGTTCGCATCTGAGGTACTGCTGGGAACTATAAAATTCTGTATTCATACACTATCGATGTTAGCAAATTATTTTATAGCACAAAAGTAAAAGTGTATATGTATTTATGTACACGCGTTAGAAGTTGTACCTCTCTGGCGTAACAAGAGAAAAATTAAAATGTTGATTATAGCAAACTTCAGGGTGTCGGTTTTCAATTTGCTCTTATATTCAATAAACGACCAGTTGCCGGACGGTGAGTGGTTGGAGGCGAGAGTAGCCAGAGGCTCATGATGACACACCCAGAGTTCGCCATCATTAATGAGGGTTGACATTCGTCGGCTTCGATTACGACATTCATTTTTCTTGTAAATGTTTCCTTTATAAGACCTAAGAACAGTTAAAGATCTATAGCAGATGCAGGCAACATAGGAACGTGAAATAGATGTCGATGCTACTGATTTAGTGTTTCCGATTAAGAATGGTGAGCGTTTTCCATGGAAACGTACAAAAAAGAAAGATTTTAAGATTATTTACGCACCAAACGCAATTCCCATCTCACCATACTCCTAACGGTGCTAACCTAGACACGGTTTGAGCAATAGATTCCACATAATATTGCTGCTAAAAACAAACCGAATATATTCAAAACATGCGTACACCACGTAGACGTGAATACGTACGCGTTACGACATATGTACGTTTGGTTGATTATTTATAACTAGCATCACTCCGCGGTTTCACCTGCGTAACTCCAGTCCTATTAGTCGTAGCGTCATGGTATATAGCCTATAGCCTACCTCGATAAATGGACTATTCAACACGAAAATAAATTTTCAATTCGGGCTAGTAGTTCCTGAGATTGGCACGTTCAAACAAAGAAATAAAATTCAGCTTTATAAGTGTAGGTTATACGGTCATCTCGATGTTTTGAAATTAAAATGCAGTATTCGCAAAAATGTTATTAACTTGTCTAGGTGAATCGATAGCCTAACCTTCACGAATATCTAATATATATTTCTCAATGGATCGCAAATCTCCGATCATCTAGATGTCTAGTGTTGCACAAGTTCTTTTCGTATAACATTATTATGCTAAACTTGAATATCATCATATGCGCTGCTGTCACTTCTTAAATAACCAATATACTATAGCTCATATCCACGCCCACTTGCTCAATATTTTTAGTAGGTATATACAATACTTTTATCTATCCACCTAAGCTCTTTCAGTGTTAACTTGCATTTGATGTTTCAGTGACACTTGATGCTTATACAGAAAAAAAATTATATATATATATATATATATATATATATATATGTGTGTGTGTGTGTGTGTGTGTGTAAATACTGGTAATAATCCACGCCATCATCATCGAAAATCAGGAATGCAGCTTGGAAATGGGATCTGTTGGGTATGCTCTGAGCAGAAAAAGTAAAGTGTAAGAATGCAAAAGTTATGTAAGCATTTCTGCCTCGATAGAGTATAACATTATATGAGAAGTGTCTATAACGTCCGCATAATAGCAATAATTATGATTACATGTGCCTAAGTTATTTGAGTAACGTAATGCTCCAGTTAGTTGTAAATACGTAGCAGAGCAACACTTCTCCGTAGAATACAAATCGATCGAATTACTGACCGAGCTATGTGTTCCTAGTATCCTAAACCTACATTTACAAGCTTTTAGAGACAATGCGATTGGTACATCGCAGTCAAATTGGACAAGATCTTTCAAGAAATCAAATTCGTTAACTAACAAAATGATAAGACACATTACGATATCGTGATCGCGCTTCTGTCGCTCGCGCCTTCGCTTTTGCTCAACAGTAAGTAATAAGTACGCACTCGCGATTTATGTGGTTTGTGAGTTTCATTGTACTAGTTTGGAGTGCATTGTATGGAGAAATCTCCATCCTTAACTCAATGGTTAATCTGGTTATGCGGATTTTTATGGTCTTTGGTAATCACTTATGAAAGGTCCCAGATTGCACACATTTACTTATTTTATTTTTACAAATTGAAATTTGCTAATATTAAAATAGCCAATATGCGTACTTTCTTTATTGTCTCTAAAACGACTGGAACTATTTTACTCAAACGGAAGTATCCAGATTGAGAGCTCACAGGTTGCTAGCCAGCAAAAATCTAGGATTATTTCACTCTTTACAATACGTTTACTAGAATTTTTTAAAATCCATAGTTAACTGCTTTTTTCTCAATCGGATTCGACACAAAAGCGGCTTCTAATTGGCTTGATTTCGTACTAAAAAATTGTGAATCTGGTTTTAAAGTTACTTTTGAAATATGTACTGAATATTGCTTATAAAAAGCATTAAGCTTATCCTAATATGTATGACATCTAAATATTAGCAACAGTTTTTAAAGGTCACGTAAATGAATTTTAATTTTAATTATTAAGGCCAATTTCACCTATACTTGTCTTCATATGCCGGAAATTCTTAGAAATCGTACTGCCTTAAATGTACGAATTAAGTTTGTCGGTATAATTACAGTAAAGGGAGAAAATTTGAAAGCATCTATTGTAATTATAAGTCTCACTCTATTGAGTAAAGTGTTTGAAATAAATTATTTCTTATGCAAAAACTGCGCTACCGCAACAACGAAATCGGTATGTTATGTATAATTTGGTGGCATCTAGACTGTTATAGACTATAGTCTATTGCTCACATGGTACAATCTCCATGCTTTAATTGCATATTAAAGTAAAACTAATAAGTAATTGTGTAATTTGCTGCTAAAGTTGAAAATGTTGGCTAAACTTAGCGTACATAACGTTCCCCGTCTTTGTTTAAGCAAATTACTTGTAATGACTGTGTAGTTTAGTGTCAAATATTTCGAAACTCAAGCGGCGATCCAGTGGCCGACGATGCGATACTAATCTAGGCCGTGTTATGTCGTATTTCACAAACGGCCCTCAGAGCCATACAACAGACCCGCTAATTACGTATTAAACAATAGAGCGTATGAAATGAAAGTAATCAGTCACTTTTGGCAGAGCCAAGCATTTATTACTTAACTTAGTAATTTTCTACATGAAAGTACTTATAATAACAGGTACATCAGGTCGAAAGGAGGTCTTTTTACAGCTATTGATAGAAAAATTGTAACAGAAAAATTTACAGAGTTATCAGTGCTGTACGATTGTGGGCCCTGGGTATTCAGAGATCGGCCTTGGGCCGCTATCTACCTGGTAATCGGCCACAAGGCCCACAACCATTATTATGTGCTAGCTTAGATTTATATATCACAATATACCGTCTGCTTCCTGCAGCCATTAATAGCTACCATGATGACCATATTCGTGACCATGATCGTGACCTACGTAGACTGGGACGGGCACCTTGACTGGATACGGCACTGGTTTCTCTACGTGGTATGGTACATGCTTCTCAATGTGCACTGGGTAGGGTCTGTCGACTGGCACTTTGACGGGGTAAGGCACATGCTTCTCAACTGGGTATGGGATGTGCTTCTCGACTGGGTATGGGGCTGGTACGGGTACCTTAACTGGGTATGGGATTGGCTTCTCAACATGGACTGGGTAAGGACGGTCGACGTGAACCTTGACTGGGTAAGGCACTGGTTTTTCAACTGGATAAGGCACGGGTTTCTCAACTGGGTAAGGCACAGGCTTGGGGACATGTACTGGGTAGGGCCTGTCGACGGGAACTTTTACTGGTACATGAACTTCCTTGACAACTGGGTAAGGTGCGGGTACATGGACTGGGACCTTCACTGGGTAAGGCACCTTCTTCTCTACTGGGTACGGTGCTGGGACTGGTACTTTAACTGGAAATGGGACTTGTTTTTCTACTGGGTAAGGTTGAGGTACGTATACCTTGACTGGGACGGGTCTGTCGACGGGCACATGTACTGGATAGGGTACTTTCTTTTCAACGGGGTATGGAGCAGGTACGTGGACTGGTACCTTGACAATCTCCTTGACGGTGTAGGGCACGTGTTTGACAACCGGGTAAGGTTGGGGCACGGGTACTTTGACGGGCACTGGTACGTGCTTTTCCACGGGGTAAGGGATGTGCTTTTCTACGGGATAAGGTACCGGGACGTTCTTTACGACCGTGATGGTCTTGTGCACTTCCTCATGACCACCATATCCACCTCCATAGCCGCCGCCAAAATCGCTCAGACCACCACCGTCGGACCAACCGTGTCCGCCGTATCCAATGTCGTGGAGACCACGTTTCTCGTGTTTTTTGTCCTCAGCCACCGCTTTGTCACCATCAGCTGCCACTTCCTTTTCTGCTGCCTTGGCTTCTTCCGCGTGAGCGAACGCCAAAACAGCCACCAGACTGGCGGCCACGAGCTGTAATAATAAGATATATTATTTCTTGTGTAACATAAATTTTGATTTTTAATTTGGGTGGACCCTAAATACTCTAAATGTATTGTAGCTGAAATACATCCAGCTTTAATACTTATAGAAGTCGTTTCGAACTGAAATTAATAAGCTTTTATAGGTTTTCTGTGTTCATCTAACATTGATGTCTAAAGCGGGCACTGGTATGCATGCACTCATCAATAAAATTTAAAAATTTTAATATAATTGACATACAAATATTAGTAAGGAACATTTACTTGAAATATTTTAAGTAAATTAAGAAAATGTTTCGTAGAATATATTTCACTATTAAGTGTTGTTTTTCTTATATCTAATTACACTAGAACACTTCACAAACACAAAATTGAACACACCATGAGCTTCATGATGCTGCGTTTTTTGGTTGCACTGAAGGCAGCGAAGTCCTGATTGAGAATGATGCGTGTTGGGTAGACTTCGCTATATATATGCAGAATGAGCGATCGAGCGAAAAAAAAATGCCGCCACTCTGTGGAACTGCGCTACACTTTCGCTTTCGAGGGTGACGGTGTATGCGTCTAAAGCGCTCTATATCACTTTGCACAGTTTTGGACCGGTTCTGTGAGATAATGGGAACAGTTCCTGGAATGTTGGTAATATCTGATAATGTCTCTGATGTTTGAATTTCGAATGCGTTTATTTGCAACGTTTATTTTTATTTTACAGGCTATATGTGAAATAAAACAATAATAACAATAATTTGCGGATAGAAAATGTTACGCCAGCGGTTGCAGTTTCGAATGCGATCAAGGTAGCACAAAATAATTAAATTTATTAAATTATTTTAGCATTCTCATTAAATATTTTAACGGTATCTTTGCCCCAAATATCGTCATATTTATAACCCAGTCTGGCGCCTAAATAAAATTTTACAGTAAACTTTAATATTTATATATTTTACAATAAATTATATTAATTACAATTTTCTAGTTAAATGACACCTAAATGATTTACATGACAATACCTATCGTAAATAAATAAATCACTGAGGTATGCCATATTAATTTCCTATTTTTTTTGATTATCAAATTAATTTGCTAAAAATATCGATAAACATAATTATTACAGAAATCGCAATCAAAAATAGTTTCTTAAGTAACCCACTAACCTGGTGAAACATATATAGAAAAATGAAACATAAACAGAATGAAAAATATTTTACAATTCTATCCTATTAGGGAGCTGGCGTGAAGATATGTTGTTGTTGTTATAATTCAGTACCAGCATTGAAATTTATCTAAATATTTTATGCCAATTTGTGAAACATTAGAGTAGGTGCTCTGCATTTGCAAAATTATTTCGTCTCCATTGATTCTTTAACACTTATGGTTTCCGCGCATTTTATATGTTAACGACATAAAATTACTGCTTATTCTGGTGTTTTATATGGACAGGTCTTTGCATCCAACCTTCATGTTTCTTACAGTTTTCAGTATTGTATTGTATACCTACGTTTACGAAATTTTAATTTCAAGGTGAAGAAAAATAGCTATCGTTAATATATTATACTTAGCTAATGAATAGAAAACATTTAATACATATTTTTTTAATTTTTACAATAAAAATAGTGAGGATTATTTTGACCATCAAATATAACAAAATTTATTTGTTGTATTTTTTCCGTGTGTTTTGATTGTTGTATTTTTGTATTCTTCAATTTTTTTCGAAACTCTTATTCTTGTTCTTGCGCGAGTATCTAACACGGATATGTATTTGAAGTACAACGATCCTAATTACATTATATTGGTAGATTTTTTAAAAGGTAGTGCCATGTAGTTGCAATGCTGCCATATTTGGACTGGCACGTCTAGAGAAATAGGATAATAGGCCTGGCCGTCGCGTTTTATGCAGTTTGTGACTTTTCAGTGAGACATTGCAGAGAAGGAGGAATACGTCTGCGTGATTCTGGGTGTCAGTAATCATCAAATAATTCCGATTGTTCATGTGCCCTCTACTATAAAGATAAGTTCGGTGCTGAAAAGTTTTAATAATCTGTTTATGATGTGGCTTTAACGCTATATCCTTTTTAGTATCACTTTAATTCTATTCTAATACGGACAGGACAGCAATATTGGACAATATTGCTCGGCTCAAAAGGTAATTTCTCCTAAGCTTCATTGGTACTGTAATTTATTTATTATATCGTTTCTCTCGGTTGCTGGTTATTTTATGTGGAAGGGAAGTAAGAGTACTGTAGGAGGTAGTGCCATGCATGGTGCATGACACTACATCCTCCTATGCAAGGGAATTGAGCCGGCATGACTGGGGAGGTGAGATGTACTCACTTGTTCCCGCCCTAAAGTGACACCTACGATGTCATGTTTCGTGCGGTTTGTGAGGAACCGGTGGCCCATTGGGGGAGGTGAATAGGAGGGCAACGCATCGGCATAACTATGCTGATGTTCATGGGCGTCGGTAGTCGTTCAAAGGCTCCGATTGCTCGTTTGTCTTCCTATATTAAAAAAAAAATCGTTAAAAATACGGAGAAATGTCTTACAGGAAACTGGGAAAGCGGGCGCTATTTCGTTAGCATATGGAATTTGATTTCAGTATTTAATTATTTGAATTAATAATTCCGGATCTCTTTTATACTTTAAGGTTGATTTATGTCGCTGTCAATAAATAAATATAGGAAGATGGCGCTGCTACACCCCCGCGACTCGAAGATCACGGCGGACACGAGCTGGGACGACTGCCGACCCATCAGAATAGGAGAATGGGGGAAGAGGGAGTACACTTGGGCCTTGTCTTGCGCAGTTGGCTAGTCCATATTGAGATGGCCGCCGTGGCCGAAATTCGGCTAAGACGACGTTATTATTATGTACTTCATTTTATTGTAGAATAACAAATCAGCTGTTGCACACATACGTGATGAGTTAAAAGCTTGTTCGTTTAATTGTCATCAACATCATCGGTGTACTTTATCCTCCTGCTGCTATAGTCAGGGCTCTATTTTAATAAACGCCAATAGATCCGATCGTCTACTACAGTGCACTTGCCGCAGTTACTATCCTATGGATATCCCACCATCATTAGGTGAGTGTAATGTAGCTATCGATTTGCGTAAGAGCCGGCCTGTAACAATGTGTGTCTACAAACGTTCACTTCGTGTCCTTCTGCGTATCGCTTTTTTGTGTCCATTGGTGAAGGTTACATTATTACTTACCGTTGGCGGTGGCCACTGGATTTAGATAATTATTTTCTTCATGGTAGATATCTTTTTTAAGAGATAGTGTCTTTGCTGTATTGCGCCGAGACGGGCTGGCAGACACGGAGAGGTCCTTATAATAGTGCTTTAAATGTGTAGCTCTGCTATCGCGCCCCCATCCCATGCTATAAAAAGTTATTACATGGCTTCTCACTAGCGGAAAATCAAATTAGTGTCACTAAATCGTAAATATGAATCCCTGGGTGAGTCGTAATTCAATCGACATATGGCGAATGCCCTTTGGATAAATCCCCAGAAAACTGAGCCGCGCTACCATGACTGTGGATACACATGTGGAATCAATGGTAATACCAATACTTTGCAATAATAATAATGTCAAATAACAATTTTATTCATAGGACCAAGGACGCCTGATGCCACGAAATTTTAGATTTCATGACACACACATTAATCGATTTAATTAACATCACTAGGGAAAAGATCAGCGACAGAGAAGATAGTAGAGAGGCTAAAGATCGTGGTAAGAACATGGATTAAAAGCAACAGTTCGATGCAAGTATTCAATTTAAACACTTCAGAACTCTTTCTGTGCCATCCCTATCAAGATGTATCATAATTACCGATATTCTGATTACAAATCGCAGCACAGCCAGAATCGATATTGCAATCGATTCCAATACGATTGTGTCACAAATGTATTAAAACTGCCCACGTATAGAAATAATTATGAACTGCAAGACGTCCCGTTTCTATCATTAAATTGCATCTCTATTGAATTTTTAAAAGCCAGCTGTTACCAGTGAGAGGTAATTGAAAGTCAAGTTCCTTTACAGCTTTTCCTTATAGTATGGGGTACAAACGTGAACATCGGAATAATTACTAAGCCGATGCGTTGCCCTTCTTTTCACTTCTCCCCATTATTCAATTGTCAGCTTATGTTTCATTTGACTAGGTATAAATAAAATACAAGTACTGTCATTGTAAAAGCACGGGTCCTGCATTAGATAATGCGCCTCTCCTAAGAAAGTGAAATTGACCATTAACTTTTAGAACTAAACAATGTGATAATCCACATGATAATCCGCCATCTTTTAGAAAAAAAAAAGTTTCTTGTGATTTTTTTTGAAATTTCATGGATAAATATTAACGGGATGATAATGATGAATATGAATACACCAGGCGACGTGAGCGTCATATCAATTGAGTAACTGTAAACTACATGATAATTAGAGCGATCAGTGCGAAAAAATCTTTCTCCAAAAATGTTCGCGCTTCCGCATATCTTGCAAAATAATAAAACTAAATTATAATCTCTACATCTAAACTTTCTTCGTAAGGAAATAAATAGAGGAGGTGGTTTAAATAATTTCACAGGGGTCCCCCTCCAGGGAGGGAGAAAATATAAGAATTAGAAAAGATAACTTATTCTTTGATTCAATATTTTATGACACTTCATGCTTATTAATCACTTTAGCTAACAGACATTCAAATGCCTTAACAACATGAATATGATTTTAACGAAGCTCACACAGATTTTTGATTCCAGTAACCTTCAGATTGCAGGCCAAATGCTTCACAACATCTAACATATACATATGTGCATGTTTGATTTGTGTATATGTTTTAAAACTAGCAGTACCTCGTGGTTCCATCCGCGTACTTCACCACCCAAAAATTCGTTCTTAGCACTGTGTGCCACCCGAAAAGGAACCAACCTGCCCAATTTCGAGCATGTAGGTGTGATTTTTGATAGTATCAGTGAGTGATATTCCGCTTTTATAAATATATATACTTACGCTACTCGCTAGCTACTGCACGGAGATCGTCTTCGCAGACGACCAACACTTGGCGTCCATTGAAAGATGCCTACGACCATCATTGGATAAGGTCTGATAATGATGATACCTATATACGAATAGGAATACCCAGATGCCACGCCACCTGATCATGTGGAGATGTGGGTTTGAAAAATTGCTGGGACACCTCACGTTATTATTAAAAGCCCCCGTATGAACGATTAATGAGTATAACGTAAGCCAATATATTAATACTGTGTTCTTGGACCACTTTTGGTCTCGGTGGCTAACCTTTTTAGAGATTAGCCAACAGCGGGACACATTGCAGCACACAAGTGAGTTTACGCGTACACATGTTTTCGCAAACAAGCAAATCACACTTCTTACAGCCTCTCTTCGTCCCTCCCTCCGTATGCCTATCCAACAGGCCGGCAATGTCTGTTCAGTGCTTGTCAGAGTGTTTACATGTTCTAGAATAAAAATACTACTTTCAAGAGGAAAAGTCTTCTCTAAAGTCTTTTCAATCATGGAACGTGTTACAGAGGTAATATGTTTTTTCTCTATATTGTTAGAGAGCAATAAAAAGAATATAAAGTCTCTACATTTATGTGCTTCTTGATTGGTTACCGTGGTCAATAGTTTTTTTTTCGGACCTGAACTTATGCGAAGAGGAGCCCAATACTGCTTCATCGGATTGCTATGAGTGGTCGTCCGGGTCCGGTCCGTCCAGACTAGGTTTGGGGCCGAGACTCCCACTCTCCCGCAGACGGCAGTGGTCAATAGTGTTGACATTGAATTGTAATGGATGGAATCCCATCGTCACATCGTGTCGTTGGATTTAGATTACACTTGCCACGTTCTTCGGATGTTTTGCAGAAAGTTATAATTATAAAATTCTGGTAGAAAATGTGTTTTTCTTAGAGTATCTGGTTCACGATCGATTAGACCAGCGTTAGTTTTACTTTAGAAAGAATATATTTTTTAAATTAAGCCTAGCTAAGGTGTAAATGTTAAGAATATACGCGCCATTCACCTGTTGAATTTAATGAAGAGTTGGAACAAATTTTCATTCTGCTTCACTATTTCTATGAAAAAAAAAAACCTATTTCCGACGTTACGGACATTTTACAGCATTCATAGTCTGTTTAGGTTTTATTGTAATTCATTCGAGCAAACTTAAGAAATCAATGTTGAATTTGCCATTTACCTGGGCGACTCGATTTATAACAGACTAATGACAATCGTGAGATATAGGCGAGGTGCCTTTTGAAACATGGCAGTTATGTGCGATACGGTTTATATCCGCGAAGTTGCGTTACGGTAAGTTACGAGATGTGATGAAACGAGCGTCTCTCAGCTTAAATCATATCCAATAATACGCACTTTTTGTTTGATTAACCTAAAATTCACTCCTAAGTTGAAATAGTGGAATACCATAGTGAAATAATAGCTATGCTGTTGTGTTTTGTGTGGCTTGTAAGAATTGGTTGCGGTTTGCGGTAACAGGGTGCGGATAGGGAAATAGCTCATGGGAGATCTTCACATATGAAATTTTGGGTTGTATACAAGGACATAGTTATTTACATAGCTTACATTGTATTTATCAGATTTTAATTACCACACACGGGCGTGAACCAATAAAAATGTTGACCCAGCCTAAACATTATTAAAAGTTAGTGGAAACTGTGAACACGATTTCAAAATTATTTTAAACATTAATTCGATATGAGCGTAAACACTTCCTCGCTGAGTATAAACACTCACAAATATTCATACTTCCACAATAAGTATAAACACACGAATATTTCAATGTTACTGAAGCGTCTGCACTCTTTATAATTTTCTTATGAACGGTATCTATGTATGTTAGTGTAAAAACTATTATAGAGCCGAACCTCTACTGGACAGACAAGACGCTAAGGATATCTTTGGTGGTTGTGACGAACCTTACGCTTCTGTCTGTTTAACTATTTCAGATACTAATTATTATACAATATTCATGATAGAAATAATTTTCACGATTCATTATGAAATTTATTATGATAAATTACGATTTATTCAGTTCTAATTCGACATCATCGCTTGCAACGATTGAGTGGAACATCGTGATAACAAATCATTACAGATTAAGTGTTTAGTGGTAAAGTCTGCGTGTGACCTGCATCTGCACATGCGTGTACAATGCACACTAATGTGAGACCTGCTCACAGTATTGTGTGGGGCATGTGGCCCGCGCTATGCTTACAGGCCCGGATCACAGCAAACCAACTATTAAGCGGGTATATTCGCAGGCTTTTTGGGATTTTCTAATGCCGTGAGTTGTAAATGCATTTCTCCTATGACAAAACGTGTGTTGTTATATAGCCGGGATTGTCAGTTGTAGGGTTAATCCATCTTTCAAAAAGATCAAGTTTACACCTGCTACATTCCGTACACCTTCGGAGGTGTGTAACAATATTCGTGTGAATGAAGCGATAGATTAGTGTCAGGCTGACCTTTCTTTTGTTGACGCGGGGAAACGCACTTACACGCCTTCAGCGGCCCTGGGTGTCGTGTGTGGGGCTCGCCGCCATCCGTGCCGCCTTTGGTGTGGTGCCAAGTTATCAGAGCACCTCGACTTCCGTCCCCTAAAGGACCGACGCGATCTCAACAAGTGGGGCTGTCCCGCAACACAGGACAACTCCACCAACCTCGGGAAAATGCAATGGGATGAGGTTCGCATTCTCGAACCTTACCACGTGCGCAAAAGCACCTTCTTCTTAGAAGAGGAGTTCAAAGAGCTGCTCCTCCTCCTGATTTTAGTCCCCTCTTCCTATAAGAGAGGTAGACAGAGCATCCCCTCTTTACGAGTCAATTGGTTTCGCCCGGGGTGTCTCCATTCACCCCAGGCTACCGAGCCCCACCGCCACGGCAAGGCTTGAACCATGGTGGGGGTGTTAGGCTAGCCTTACCTAATAAGAGGTGATCTTTTATTCTACTCACTCCATGGGATGCATATAGCATATGTAAGTATCTACGAATATATATACAAGAATGATGCAGATTATGGTTCCATATTTTGCTCACCACATTTTTGAGATAGACTATTGTAATAATCAGACAAGAATACATAAAACTCAATACCTGGCCTACTCATATCATACTCGTATTTTTGTTTCAAGATATTTCGTAAACGGCTATTTTAGTTGAAGGTCGCCTTTGTGTCCAATGCCTATTGTTGTTTCAGATTTAGGTTCAGATAACCACATGAACCTGACTTTGAAATTTGACAGTTATTACTATTACTATATCTACTGTTCAGACTAGCCTTTTTTATTATAATCATGCCTATGGACAGTCAACGAACCAAATGGCATTAATTTGTCGATTGGCGAAGAATTTTAATGAAATTATTATAATCTCCGGTGGTGCCGATCATATGTAAATGGGCCGACAAAATATGATTTGCGATTGGAAGCGACATCGCTACCGGCTCATTTGAAGGACTACCATTGACTACCACTTATGAGAAAACATTGCATAATTGCTGTGCATCGGGTAGACCGCCCTTCCTCCTTCCAATGAGCACACTCCGCCTAGCCTCTTATGTTCTCGCCTTCCGTAGCTCAGAAATCACACGAAATGTATAAATTATAGTATTATAATGTCGGAAATACTCGTGACTCTGGAGTAATTCAGCTCCGTCTCTGTGCCCTAGTTTAGGTAACAGGGGTACCACCATCTCAGCCCGGGGCTAATACTTTTACCACATCGACAACAAAGGTGAAGTGAGATCGAGAATCACAACTAGGTTATACTGCTACATCATTGACCGAGATACTAATGCACATATCAGGTGCATCATACTGTTACTTTCCAGTGGACCCACAACATAGCGCAGAGGTTTAGCTAATGGAATAGCAAAGAAGACGTTTACTGAGGAAATTTACATACACTTTATACGTCAAGAACATTACAATTACACATACACATAAAAATAAAGCAGTAGACCTTAAAATATAAACTTAAATTTAAAAAGTAATGGTATAATATTATAACACGAAAGTTATATATTAATAAGAACATTAGAAATAAATATGCGCCGGATAATGCACAACATTATCATAATACAGATGAGTCTAAAACATATTAGTGAAGGTGCTACACTAGAGCGGACCGATCTGCCAGCTAGGGTTCGTAGAAGACGCCATCCTTTTCGACAGATTAAGGCTGGATGTGACCCTATCTGTGGCTCAAAGTATTAGAATGACAACCTTTCAAGACCAGTTCTCAGCAGGAGATCGATAAGTCGCCGAGTTGTCCTGTTGCTGGTAGGTCCGGGCTAGCCTAAAAGCTTTTTACCTCAAACACAAAACTTCTAGGTACAAGACTAATTTAATCATATATCGAGAAGTAAATCTAAAGCCCCTGTGATGTTACGCGTAAAACGTAACTGCCCCACATAGCTCTCGAGCGCAACAGATAATTACTTAACAATATATAATTATAATAAATGTTAATGTACTTTACAAATGCTATATTATATAATAGTTAGTGGGCCATTCGATTTGACATGTTTACGTATAATTTTCGGCATTACTTTTTATTGCAGGGCAAACATGCAACCGGTCCGTAATTGCAGTTGATTAGTCGAAAAGTTTACATATGCTTTACCAACTTTTTAAACTGTGCCTTCTTTTACAAATCCAGGTTTTAGATCGAAATGGTGCCCGAGTCTGACATCGAGGGTTGCTCGCGCACGGTTACTCAATTGGTCTCGGAGCTGACGTGAATGAATGCACATGACGACTATTGACTATCTCTCTCTCTATACACTCCTCAAAGTGCTAAATGAATTAATACGTCATACCTTTATTACAGTGATATTACTCAACTAATTCGAAGCTGCCCTTGGACGCTTCATTTCTGGAGCGGTCTTGCACTTTATATTGTATCCAATTATAATATCCAACTAAATTAAGAGATAAAAATAAAAAACCTGTTACCATTTCGGCTATATAGAGAATTCTATATAAAGATGGCGTCATTTATTCTTGTTAAAAACGTCAATAAGTACGAAGACGCCGGTGGTGTTGCATAGCGTTGAAAGATGAAACATGAATATTCTCTAGAATATAGATGAATTCACGGATTTCAATGATCGAAACTGCCTTGAATTTAGTATATTTTATTTCCTTTATTTCAATAGATACTTGAACAAAACCAGACCAGCGCTCTATATTATTTTGGGCCGTCTCCTTTAACTTCAAATTATTATGACGCCTCCTTTATTCATAACGCATGTTCTTAACAATGTCTAATTTGATTTTGCACTACTGAGCCGACAGTCTTTTGATCTCTCTGACGCTTGTAGCATTACTAGCCACATCTGCTACGACTGGCGTAGCAGAATTTGATATATGACTTTCCCAAACTATTTTGTTTTGGTAGCCTTTTTGTTATTTTTTCCTTTATAAGTAGAATGGAAAATAGTTTATGATTTTTGATTTTATTTTATATAGTGTAAGGGGACAAACAAGTAGACAACCTCTTGATGACTATTGACGCTCATCCGCGAAATTGTTATACAGATGCGTTCCCTTCCTCCCCTTCAATAGGCCACCGGAAACTCACAAACCACGCGCGCTCCTGCTGTTTTCGAGTATTGTTGTCACTTCACGTATTATGCGAGCAAAAGTTACCTCCCAGACGTGCCAAGCTAATTTGGCTGCATTGCATAGTTACATGGCACTACCACTTAATTTTTTTATAATTGAGTTCGTGTATTGGATAATGTATGAGTAATAATGTTACAAATGAACATTTTTGACAGTTAATAAGCATATTGCTGTTAACTAATAAAGATGAAACTATTATTGCTACCTGTCTTTTAAAGCACTTTAGAGCTGACGTTGTTGGCGTACCGTAAACGACATAGGTGCATTGATTTAAATTGCCTATAGTCAACTTTGCAAAAAAATATGTTTATGTAAAATCTCGAATGCTTCGGAATGACAATTCGATATAATATCTTGTGTCATGTATTTTTCTCAATCAATAGGGTAGTCTATTAAAATAACAATACATTTTGGACATGAATTCACATAGTCATAACGCCAGCCTTGACTGTCGAAGAAAATGCGTGCGGTGTTGCAACGTC
>JAFELO010000107.1:841341-853371 GCA_017140195.1 Eumaeus atala | reverse complement strand
ATAATACTTTGGCTGACTGAATATTCTGGTGTACTTTTTAACTTAGTACCCACAGAATATCTACCACTCTTGGAATAAATTGACGGAGTCAGAGTTAAAAACAAACTTATAGGCAGAAAGCAGTTACAGAAGGAGTAATCCTATACGTCAAATGATAATGATAGTCGATGTTATATAATGAAAGGACCTATTTCAATTGTACATTGTTTTTTTATATAATAGTGTCAGGATCACAAATTGCTTCTGCCTGTCACTTGTGCCGTATCCATTGGCCAATAAGCAAGTGTAATATAAGATTACTGTAATTATATGAGATGCAATCATAGTATTGTAACTACGAAATTTTATACCCAAATTAGAAAATTTAGATCTCTTGTGCCATTGTATAAGAAATTAAGGTACCTATCACACGTTAATAATATTATAATCTAAATTATTTCATATGTATACCCCATGCATAATAAATACTTTAATTAGACTGGCGGTATAGTGGTAATCATATTTATCCACTGAGGTCCCGGATCGGGCCAAAGAAAAAGTGTTCTTGGGTTTTTTTCAATTTATGAAAACAGTACGGAGCAAAGAAGGAACGATGTTACATCCCGGGCATCGGCGATCAATTTTTGGAATAGGAGAGTAGTGCACTTGTGCATCAGGAACCACTTCCACGCTATAATATGTCCTGAGTAGATGGCCCATATCCATAGTGAAGGGTCGTAGCCAAAATTCAGCTTGGGGGATTAGTAATATAGTTGGTTTAAATAGTACACAACAAGTATTTTTTCACAAAACTGGAAAATGCTCTGAAGATTATGCGAATCTGCAATATAATTAGATTCAGAACATGACAAAGAAGGCCAAACATATTTTGCGCTCAAAAACACTGTCGATTGATTCAAATAAAGGAGATAAAGTAGCTTTTCCTTACATTGTTGAAGCAGCAATAGATAGACAGTAACCTGTTGTATTGCAGCCGAATCGGGAAGGCGTGGCTGGTGAGCTATATTTAGCTGACATGCTACCCCCGCGAAGTAAAACATATACTGTCACGGTATTTGCTTTTATTGAGTATTTGGTGCCCAGTTCGAGGGAGGAGGGAAGGCGTGAGAACCAATACACCGGCATAACATTTATCTCTACTATCATATCATCATCATTATCAGCCCTTATTCCACTGCTGGCCATAGGCCTCTTTCGATGAACGCTAAGATGACTGATCTCCTGATACTTGCATCCATCACGGACCGGCTACTGCACGGAGATTGTCTTCCCAACGATCGACCAACAATTCGTTTTCCTAAACGCGGCCTCCACTCTAGGAACTTAGTGGCCAGTCCGTCATCTGTTCTTCTGGGTGTGTGACCAGGCCATTGCCACTTCAGTGAGCTTATTCGTCGCGTGATATCGGAAACTTTAATCCTCTGCGTTATGACTTCGTTACGAGAAACACCTAGCATGGCACGTTCAATAGCCCGTCGGGCTACCGCAAACTTGAGGACCAGTCCTAAATTAAGAGGCCATGTATCGGCCCCGTAGGTCATCACGGAAAGAACGTATATTATTAAAGATTTTCCTCTTCAAGCTCTGCTCTCTACTATACTATATAAAATTAGTGAAAATTCACTTTTAATCATTGCTTTACTTACTTTGGGAGTACCGGTCGAAAATCTTGCTTTTTGAGCCCGCTCGTAAGTTCGACTATAAGAAACCTCGAACTTTCGTAGTTTCTGATTAAAAAAAATAATGATGCAATAATGCATTGCATTTCATAATTCGAGCAAGAATAAACACGAAAAACCTAAACACCGAACATCGAGTGTTAATACATTTATTCTATCACCGGCCACAAGACGCCTTTTGTTGTATTTCATAATTTATTTGTTATTCACGAAAGATAATGATATAAGAGGTACAATCGTGATTTTTAAAATGCAGCGAGTCCAGCCCACATAACCTCCTTTCTGCGTCGGGTCGAATCGACCTTGATCGTTACAACATTTTGATATAAAAAATCGTTATAGGTACGTATTCGTAATGTTACACTTTATTAGAACAGTTTTTTTTGCAACGTGAACTTATTACGCCAATATGGCACACAATCACAGTGAGGTTCATCTGATCGCATTTCATAATCGTCTTTGAAGAAATGGAAGTGGGTCTGTATTGGTTAGTAGATTTGTGGTAGCCTCTGGCAATGCAGACAGATGATAGATATTTATAGACGTCTGTAGTCCTTATCAGACTGGACTGCCTCACTTAATTCTTTGTCTTAATTAAACAAATAAAAACATTTAAGGGAAAGGATTTTTTGCCCTAGACAAAAATCAACTACAACAATACATATACACAGCAGTTCCTTAACGGGATAGGCAGAGATAACAAATAGAGGAGAAGTAATAAAACTTAAAGTACAATAAAAAAATAAGCTCGATAAGTTTGGCTTAGGTGACGTTATTGAAGTGCATACTACTACTATAAACGTTTAGTTGAGGGGAATGTTACAATTTTAGTACTTTGAGCTAGATTAAGCAATGGCGCATCTTAAATCTTAGCATACGTTCATTGTAAAAAAAGGGACAAATGAGCAAGTAGACACTTAATAGGAACTTCATTACCAATACACAAAATCGTGCTCAAAACTATAACATTGTATTGGACGGAAAAAATAGGAAACGTAAAAGAATAATGTAATGAGTTGGTGTAATTTCACCGAAAGATTTTTGTCTCTTTCACGGGGTCGAACCCCCATCGCATCTGATTCTCCTGGATACGAATGTCAAACGGATGTATTGTTTCCTGTAGAAAGAAACCCATTAAATGTGCGATATGTACATTTGTAATTTGCAATTTAAGTATATTATTATATTACACAAAGTTATAAGTTATTCAAATAGTCTATGTATATTGTTTACGCAAATTAAAACGCCACATCAAACATGAATTGGAGTTTTACAGATAGTTTAACGACAGAACGCAAGGTGATATAATGCAATATGCATGCAATAAATATGCAACGCTCAAAATAGAACTGGTTTTTAATTAAAGTGAACATCGCCGTTATCATAATAAGCTTTTTTGTTATGCTCGGAGGCGGATAAGCACCGCCGGGAGCCCTGGTGGTGTAAGTTGGTGAATACCTGACTAGATCGTTACAAAAACCAGGGCATTACTTTGCCCCGGTTTCGAAGGAGATATAAGTTTGTGAAAACAGAAAGACAAAGTTCATGTCTACAGGGACAACAGGGGGAGGCTTTTCTTTCATTTTTCTCTCATACCCGTTTCGTATAGCTAAAGATGTATTACTCCGAGTCTTCGAGATGTCAGTGACAATTCCGTAGTGTCATGAGAGGTCATGGTGATACCTAAACTCCCGAAGAAGAATATTCTGCATTACAAAATCACCAATACATTTTATAGCATAAAGGACGAACGGCTAAATCGTTTAATGATCTATTGCCAAGATATCACTACTGACTAGATACTGTCCCTTTTTACGGTTGCTTACCCCATTAGAGAACTGGGCGTTAAAACGGTTTGTTGTACCCCTTTACCAAAGCATATACAGAGAAGAAAATTTCAGGAAACCTTATGAAACGTGACAATATGGCCATACGCACAGTAAGAGGTAGTGCCATGCTCTATTGCAGAGTAATTGAGTCGGCATGAACTGGGAGGTACTTCTCGCTCACATGATACCGTCGTAAGGCGACATCTTCAGTGCATATCATGCGGCTTATGAGTGACCGGTGGCTCCTTGGGAGAGAGAAGGAGGGTAAGGCATCGTATCGGCATAGTAATTATGCTCATGTTCATGGGCGTCGGTAGTCAAAAAAAGGCTGCGATTTCTCGTTTGCCCTCCTATAATCCTATGACATATATCCTAATATGCCGGTATGTGAACCAGAGAAGATGTATCCGCTCATAGTCCCACTCGTCGATTCTCTTCTAATCTTTCATATACATACGTAGATATTATTTAAAAGCGGTTTCATACTTTCCTGTCAATTAACGGCGTGATGTAAGTTCATCAAGTAGACAAGCACAAGTTGTAACAAAGTGCGGAACGAGTAAAATCAATGCATATAACTTCTTTTTCCGTCGTGTAGTACGAGCTAAGGATTCCACCACTCTTCCTGAGATGTTTACGACAAATTATATGAGTATATAGTAGTAGTGATGACGCGTCTGCTGTCATTTTCTAAACTCTCCACTAAAAGCCAGTTAAACAGGTCGCTATTAGAGTTTCTAGTGGCTATTCTATATGTAATTCTTAATTACGTCAAAAATGCTCCTTAATTACTAGTAATGGGAGCCCGTGATATTCCAATTTGTCATTTATTTACACCTATTACATTACAAAACATATTTTAGGAAGATGTAGTGCCAATGATGCATAGGATCTCTCCTCCTATGCAACGGATTTGGGCCGGCACGACCGGGAGGATACCTCACGCCCACTTGAAACCAGTGTAAAGTGTCAGCGTAGCGGTCGCGTTTCGTGCGGCTCATTGGGGGGGGGGGGGTGGGGGGGGGGGGATGATAGGAGGGCAAGGCATCTGCGTAACAACCATGAGAATATTCATGGGCGTCGGTACTCATCAAAAAGTTCCGATTTCTCGTTGGCCCCCTTATGCTTTAAAAAAGAAACAATAATTTTTGACAAGAAGACTTTTATTGATATGATCACTGAGGATTGATCTGGTCGCATCGCCTTTTTTAATTTTAAAGCTTCACTTTATAAAATTGAAATGCATAATTTAGTTGAGAATATTCTTATACATACGTGCTCAACAGTCACGACCAGGCAGCCTGATTTAGTGGCAAATTGGACTTATTAGGGCCGTAGTCTTGGGTGTCGGAAATCCCTAAATTAAGTTGCGTGATCATACATCTTATATCTACTATTTCTAGTGCATAGGACCTCCCACAAAAGAGTTTTACGTTATTAAAAGTGTATTAGAAAAGCAATTAAATAAACTAGATTACATTTTCACTAAAGCGTTACTACCACACGAGACGGTATTGTGAAAGGTAACGCATTGCCACAACAAATAGAAGTACTAAGTATGTTGGTGTGACGGTTTTTATTTTATTTTAGTGTTGCGCAAGTAATGACTTGATGCGATCACAACGGGCCGAAGCACATACTTATCATGACGAAAACTATTTACTGTACGTTTCTCGTCGTGACTACTTTGTAACAATATTATATGGCCATTGGTTGGGAGGAGTGAGGGAGATCGAGGCATTCGGATGTCAGCAGTAATACGGATGTCTGGGAGCGGCGGTCTGGCAAAAGGCTTGATTGCTCGTTTGAGCTGGGGGGGGGGGGATATACTAAAACCACTTCTTCTTCCTAGTCTTATTCCGTTTCAATATCTCATAATATGGGGGTCGGCTACCTTATCTAGGGGATTTGACCAGGGTGCCAGTTTTACACAGAGCAACTGCCATCTGACTTTTGTAACCCAGAAGGGAAACTAAACCCAATCCTAGATTATGTAGAATTCGAATACACGAATCCGGATACACGAATCCGGATTAGCTCGCGGTGTTTTCTTTCACCGTAAGAGCACTCAGAGAATGAACTTAAGTTAGAACAACTCATTGGTATATGACCGGGATCGAACTTGGGCTACCCGAGTGGGAGTCCGTAAATCGAGCCGCTAGACCACTGAGGCTACCATTATACTAAAACTACTGCAAACAGGAAAACCCCACAGTTTACAATAATATTAATAAATAATTAAACTTTCATTAAAATAGTAATTTACCTATAGCTCAATAATTATAAATTAATAACATGAAGGAAATACCTACTGGTAACTTCATTTACATATATTCTTAATGAAAAGCAAAGGCAAGTGTTGAAAGGGTGTCATATGATCGCGTTGTAGGCCCCCTCACAATTAATACCTCATTAGTACATCAGACAAATTAGTGTGCGTAATTAAGTTAAGCATAACATTGAAAGCATAACGTACAGTCGGAACAGAAAATTTCGAAGCAAACTTTCTCCAACATCATATAATCATAATCGTGCTTTACACCAACACACCTTCACGCCAGCTGTGCCACATATCACGATCCTTGCGTCCTTCACTTAGTATTTTCATGATTCTATATTGCAATCGATACCTGCGATGATTTCCTTTTTTATAGTATAGGGGGACAAACGAGGAATAGAGGCCCACTTACGGCTGCCGACGCCCATGAACATCAGCGTGACTACTATGCCGATGCGTTGCCCTCCTTCTACACTCCCCCAATCTTAATCGGTTTAGTAGTTTTTTGTTTGCAAGAATAACAATCACACATTCCTATTTTCCCATTTACATATTTGTAGTACTGATATTAAAGAAACTCGCCATAAGAGTCTTCATGAAGCTGTGTCTATAACATCTAATACAAACACGCCGGCTGTAAATCGTATCTTACGAGTATATCAATCGTACTATAACAGAGATATTCGTCAGTTTGCTCTAATTCAATTTTTAGGTTTATATTAGAATTATCTGTACATACCTTAGTACATAGATTAGCTGTTAATTTAAGTATTTGAATATATTTTATTTAAAAATTTATAAAATTTCCCCATCAATAATTTCTTGAGCATACGTTAGTCAATGAAGTAAAACTAGTTTTGTGAATTTAGGTATATTAGTTAATTGAGTTATACACTGTGTAAAGTGGGTGGAGATAGCTACGTAGATAGAGTTAAGATACATCTTAACAATCATCAAGAAAATATTATAAAGCACATATTACCTTCGTGTATGAAAGCAAAATACCGCTCACTTATATATATATATACTTATAACCTACAAACTCGAAATTTGGCAGGTAGGTTCGGCAGACATCCGCTAAGAGCGAATTTTACGAAACTATGGATCCACTTTTTGGACTAAAGAACGTGGATGAAACCTTAAAGGAGCTGCAAGTAATACTTAGTCTGGCCTTAAAGACTGTTACCATTAAAAGTAATGGCCTCTGTGGTGTAACGGTGCATGTGTCGCCTGTTAAGACTATTAGCCGCGTGGGGTCCTGGGTTCGATCCCCAGGTCGGGCACTGTTATTAAATGTTTCTCAGATTATTCTGAGCACGCATTACATTGTCCGGGATTGGAACGTGCCCGAAGTACTACAGTTGGCTAATCGTGGGTGTTCTAGTATATCTATGGACTCACGAGTGTGGATGTACTAGCACACCTCTGCATACCTCTTCGGAGATAACTGACATAAAGGTACTTTTTTTAAAATTAAGAGTAAGAATTTGAATTTAGAATCTGTCATTTTTTATACGATTGTGCATTGTGTTCTTGTTTGGCGCCAATACATTGTTCAATATTTTCCGATATTAAAATGGAGTGGGGTGATAAACTGAACAGAATTTTAAGAGATGGTTTAGGACTTGCCGCCCATAGGAGACGCACTCTCATCATATCTTAACTGATAAATCAAAGATGAATTGGGTGGTAAAATTGAAACAACTACTGGAGCGGTACGCATAGGAAGATCACAGAAAAAAATTGCATACGGGTTAGAAATTTTTCATTTTACAAAACATTTTAACAAACAAAATAAGCGTATTTATGCTCAAAGCTCTAAGGAAGCTTCCCAATTAGTCGACAGAGTGCAACGTAGGCATTATCCGATTTCAGTGATGGTTTGGTGGCGTATTAGCTATGAAGGAGTGACAGAGCCACGATTTTGTGAAAAGGGTATCGAAACATCGGCACAAGTGTATCAAGATACCATTCTTGAGAAGGTGGATAAACCCCTTAATAACTCCTTGTTCAATATCAATGTATGATCCTTCCAGCAAGACTCGTTGCCTGGACTTAAAGCTCGGTCCACGCTGTCTTGGTTGGCCGTCGTCTAGTCCCGAATCCACTGGATTATGATTTATGGTCAGTTTTAGAGAGTACAGCTTGCTCGAAACGCAATGATGACTTGAAGTCCCTAAACAATCCGTACGATTTGCACAGATGAATTTCCCCATGGCAAAAGTGCTTCTACTGATGACTGGCTCCAACTTTTAAAGGACTGTATAGCAGCCAATGGAATTCTTCGAATGCGCTTTTTATATTTCAATTGTTTTATATTTGTGCATTAAACTAAAACACTGTAAAAGTAATAAATATGCAATTACAGTACTGATTAATCAAATCATCAATATTGAGGAGTGAAATGTAATTAATTATTCAAATTATATTAAAGTATTCAAACTAAATTAACAATATAAAAAGAAACATTAAATAATTTATATTATGTCCCAAAGTTGAAAGTCTCCTTATATTTATTGTATTGTAACAAAGCGTAAAACTGAGATATTCCCAAAATCTACTTTACGGATTTTCATGAGGTTTTCGCTCATAGATAGACCGATTCCCTAGGAAGGTTTTGATGTATAATTTGGCCATGTTATCTACGGGCGAAGCCGGGGCATATCGATTGTTAATATATACTGTTTCCATATAACATTTATAATTATGCGACGGATTGTACTGTTAATTTAAGTAGCGCATAACGTAATCGCTTTGATCTCGTCGAGGTGGCGAAAGGTAATTGAAGTTCAGAGCTTTATGAAACTTTTAGTGATAGTGTTACTTGCAATTTGTTTGAGAAGCTGATTTTAATTACGAATTGAGCTTCTAAATATCTATCTATTTTGAATTTACCTTATAAAATATAGTGCAATTGCGTCATCGTTGGGGAATCAGGCTATCATATTAAAGGATACACCTTTGAAAAGTGTTTCTCAGTTAGTGATATGCATACGTCCGGTGGTACCTGAAGCGGATTCGTCATGGGGTACGAGCACGTTGACATGCTGACGAAACACAATTATTGGCCTATGGGAGGGGAGGAGGAAAGGAGGGCGTCGGTAGCCGTAATATGTGGCGCTCCGTTCCCTTTACTTTTTTTTGTCTACATAGGGAAACGCATTTACGCGCCATCATTTACGTTCACTCTTCTTTCAAGAATAATACAAAGAACACCTCCTCCGAAGAGCATCTCCCCTCGGTTCAATTGGCATCGCCTGGGACGCACCAAAGAACTGAGCCCCACCGCCTCGACAAGGCTGACCAACCCAATAGGAAACTATAGGAATGTTTTTGTTATTCTTGTTGTATGCTGTTCAACCCAAAAGTATGGGTTTGCTTAAATCTGTAAAGAAAATAAAAAAAAAAAACATAACAAAGAAAAATAACGCAAAATAAATAAAACATACAAGTACTGTATTTTATTTCTGAATAACTTGATGTATAAATTAGAGTTATTACATTACGTATGGCCCTCTGGCGGCGCGCCTCTTAACTATCATAGGTTTCTGCATATATATATATTTTCTAGTCGCACGCAAAGATGGCATTGTCTGATGTTGTTATTAATTTTTATGTTCAATTAATGTCTTTTTTTTTAAATATAATTATTGCTGACCTGAATCTTAGACTATAAATATATACCTAGAGTATATCACAAATTATAAAAATAAATTATAAAAAAATATTTATAGGGCTACAACTCTATATGTTGACAAAAGAAAATGCAATTACGCGCCATCACCTGCCTGTAGGCGCATTCATGTGGCGTGTAGAAGTGGTTGAACCGCCGAGTGCCCTTAGCTCATGCCTTTGGTGAGTTCCCCGGAACTGTCATCAGGGCAGGTATCATAGTCCCTCTTAGTATTTGAGAACCACCTAATAGGCCCCACTATTAGGCCTCACCTAAAGTCTTAACCACTAAACAACATATTAAGATCTCATGGTTCCGGTTAGAAATATTTAATTAGAAGATTTTGTGCTTCACGCTCACACACTCACAGTGTATGCTGGCAGGAGTTGAGTACAATAATTACTTGATCTGGATCTGAAATCTGGAAGCTGGAAACGCTGCCTACTCCTCCTAATTTCTTTTCATTCAATTCTTTAGGGGTCCCGAGGCAGTCTTTAGCTTTCTCTCGGGCTCTCTGCAATCATATCAAAGGGTCACAAGTGGTGGTCACTGTAAGTACTGGAGATACAAGAGTAGCGGCGGTGAGCAAGTGTGGTGTCCGTTTTAAAATATGACCTTTTTTCTTATTTTTTCTTATCACATACTTATGTTTGAGCCGGAATTAAGAGTTGGGACACTTATGTAATACAATAAACCTACAATATTTTATTTTTCACACACTCATAGTTGGTAGTTACTAATCAAAACGGATAACCTTGAAACGTCCTCGATGGTAAATAAGGATAGAGTAGAATTTAGGAACAAAACTTCACGTATATCAAGTTTTGTAATCACCTTTGGAAACCTAAATTAAAAAATATCTTTCAATTGACATGATCATATTAATAATAGTACGTTACCAAACTACGTAATAATAATTTAATATTCTATTCATCAATATTTATGATGAGTCGAGCATACGTATAATGTTCACGAACTAGGTGCTAGTGCCGAATGTCCACTCATGTAACAGTTGATACATGTCGCTATTAAACGTCGATTAACTACTAAAAATGAAATTGTTCAGTATAAAATTCCCGGGAACAATAAATATCTACTTTCCGTATCAATTATTACAGCTTCTTTGATCTTATTTCTTTTTAACGGTATGGCGAAGTCTTTTATGTTAACACTCATCATATATATCGCTTTGATGGGATTTAGCTTAGAGATTTAGATGAGGAGGTTAGTGGCGTTTAATTGTGTAAATAATACTGATTTTAAGTCACAATGAAAATTATTAATTTCTCAAAGAGTCGAGTGTTGTTATTTCTCAAAATAGTATTATCATTACTAGCAGAACTAAGACACGTCACAGCAAACGTGAAACAATATTCCTGTGCACTTAAATTGAATAAAGATAATTATTTTTGTACATAATTACAATTTTTTTTCTAGCTGCGTTGCACATACGTGAGAATTTATTGACAATTAAACAATAGGGTTTTGTTTTACAAATGAGCTATATTTTCGACAGATATGTGTATAGTTTTGCTTATGACATTTAAAGAAAAATGCCCATTTTGAACCTTTTTATGTCTGTCGAAGTGAAACGTACTGCAAAATTATTTAAGGGGTACGAGGCAAAGGAACAGTAGGGTAGTGACTACCACCGGTCATTGACATTTGCAAGACTAGGCGTCTTGCAGACGCATTGCCGGCTTCTAAGGAATATGTCGGCTCTTTTCTTGACCCCTAAGTTGTATCGGATCGGAAATAACGAGGAAGGCAGCTGATTGTGTTTTGCGGACATTAAGGTGATGGGCGTTTAACATACCCATAAAGTAAAATTTGAGTTTGATGGATAAATTTATAGGACAGGATCTAAGTAGGAGTAAAACTGATTAAAGTTTCTCCCTGCCATGCCCAGTAATAACATTAGACATGATACCTAGCGTAGTAGACCGCAGGATAGCTCACTACCACTGGTTAAGGGAGCTGCGACTATATGAGGTCTATGGACCCGATTCCATTGTTAACCTGAAGTTGGTGTTATTATTTACCCCACCATGGTCAGGCTGCTGATCTCTCCAACGTTTTTTTGTATAGCAATATATATATACAAGCAATTTGACGACTACTGTCACCATTTTTCGTTTATGCGGGTAAGCGCATTCAAGGCCCTTCACCGGCCCTGGGTGGTGTTCAGTGGTGAGTGGGGCTCGCGGCACATTATAGTGCCGAATAACCATAAAGACCGCAGTGCCACCTTTGGTGAAGTGCCCCGAATCAACAAATCATCTGGGCAACTCGCTAGTCAGTGTCCTAAGGGACCGACGCCCCCTCCACAGCAGGGTTGGCCCCGCGCCACAATACAACCACACCAACTTTTGGACAGTACAATGTGGTGAGGTTCCCATCCTCGCCCCTTGCCCCGTGCGCAAAAGCGCCTCCTCCTGTTGATTTTTGGTCCGCTATTCTTATAAGAGGGGTACCAGGAGTGCTTCCTCCTCCCGCTTTTTAGCCCCCTCTTCTTATAAGAGCGGTGCCTTCCATTCTCCTTGGTTCAGTTGGCTTCGCCTGGGTTCACCC
>JAFELO010000107.1:825064-841235 GCA_017140195.1 Eumaeus atala | reverse complement strand
ATTGACTACCTCCTACAGATTGTATCTTTTAGATATCAACTTAAAAAATATCATTACGTGTGAACATGTACATAAAAAATGTTGAAAAATGTTAAAGCATTCTGGGTCAGGCGCTGCATATTGAGTGGGTGGTAATTAACTTGCGTTAATTGATCCGTTGTGTTGTAGTGATTGGCAATTATCAGGTTGTATCAATAACGCAATCGGATGTACGAGGTTCTAACTCTAATCATTAATTCCTATAAAATTTTGTTTACTGTCGTGATTGTTATTAGAATATATTTTTTTAACTAGTATTTCATAGTATATGAGGCAAACGGTTGAAGCCCATAAACATCCGCGTAGACACTTTGTAGGAGACTCCTTCCACCCTCCCGCGTCACTAAACGCGGCACCACTTGACGTCGCTATCATGTGAACAGTAGATTCTTCCCCGGACGTGTCGACCCAATTCGGCTGCATTGCACCTTATTAGCTACTGTAGCAGCAGTTGATTTGCCAATCTGATAGCAGGTCTGACAACACCTGTACCTGCAGATACATGTAAGTGCTCGCGACTTCGCTTGATTGGCTTCAATCGTTCGTAATCGATTAAGGTCTTAGATTAGAAGTAACGTTGAACGAGTGTACAATCGATAGGCACAAGAATTCATTTCTGAAGAACGGAGACTCCTCTTTCAATCATTTATTTTCTCGAGCGTTTCCAACATTTATCGCGTGTTTTTAGTAGGCTCGCAAAGCCCTGGATGGGTGTATCTCCTGCTTGCGACATAATTTATTTACAGAATATGTTAAAATCCGACGACAGACTCAAATTTTCGCTTCACCAAAATGATAAGAATATAAAGAGACTTATTTCTTTTTTGTCCTTCTCCAGCCTATGACGAAATTCTCGCCTTTCATTTACCCTTTAAACAACAAGACACATCAAGACAGAAAAGACAGGAAACTAGTGTTAAGCTAACAAAAACATAGCTCAATTAAATGAAGTGGAAAACTGTGAAAATAAATAGTAGACATAAGTAAATAATAAAAGATTCATAGGGTGTTCCACTCCGGTAAATTTACAACTACTGATGAACGGCGAATTTCCGTATTTTTTATGCACACACAAAATTGCTGTATATTTTTTATGCACACACAAAATTGCTGTATATTTTTCGTGGCAGTAGTTTCGTGAAAAGAAACCGAAATGTATTACCAAAAAAGGGGGAAAGTGTGCGCTTATTTATTTGAATAATTCCCCGAAAGGGTAGGGCAGAGGTGTACTAGTACATCCACAACTCGTAAGTCCAGTAGATCTACTGGAACACCTACGATTAGCCAATGAAAAAAAGTGCAAGACCATAATGTCATAGGTGGAAAGCCTATGGCCTTACGGGTACATTCCAATCCCGGACAATGTAATGCGTGCTCAGAGTAATCTAAGAAACATTTAATAACAGTTGCCCGACCGGGGGATCCAACCCAGGACCCCACGCGGCTAATGGTCTTAACAGGCGACACCCGCACCGTTACACCACAGAGATGATAATTATTAAATAATGTGGAATGGTAAAATAAAAATGTTGCAATAGGTATTAGATGTTGTAAGTGACATGGCGTTACTAGACCTGTGGAGGCCCATGGAAAGTACTCTTGTTCCTAATATAAGTTTAAGCCATATAAGTTTGAAAACTGTGTCAATGGTCCACCATGGACCTGACCAGGACAACATTACTGCCGGGACCTGTGGATTAGTCTATATGTCTTGTCCACACCTCTTTCTTTTATAGGTAGGCAAATGAGCAATCGGAGTCTTTTTACGACTACCGACGTCCATAAACATTCACACAATTATAATGGCGACGCGTTGCTCCCCCTCAATGGGCCACCGGCTACTCACAAACCGCACGATACGCGACACTGAAGATATCATTTTACGGCGGTATTATGTGAGCGAGAGTTACCTCCCCGGTCGTGCCGGCCCAATTCCGATGTGGTGTCATACGCTACGTATGGCACTACCTCCTCCTATGCAGCATGGCACTAGCTCTTCCTAAAATCTAGCCTCTACGTCGTATGTGACCGTTAAATGAATCGCTCGTTTTATTTTAAAGTTTTAAAATAGGAACAATCCGTTTACCACCGGATGATTCGAAAAAATAACATCTTTAAATTAACACATTAATAATGATCAATTTGTTATGTGGTACATCACTTATTGTTTGTACAAAGTCGGCCAAGGATTAAATGAATTGTATAATAACATGCATACTATACAGCCGCGAATTGCGTAAGGTTTTCAATCCAGATTATAATATTTAAAGGTCAATTTATTACCTTATTTTTTAATAATATATTATCATCATATAATGTAATCGATTTATATACTTGTGTACTTGAGGTTTAAAAGTTACCGAGTGTAAATTGGATCAATTCTTTAGCTTTATTTATGGGTGGAGAATTAATTGCTAAAAACCACTGACAATATTCTGATACACGTGTACATAACTTCTGTACTCTGCCTTTTATATACTTTTTATACTCTTTTCCTATAATCGTGTAAGGAACGTAGAATGACAACGCATAGGGAAATAGTTTAGCACAATTGCCCGTGTTTGGTTGACCAAGGCAGAATAGCGGTCAACCTAATATTCCCTTCATTACAATTGTTAGAATAAGGATTAAACATGAGTCAAGTTCGGATCGCTCACTCGCTCACTCTCTCAGTAGGCCACAGACTTTGATTGCCTTTATCAATTATTTATAAATTTATAGTACTTTAGACGGTCGCAAATATCCCACATTATCACTTTATGGAACAAAGTCACTAAAAGCTGTCTCTCTGTATGCAATCGATTTTCTCAACATCCTTTGAATTGACTTTCACCAATGGGTAGAGTGATTCCCAAAGAAGGTTCAAGAGTGATATATAAAAATTTACCGGGGCTGATATATAAAAATTTCATGCCAATCTCCGAAACTACTAGACTGATTAAAATATAATGCTATATTTAATTTCGATTAACGAGTAGTAAAAGCTACAGCAAAGCATGGCCATGTCGGGTAGTTTTAACTAAAATTGTTACTCAGTGAATTTCATGTCAGTGGAATTTCCCAATTAAACGAAGTATCCACATTCAGTATAAAGCAATTTATTTGTAGCTATGTGCTATTCATGTTCCGTGTTCAAGTTCCGTTATTATTAAAAATGTAATAACTACCGCAATGTAGATCGAAGGTTGGGGATTGTATTTTTCTAAGTATCAATCTCACGTGTAACTGTTGCTAACCAACTTTGATTATACTAAAATCTTTATAGAAAAAGGCTTATTATATATGTACCCAACGTAGAAAAATGTACTTAACGTTAGAATTTTTATTCTATTTACAATTATTAACTTGCTAGCAGTGTTCCGCGGTTATTTATACTTATTATAATGTCTGATGATATATACTGTAGCGCCAATAGCCGTTTTATCTAACACAGACGATTTTGTGAACAGGACCAGTAACAACCAGTAATTCACGAGATCAACACGTTGAACCAAACAAATTTGTAACATTTACATATTTGTATAGACTAATAAGCATTGCATTACATTTAAACCAACAAGGAAGTGTCGTAACCGGTCACATTGAGTACCTATAAAATTATTTACTTATAACTTTGTGCACTAGAGTTTTATTGTGCATACATAATTGGGGCACCCAGTAATACGGGTCACCAACCCACTACAGGAGCCCCTGCTATTGACATGTAAGCAATTTTTGTTACAGATCATCTAGATTCTTATCTTGACCAGTATATGGTGCTAGTAAGACTAGGGGTTTGCTAGCGCTGTAAAATTAGTAGCAGCATTTACATCACTTTAAATATACTAAAATAAAACAATGTTTTATGTTTTTCCTTATTTATTTCGTAATTTACAGTCGACTTAACCTAAAAAATGGTAACTTTGAATCACTTCACGTCAGTACCTCCTGTACACTTATATGACAAGAAATCTCATAAAAGGGACAGATTTAAAAGATGAAAGACATGTTGCTGGTGTCCCGGCCGTATTGTGGCGAGAAATAAATAGCTGGTGGCGTGGCGTGATCAATGAGATTAAATTATGTTATACCTAATGTTCGTAGTAGGAGCCTCCGAGACTGAGGTGAGAGTCGCCGTAGTGGCCCGCGTCATGTTCGTTGATGAGGACTGGAACCTTGACGGGTACCGGGTATGGCTTCTCAACGGCGACGGGGACAGGCCTCTCAACGTGCACTGGGTAGGGCCTGTCCACTGGTACTTTCACGGGCACTGCGACTGGCCTTTCGACTTCATAAGGTATGTGCTTGTACACGGGGTAAGGCTCCGGGACTGGTACTTTAACGGGCACGGCCACTGGTTTCTCTACGTGTACTGGGTAAGGCCTGTCTACTGGGACATGTACTGGGACCGCATAAGGCTTCTCTACGGCTACTGGGTAAGGCACGGGCTTCTCAACTGGGTAGGGGGCTGGTACATGTACGGGGTAGGGCCTGTCGACGGGCACTTTCACTGGAACTCCGACGTGTTTCACTACTGGGTAGGGTTGGGGAACTGGTACTTTAACTTCGACGGGGTATGGCACGTGTTTCTCGACGGGGTAAGGTTGTGGCACGGGAACCTTGACCGGGTACGGTACGTGTTTCTCAACTGGGTAGGGTTGGGGCACTAAAACTTTGACGGGGTAGGGCCTGTCAACTGGAACATGTACTGGGTATGGTACCTTCTTCTCAACTGGGTATGGGGCGGGTACGTGAACTGGGACTTTGACGTATTCCTTAACGTGAACTGGCACGTGTTTGACGACTTCGTAGGGTTGTGGTACGGGGACCTTGACGGGGTATGGCACATGTTTCTCCACAGGGTAGGGCACTGGTCTATCCACTGGCACCGCTACGGGGACTCCCTTAACGAGGGTGACGGTCCTGGTCACATCGGTGTGTCCGCCGAGGTTGATTCCGTACCCTGAGTGCGCTAGGGATCCCTCGTCGATGTAGTTGTAGGCACCGCCGAGTCCATGGCCGCTTCCGATATAGCCCACATCGAGTCCGCTGATACCATAACCGTATCCCAAGTTCAGGAGACCGCGTTTGTCCAACTTCTTTTCAAGGGGTTCGGCCTTCTGCTCCGTCGACTTCTTTTCGCTGGCAGCTACTGCTGCTACCAGCAGAAAAACTAAGTAGACCTGTGAACAAATCAAAATTTTTCGTCACTTAACTGTATAACTTTTTTTCTTTTTTTTCGGAGGGACCTAATACTGATTGGCGGCGTTTGTCCAGCCTTAACAGTTCGAATGACTACGGAAGACTTTTTGTCTTCAGGTTTAGGGATAAACTGTATAATTTATCAGCGGATACAATACTAATCTATAACAGCGGAACTAATCGCACTCATGAAACAAATTGCCTCCTCTTGGCAGACAGAACAGCACCTGTGTATGGCGCTGTCACGTGTCTAATCCAAAGAGATGAATTGATACAATAACATAAGGCAATTACATTAATTGCTTTACAAAGACTACCATAACTTCTGTTGAATTTATAATATAGCCTTACCTTCACGTGACGTACCGCAATTATTAATCAAAAATTAATTCAATAATTACATTCAATCTCCCTAAGTAGATTATTATTATTAATCTTTTATTTAGTCCCTATTTAGGACATAAAGTTCAATATAATATTGTATAGTATTTAGCCATATTCAATGAAGTTTAAGTTTTGCGTATGTAAAATAATTTGATAGTTTTATCAGTAAAGGAAACTAATTATAATTTTATAACTCAAGAAAATTATGATATTTTAATATGAATTTGTGTTTTGCTATAAAATGTCACCCATGTAAATAATAGGTATGCCTATACCTACCTAATAGATTTTCAAGATGCATCTATACGTAAACTAGTTCTATTTATAGTTATAAGTCTATATTTATAACTGAAAGTATTAATTTTAAACATAATACCAAAACAACATTTTCTAATCAGTCTGATAGATACAGTGCCTCCTCTCACATGGCCTCCTTCCTGAGTATGCAAATATCCTCACGACGTCTTCCTCTACTTGTATCCTATATTGTTCAAGAAATGCTAACAGAACTAAGTATAAGATGCATAATTCAATTATCTTCTGCCTGTCTAGTCTTACAATTTTACGCAAACAATCAAAGTTTGTGCCGAATCATCAGATTATTATTAAGATGTTTCAGCCAAGAAGTGCTGCATAATAACCGTTGCGACAAGCAAAAAAAGACGCAATTTAACTAAAATTGTAACGATAATTTTCTTAATGAGCGATGTAACTGTTATTTCATTTGATTAACGCTGACCTAGTAATATTATGAGTTCTTATGAAATTCTACTAACATTTATAATCGCTTATCGCTGTTTATTGCTGCTACAAATTTGCTTATGCGATCGATCAGACATGTATCAATACATTTCATCGACGGTTAGTTGAATAACTTTTCTTTTAACAAAGAAGACAATCACAGGCTGGAAAAATAGATAGTGATTGATGACGCGACGGACATAACATATAATAGTATGAACGCTGTCAATCTTACGATTGTAAACGCAGACGTGTAATCTCCACATTGCCACAATATGATAGTCAGTGCAGGTTCCAAATATGTTCACGATAAAACTAAATAAGACAACGTCCTCTACTCTTCTCTTGCAATGTAACAATTGTCATACGCATGTTACTAGCGAAACACATTAGAATTATGCAAGCATACATTAAATGAATTTATGAATTATTTATTATTTAGAAAATATATTTGACCTTTGTTGCCCAATTCATATGACTCTCGGTAAATTAAATGACTGTCGGTCATTTAATTTAACTGAGCGTTGAGCCAGTAGGTTACGTAAATGTATGTATAATGTCTATACATTACGAAAACACCTCATAAATATTAAGATCCAGGGCGATGATGCATCACATAACAATAAAACTATGGGCAAGTGACTTTACACGTACTGAAGCTGCTTGTACAGCTGTACAGCTGTTAAAGAGAATAATTTGCTATAAAATACACTTCATTTTATGGCAACCTAACATCAAACGAAGGAATTATAATCGCCACAAAAATATTCTTATTGTTTTCACTGCAATCAAAAAAAAATTATTTAAATACCTTAAACCATCTAATAGTCGTGTAACTCATATGTAATAAGCATTGAAGTGTATGAAAAAGGAAGATCGGATTCATCAGATGAGATCAGGTTGTATCAGAAAGAAATAGCAACTACGAAGGTATTTCTTTCTGATACAATTACCACACTGTACGATTTGTATACGGGTTTGGTTTGAGCAACAACAATCATCCAAAAATATCTACTGGATTATTCGATCGGCGTAGATGACTCATTTTATCACGACAGTAAAGTGAAAACTGTTTTGTAAACAGAAAATAACATGTCGTTGCCAAGTTGGATGTTACACATTCGCGTTACATAATTTTATCATTAAATTTGAACCGATATTCAGAACGCGGCCCATTTTATTGTCCATTTATTTGCTATAAACAAGCAGATTACCTATTACATGCAAAGTAACACTGGTCAACAAAAGTTACCGTTATTCACGCCTTCGAATAGAACATAGTAGTCTCCATTATCTGTGATCGAATTTAGAAAAAATCATATTGTAGAACATTGTGTCAATATTAGAACTCTGAATTATTTTCAAATTTAGAATTTCATAAAAACTACAACAATAAATAAATAATGTACAAGTTATAGATAAGATAATCTAGAGATTGAAGATTTACCAAAAGACAGAAATCAATCCTAGAACAAGTTACTCGTGGGATAATGCCGTTTCTTATGGTATTTCGTAACAGAAACAAGTTGCTTGCTCAATTCACCCTACAATGAAGGTTCTGTGAATTTAGCTTTTATTAGCACAACCGTAATGCTTGAGAACATTTGAATGACGTGTTTGTTTCTTAACACAATACGTTTGCATTGCATAGCAGGCACAAACATTACAGCCGCGACACGCGGTTTCACTTACATACAATTTCAACTTATAAAAGATTTTTATTAATAATCGCATGATTTTGTTTAAAATATTATTAATTTAAAGATATATGCAATAATTTCATTATTTAATAATATAATAATCCTATCAAGGTTTATTGTATTGTATTGTAGCAGTTACGGTAGACAAAGATCAACAAAGAGAGAAAGTGTTCGACCGCGGTCAAGTACAGAGGGGGCCGTAGCTTTGATTCCCGCCCACAGTACACACGATAGCGTTATACACATGAACGTGAATATGCCATGACTGTTTATGTATACATATTATAAAACAAAGTTCCCAAAAGTTGTCTGTCTGTATGTGATCTATTTTCCCAAAATCTACTTAACTGATTCTTGCATAAGAATCAGTTTCACCAATAGATGGAGCGTTTCCTGAGGAAAGTTTAAGTGTAGAATTTGTTAATGTACCTATACGACTCCTCGTATTCACAGGCGAAGCCGGGGCGAATCGCTCGTTTACATACATAAGAGTGATAGCTGAGTGGAAGTTTTCAACTAAGGTCTGGGCTCGATTCTAATAATTTTTACTTAATTTACATAATTTTTTATTTTGAAAAACGTTGTCCTAGTTTTTGTTATAATTTCTACAATTATCTAACCTCTAGTTTAGATTGCGTAACAATTCAGTTAAGGCTGACGTGAAGACGCGCGAGATTAAACTGGCAATATGCATAAGTTGGTACAGTGCATAATTATTATGTAATTGTTCATAAGTTGGTACAGTGCATAATTATTATGTAATTGTTCATAAGTTGGTACAGTGCATAATTATTATGCAATTGTTCATAATGGCACAGTTCGATGTAATTGTTCATAATGGCACAGTTCGATGGGCTGCTTTTTGCTACCGGTCAGTCAGGTCGCAGACCTAATCACACAGGCCTTCTAAGGCAAGCTAGGTAATGCAGGATACGTTTTGCAATACACATTAATTTTATCGAGTTTGAATAAGTTCTTAAATAAAAAGAATTGTTTTAATTCTTTGGTTTTGATGTTTTAGGTTCGGTGAAATTCCTGGATTGGTCCTGTCAAATTCTGTGCAACGCATAGGCCAATTTTAATGACATAGTACTACTTACTATTTTTGTATCCTGAAGTGAATGTTTAACAAGCGTTCCAAAGTCACTCACATACTTCTCGTATAAAAATTAAAGAATATAAATTAATAACAAATTATCAATTTTTTTTTTGATTTGTTATGTGATAAATGGTTGTGGTATATTATATTCAATTCCAGTTTTATCATGAATTGTATTAACTTTTTGTATCCACTGGAAAACGAATTAAGAAAATTGAGTTTAATATGAGACATCTGACTAAACACCGAACTGCTTATATATTTCCTGACAATAAAAATAACGGTATTTTATATTTAGGCGTCAAGTATGCGCCGATATCTATGAATGTATACGCAGCCTTACTCCACAGGAAATTATGATAGGTTTCCTTGAAAAGAGACAGTAACTCGCCAGCGCGATGTTGGTGTCCTTTTCAAGTGACAATTTAATTTATATTAACCGACCTAAAATATATTAAAAGCCTTATTGCACTACTTTTTAATTCGTCAATAGTAGCTAGGTTAACAAAACGACTTGAGCTTGTGACGCAAGTGTCACATAATGTTGTAATACGTTCAATTATAATTTTCTACATTTATAAACTTCCGTCTAGTTTTATTTTGAAGTTAATAATTATGTCATATACTTCAAAAATATTTATATATAATTGTTGTTATTTTTTTTGTAGTCAATATGAATGGAGGGCTAATTTATTTAATTACTTCTATTTTTAAATCTAAAAATTTTGATATTTTTTTAGTATTATTTTTATCCAGTTTCGATAAAACCTCTTTGTTTATGGCATAAAGCTGATAGTATATTATGTTTTAATAAAGAAAGAAATTGAGAAAAACATGAGTAAAAAAGTTTTATTAATTACAAAGAAGCACCGCGGTTTCACCCGCGTAACTCCGGTCCTATTAGTCTCAGCATCATCATCAACAAAAATAATTTCCTCAATTTAGGTGTACTGTAGTTCCTGAGATGAGCGCGTTCGAAGGAACAAACAACTCTTCAACTTTATATTATTTGTACAGGAGTATATATGATATTAATCGTATTTTGATATATAAAATATATATTTCCACGTTTTATGCAATACATATAAAAAGACGAATGTCTCTGGTAATTGTGTTGCGTAACCAACTAGTCTTGAGCCTATAGATTAACCCTAATACTCGGGTTTCATGGCCTCTCTTCCTTGTTCTAAGACCAGTCTCGATTGAAGGAGGAAGTGCATTGTGATGCAATAGGTAGATTTGTATTTTTCTTGAGCGATGTTACCTATGTTGCCGCATTCTATCCGAAAGATATTTTTACTTTAACCTGAACCGAACGATATGGATCTTTCATTATGATAACATGAGTCATAGCATCATCGGCTTTGGTTCGACTCTTTGTCTTTGAAAATGTTTTATTATGACAGATCCGAATAACCTTTATAGATATTTCCATTAAATATATTTTCATTAATATAGTTGTTTGTAATTATGGCCCTTATCAATGTTGTAAATATCTTTCTGAAAACTGATAATCAGATTTGAAATAAAATAAAATTGGCTTGTCCTTTTTTAGTTTTGTTATGTGATATCAGGATTTGCAGATAAATCGATCCTTTAAAATATTTTTAATTTTTAAAATATGGATACCATTTAAATGAATTGGATAAATATGGAATAGTTTTATATTTTTTATATTTGAAATTATTGATTATTGGTTTATATATTGGAAATATTTGCAAATTAATTATAAATTATAAAATATTAGTAATTATAAAAATTATATTTATATACGATTATGTATAGTAATTACTCTCAAATTATTAGAATTGTCGAATGACTTCAAAAAAGCGTGTGACATCCCGTGTTTTACGCACTGTTCGAATTTATAAAATATCACGCGATACACTACTTCGGGACACGCTTTTGCATCACACTTTTTTGAAGTCTTCACTAAACACTGCACACACTTAACTTCACTCACCGTTTTCATAATGCCTCTTGAACGGTGGTTGGAGTCGGGATTTGGACTGGATGCTAAACTCAGTGTGCCCCGTGTTTTTATAGTTGTTTATTTGGTAGAACTTTCGCTAATGCCCCTCTAAATGCCTGGACAGAGCGTGTTTTGCTACGCAGAGTCCTTCGTATACGTATAACCGGCATGCAGGAGGTAGTCGCGCCGACCGCCGCGTGTTCCATGTTTAAACATTTGTTTTGTTTACACCGAGTTACAGTGTTTTCGGCCAGTGTTATTAAAGTTAAAAACATATAGAGACAATTTAATTTGATGTTTTATGCGTTTTAGTACCAGTAAATACAGTGATTTTTTAATTAAGTGTGTTTCATATTCTAATAAATAAAAAATAAAAAAATATTTTGAATATTAATAATAAAAAATTATATAAAATTTGTTTATTTTAATTTAGTATTCTGGGTATTGTGCATGTTAACGTATGCATGAATTTGCAGTTGAAATTGATTAATACTATATTAATCATACAGTGTATGAAATTAAATAAATATATTTATAACTTTCACCACAATGTTTGTTTTAAATATTTTATTTTCTTGCGTTGAGCTTATGAATAAAATAAATACAGGGGCAGTTGATGCTAGACATTTTTTATTGACTTCGGTTTGAGATAGACTTATCGTGAATAATAAATATCACTAATATATTTTCAACATTCAGTACATTTCAATATTCATTTCAACGAGAGGATACGCATAATATTCATGATATAAAACGTTGTATTAGTATTCAGTGTGTACCTACTAGGTTAGCATACCCAGTAGACAACTTTACGTAGCTATAAGGCCTAATAGCTTGATATAAAACGTTGTATTAGCACATTACTATTCAAAGTGTGTACCTACTAGGTTAGCATACCCAGTAGAGAACTTTATGCAGATATAAGGCCTAATAGCTTTTCTGCAATGGCCTGTTAAAATACTATTCTTATATGTATTTAGTCAGTTTTATTTTACTATTTACGTCAGTGTTATCATTACGTATGGTGTGTATAGGGTTCAATTTATAGGATAAACTTAAAACATCATCGTGTGATTTTATCAATTTTTGTCTAGAAAACACATAAATTATTTGTGTAGTTGTCTTGTCGTTACTAACAACATAATCAGAAGATATTTGGGATGATAACCCTGTGTTTCACAAACAAAGTAAAATTGGACATATTGCGTCGGATGTTCCCGCCACAAATTGTCGCTCCCGCCAAAAGTATGCAGCGCTACTTAACTAAGATTTCCGAATGCAAGCAGTGGACTATTCATATAATATATTACTTAGGCTGGTTCCCTATCGTTCGTTTTTGTGCTTACCACACAAAGAAAGGTCGCAAACCGACTTCACTGCTCATTTTCGCAGAAATCATTTTAATACCTATTATAGATGAGAAAGTGTATATGTATGTAATATTTATTTCAGGCAACAACTACGTAATGGATTTGGATGAAATTTGCAATAAATGTGTTAGGATATGTAGCATCACATCTACGCATAGTACCTACACAGGGTGTATCACTAATTTATAACCTCTAACAGTATTTGCCAATTAGCTGTTGAAAAGAACACTTCAGCTGTGAGCAGCTGTTCAGTGTTTGCCAATAAGTTATTTGAAATTACATTATAGCTTTTAACAGCTGGTCGTAGAAAAGGAAGCAACTTACAGATAATCTACAATAGTGTATATATACATATATGTGAGTGAGAGAATTATATTATGAGGGTTTCCTTTGTTGAATCGGGATGGGCCACATTCTCACCGCCGCTAATCCTATTACCAGGGCTGACAGTGGCAACCATTTCTATCCCTTTGATCATCCCTGTTCACAGGGAGCTTTAGCTTCTTGGAGATAGGAGGAAGTTTTCCTCCGAAATCAAAGCAGGAGACAATGCGAGATTGCAATGTCTAGCCAAAAAAAAGGGAGCCCATTAGCATTTTTTTTGATTATCTTTGATTCTATGGAGATTGATTACTGTGGAGTTAATCTCACGAACTCCACCTTTTTCCCTTTTTTTTTTTTACATGATAAGGGGCAAACGAGGAGGTGGTAGTTAACTAACGGCGCCAATAGACACCTGCCGAACCCAAAGTTGTGCAGGCGCCTTGCCGGCCTCTGAGGTAGGAGTAGTCTCTTTCCGTTGCGAAGCCCAGGTCCTTTGCCAAATGAAGAGTTTAAAAGAGGCCTGCATAGAAAGACTAGCCAACTACGTAGCATAAACATACTGGTACACCAGTGCATGAACACACGCACTTGCATTAAAGAAAGAGCGCCAATCCGACATGGCTTCAAGAGCGAGTCGGACTAGCCTATGGCGGGTTCCGTAGTAGCAAACTTGGAACGGACAGACAGACAGGACGAAACTATGAGGCTTCCGTTTCATACCATTGGTGGCAGAGCCCTAAAAACGGCCAAGAAGAGAGCATGACAAATTAAAATGCTTGACAAAATTACTTTTGCCTTTTCTTTCAAAAATCGTCACGCCCAGTCAGGTCAAGCTATAGCAGGGAACAAGAAACATTTTTATACATACATACGCTCGAAAAATACACTGCTTCTGACACAGTCGGGTAAATATTACTCGTCTCTTTTATTCTAATGCCTAATTCTCGATTCCATATACTTTATCGGCTGCTAGAAACAGGCACTACAGGACAAAACTGCTTACATAGCGAATATAAATTATTTTTTCTTTTAATTTAATTCCTATAAATATAATAAGATTGGGGAAGTATAGCAGGTACACATTATTCTTTTATGGATTATTTTTATTTTTGAAGGTACCTTTCTTGAAATTAAAACGCTTCCAGTTTTAACATATCCGGTACAAATTTAAAGGTCGATTGAGAAATTTCTTTATATAATTTTTTTATGATCTGGCAATAATTTCGAAGCCCACGGTCAATTTATCTCAAACTACGCAATTCCATTAAAACATTGCTCAACACTGATCTAATTATTAATAATACTAACTTCATTTAACGATTAAACTTGCGCTATGCAAGCGTAATTAAACCCCACTGCAAGTCAAGTCGTGGAAAGGACAAAATTTGGATTCCTTTTTTTATATAATAGGGTGACAGACGTGCTATTGGAGCCACATTTTGATTATCAAGGCTTATAAATATCCGCATAATTATTGTGTAGATGCGTTGCCATTCCTTTCTTCCTACCCTCCATTAGCTGTCAATATGTTAGATCACACTGTTTAGTCGCACTGCTAGACATGGCCGGATTTTTTTACAGTATAAGGGCACAATTGAGCAAGCTTCTCATGACTACCAACACCTTTTTTATTGCGCTGCTACGTTCTTTCGGTTTTCTTTTCGGTCACTTTGTGACAAAATAGGATAAAATACAGGAAAGATAATCAATTGAAATGTTTTGAAACATTTAGTCAATAGGCAAAATGAATCAAAATAATGTAACAAGATTTTATCTTGCCATGCGTGTCCAGGACGGGGAGTATAACATTTACATACATACACCCTCCAAAAACATTACCATTCTCCTGTTGCCGTCAGATAAATGATGTATTAAAATATTTTTTTAACCATAGAATAAGCAATGATCCCTTTCTTTTTTTTTTTTTTTTTGTTGACGCGGGGAAACGCATTTATGCGCCTTCACTGGCCCTGGATGGGGTCCAGTGGTGTGTGGGGCTCGCGGCACATTATATAGTGCCGAATACCCACAAAAACCACCGCGAGTGTCACCAGTGCCGCCTTTGATGAGGTGCCCCGGAACAACAAATCATCAGGGCACCTCGACGGCAAGTCAGCCCCCGAAGAGACCGACGCCACCTCCAAAGATGGGGTTGTCCCGCACCACAGGACAACCCCATCGACTTTGGGACAGTGCAATGGGGTGAGGTTCCCATCCTAGCCCCTTGCCCCGTGCGCAAATGCGTCGCCACTTTTTTCTCTTTTGTCTCCTCTTCTTATAAGAGGGGTACAAAGAGCGCCACCTCCTCCTGCTCTTTAGTCCCCTCTTCTGATAGGAGGGGTACTAAGAGCCGCCACCTCCTCGGTCTCGGATAACCCCAGGCTACTGAGCCCCACCGGCAAGACAAGGGTTGAACCATGGTGGGGAAGCAATAATCCCTACTCTATCCCTAGCTATTCAATCTGCTACATTATAATTAATAATAATGTCATCCTAACCGAATTTCACGGTCCGGTCACGGCGTCCACTGGCGCAATGTAACTGACTATGTAACTGTGCAGGACTTATTTATGGGGCACAAGTGTGTGTGCAGGCACAAGCGCCCTCCCTGTTCCGACATTCTCCTATTACGATGGGACGACATTCCGACACGACAGGAGAGAAATCTTGCGCAGGACCGACGGCTTAACATGCTCTCCGAGGCCTGGGGAAGTCACCCCGCCAACTTCCCGACTTCGGACTGTTATTAGAAATTGAAAATCCCAATAACACCTTGGTTGGAACCGGAACTCGAACCCAGGACGTCACGTCTGTGGTTGAACATGCCTACAACTAGACCACGGCAGTCAATCGTCAATCAAACTGCCACATAGTAGCTATATAATCAGGTATATCTAAGGCGACTATTACGTGATTTTCATTAGATAATTGTTCATTCAGCTCGATCGATGTTCATTTAATATGCATCGAACCCCGAGCGCGCAAGACTGATGTGATTAATTAATTATAGTATTTATTTACCAAATTGTCATATTGTTTTCGTATATTTACGCGAATGTTATTCATTGGTTGTGACTATTGAACGGATTTTATCGCGTTTCTTTACACTTTCTTGTGGATTTTTTGACACATTCTTTCATGACGGTGATCCTGTCTCATTCCGCAAGAAAGTCTTACGAAACGCTATAAAAACGCGTTAAATAGTCACAACAATGAAATCGTTCTCATTATCTTCTTCTCGTTATGCATCAATTGGGGAAGGAATTGCCTTAATTACATCATACGATAAGGAGGTGTGAGAGCCTTTAGATACCTATAAACATCCCCATAAAATTATTCGGCTGTGTTGGCCTTCTGCGTT
>JAFELO010000107.1:808584-818600 GCA_017140195.1 Eumaeus atala | reverse complement strand
GGTTGAAACCCAGAAAGGCCCCCGGGCATGACGGGATCACCAACATGGCCTTGCGACAGCTTCCATTCAAGACGATCGCCGCAGTACCGAGACTGCTGAACGGCATCGTCCGTACTGGACACTTCCCCACCAGCTGGAAGTTGGGCCACATCGTCATGTTGCAAAAACAGGGTAAGGAGAGCAGGAGAGCGGAGAACTATCGCCCGATAACTCTGCTACCCACTCTGTCGAAGACCCTAGGGTTGCTCATACTGAGACAACTCACCCCCCTTCTACCACTCAGAGACGAGCAATTCGGTTTTCGACCCAACCACGGTACCACTCACCAACTGGCCAGGGTCACCCATTTGATCGCAGTGGCTAGAAACAAGAAAGAAGCTGTAGCCGCCGTATTCCTCGACATACAAAAAGCATTCGACTCCGTATGGCATAACGGGTTAATATACAAATTAATCCAAAGCAATGTGCCTAAACCTCTCATAAAATTGATTGCGTCATTTGTCTCTGACAGGACATTCCAGGTGAGAGTGGACGGGGTCTTGTCCGAGAGGAAATGTATTCGTGCAGGTGTACCACAAGGGAGCTATCTCTCGCCAGCCCTCTACAACTTTTACGCCGGGGACGTGCCTGTTTCCCCCGGAGTGACCACCGCGCTCTACGCGGACGACACCGCCTTCTTGGCCGCGTCTCTTAACGCGAGGCACGCGGCCAAAAAACCACAGAACTCTCGATCTCCTGCCGGAGTGGCTCCAGAAATGGCGGCTGGCGGTCAATCCATCTAAATCACAAGCGATCACCTTTCCCAGACAGCGCACCGCACCAGGTGCCCTCAAGGTACAGGGCGTCGCGATTCCATGGCACAGGACAGCCAACTACTTGGGAGTCGTGCTAGACTCCGGACTCACGATGGCTCGTCAGGCCAAATCCGCCATCAGAAAGGCCACCGCCAGGCTGGCGCCACTCCTGCGGGCGAGTGCCATCCCACTAAAAATGAGGATGGCACTCTACAACATTCACATAAGATCGAGGCTAACATACTCTAAACTCTAACGACTCCTGCCTGGCATCACTTGCTAAGCGATACGAACAAGCGGAAGCTCCGTGTCGTTCCGAACAAGGTGTTTTGGCAACTGGTCAAGGCTCCAAGGTTCGTGAGGAACCAAACTATACTCAGGGACCTGCTCGTCGAGCCCCTTGATGACTTTGTCGGCAGGATGTCGAGCAACCTGTTCGAAAAGGCGGACGCGTCGGAGCACGAGACTCTCAGGGGTCTCGCGCCCTGGCGCGCCCGCCCCCCGGACAAATATAGCCTGCCGAGGAAGGGGGACGGATAACCAGTTTCCGTGTACCTCCCACACAGGCTAGAAAAAAAAATATTACTACTAATCCATTTGATTTCATTTTCACAGGTTATATACATATATACACTTCTCCCTCTCGCTGCAGACGGACATCGCAGACACCACACGGGCGGTACCGAGTGGGACGTGACAACCCCGTTGCCACGCTCCCGCAAGGATACGGCCCGCCGCTTCTCCCGTGACACCAACCTCACGGCCAGGACCCTTCTTTTCTTTTCTTTCTTTTCTTCTGTTTGTCGCGTCTGACTTTTGACCTTTACTTTTCCACCAATACACCGTATCGTAAACACAGCGTGCGTTTCGGTGCCTGTCCATAGGGCCATCGCAGGAGTGGAACCATACACGTTTCCCAGTTCGCTCTGGGACCTGCGAGAGTGCCCCGACAAATGGATAGACGCCGATCGTACAAAGATACCAATAGCCCAGGCACATAAACATATGTGCATACGCACTGAGAGGTCAACATGACCTCGCATCAACCACAGCCTCGTATTGACGAGGCTCGAACAACACATTTCCAGTAGGGAGCTAAGCTCCGGTCTGGACCCCCCTCGACCCGGCAACGGGAAGAGTGCGAAGACGTACCGAGTTTTTCTTCACAATAAAACAATTCATAAACATATATTTGGATACTGCCACACAGGTTAGAAGAAACAACACATTACTCTCATGGCACGTCTTTACTTACTTTGTAGTTTATACTTCATGCATAATCTGTTCCACACATTTAAACAGTTTTAATTAGGAAATTGTCACGAAGACGTGTTGTTGTTGTTACAACATGGTATATTCATTACATCCTTTCTTCCATTCTTATCGTAGACCCCTGTAATAGACGTTAGGCTCTAATTTTTTTATGTATTGACCTATAATATGGTTTTTTAAGTAACTGCTTTTTATTTTAAAACTGACCGGAAGACTTTATTAATGATCATCGATACTTTTGTGCTCCTCCAGTTTTAACAAGTCTAAGCTCGCCCTTAGCTGACAATACGGTAATCGTTAAATTTACATTGAGTTCAATTGTAAAAACCAAGGTCGGTTCATTGTCTTGAACTTGATATGGCTTTGGGCCTTTCTAAAACACAACAAAAACAAATAAACTGTAAATAGATACGTACACAAATAGCAGCCGTTTAATTTAAAATTTATTGTTAAGAATAGAAATGCATTAAAACCGAATGGACTGTATCACTAGCACGAAAGGAAGGCTGTGTCCGTGTCCGTTTTATCGTTTCATAAGTATAACAGGTTCGATGTTCTGATCGAGCGAAATGAAGTACCGAGTAATGCGAATGCACATTCTATGGCGATGTAGTTGGCATCTTAGTACCAAGTAGTAAGAGTTAGGGCCACGCTGTATTGCAGCGGAATGCAATGCAGCATGGCCCTAAGTCACGACCGGCGAAGTACCTCTCGCTCACGTACTGGCGAATGGTGACATCTTCGGTGTCGTGTTTCCTGCAGCTTGTGATTAGCCGGCAGCTTTTTGGAGGGGGAAGTGAGGGGGGAGGCTTAATAATTATACTGAAATTTATTGATAATTTAGTAGTCGTAAATAAGCTTCGATTTATCATTTGTCCCCCTGTACTATAAAAACAAAAATGTTATAGTACTGCTCGTTTGACACTTTTGTAAAAAAAGTAAAGAACATTTGGAGGTAAAGATAATGGATGTTTTTTCTCTGCGTTAATTTGGTACATCGTGTTGCGGGCTTATCCCGGTATTTCTTACGTCGCACAAAGCAATACAATTCATTACGAACTTCGTGACGTTTTAATGATTTACACTATTTTACGTCAAAGTAGATTTGGGTACATCTTGATATTAAGGGTGTGTGGATTGCGATTCCCAGTACCATCTATACTCCGCGGCGGAATTAAAAATGTAAACTTTAAGAAGGATAAGGTAATGCATTAGATGGTTACACAGCTGTTAGCGGCAAATAAGACTCTATTTCAATATTTATGTGTACTCGCATGTAAGCCACTAAATTATGTTTTTTTTTTTTTGAGAACAAGTGTACTGTGAACCTATAATTTGACGATTGGTGTCAACTGTTCTATGTAAATCACCACATTCGTTGTTATGTAAAATATAGCAGAAGTGTCAAAATCTGTCAGGGTTTCATATCTTCGCGTGTGATTGCAGTCTGCACTCGATTTCGTGCCAAGGTTCCTCACATGTTGCGTCTGTTTCGTGAATGGATGTAGCGCACATTGTTGTCTATGCTAAAGCGTCATTCACATCAACGAGTAATAATAAATGGGTAAACTTTTGTTAAAACATAGTGATTATAATTATACTGATTCATTAATCAATCAATGATGATTACAACATCACTAATGTTGTAAGCACCATATTATCGATGTAATAAAAATATATTGAGTATTCTTTGCGAGGTGAGATTACAAGGAGGAACTATATCAATTCCTTTGCACAAAATGTATGCTTTTAACAATAATAATTAACGTATTAAATTAATATTGCTCAATAAGGACACATACATGGGTATGTCGCTCACACAATATTTTAACAATACTTACATAACTATATTTGTAATTGGTAATTCCAAGCATTATTTTATAGGAAAATATTTTTAGGAAAATAAATGATTATTCTACATATAACCGATTACATGCCTTAAATTATTTTTTCGTTTGTAATAATATACAATAATCATATATGTTTTATGCATAAAAAACTGCCGTTAATTTTTTGCAAATTAAAACGAGTCCTATAAACATACCTTTACAAATTTTACTATTATTTGTGGAACATAAATGGTATACTAACGGTCCAGGCAAGATATTACAAATAAAATGATTAATACTCATTTGTTTGCTTTGTAATTTTTATTGCGCTAACAAATAATTTGTTACGTACACATTTGCAACAATAACGTAACATGATTTAGATGAAACTTAATTAAGTTGGGCGTTGGTAGGCATTACATCGGATGATGAATGTTGAGGAGGCGAGGCAGGTTTGTAAGGATCGTGATGTACGGTATTCCGTTTTCTCTGCCTAACCTATGAGGGAGCTCGTGTGAATGTGTGTTGTTGTTGTTGATGTGGGTCACTGCATGTTTGCCTTTAAATAAAGAATATCTGCTGACTGTTGGACTCAGGACTCGATTTTGTGAAACTTAAATCCACGAATTACATGTTACATCTCATTTACTTATTTATTTCAATTTTGCAATTCTTTGTACTTACAGCTACGCAAATAAGCTTAGAACAATTTTTTAAATAATTATATGACGGACTTTCATAATAACATATTGTTACTCTGGCTACGTAAAAAAATGATAACATTAAGGTATCATTTTTTACAAGAATAATTATATTCATAATAATTACGATCATAATAAGACGCCATGTCAATGTTAAATAAATATCTCTCCCATTGATGTTTATTTCATTATTTGGTTGTAAATTAATTAAAATGTTTAAATAAATAAAACACTACTTATTATTTAATAAAAGAGCACACTCTTACAAACAAACACTTCTATTTTATTATATTGGTATGAATTTTAACATTCAAAATATTTTTATTTAAATCAAGGCTATTAAAACTCTGAATCAAATGTTATGATTTATTTACTACCACATCGAATGAATGATCATAAAACCGATTAACGATATTTCATAGGCAGAATCTTAAGGCTCTTAATTTTAACTATTAAAAAACACCGACACGTTTAAGTTTAGAACTGATATTAACTAAATTTAGAACGCAATAGAAATCAATTTCCAAATACAAATAGTGTTCTCAATCTTAGTGGGTAAAATTCCAAATGTTTTCGTTGATTAGAAATTACGTAATGAGTTGTAACTTTAATTGTCTAGGAAGAGAGATCAGTCGGACAGTAAATATCTTGGCTTGGCTAGGTCAGGATCACATGTAACAAAGCGGTCTAAACCATTTTATGTAATTAATAATAGTTAAATAAAACATAATACATGATTTGAAACTTGTTTGTGTGTTAATATGATTCATAATATAATTAACGAATATTAAATATTCGTTTCTAAGTAAAATCGAAGAATATTTTAATACGTGATCAGACCCTGTGCAGGTGTGTCTGCAATATTTTATCTATATACCTACAGTAATGCATAATATGTCTGTCTGTATGTGATCCATATTCTGAAAATTTATTGAACGGATTCCAATGCGGTTTTCAATACTGAATAGGGAACGATTGTCCCGTTATATATGTTGTAGTCGTATTGTACACATCGCCGAATTGTACACATGACCAGAGTACACTTCATACACTTCGCTCGCATGATGATACGTCACTTTTCGTACTGCTTGTGACTTGCTAGTGGGCCATTGTTGAAAGGCAGCGTCTGATAATTATGCGGATGTAGCAACGAAATTCTTTTTTTTCTCTCGCACCTGAACGAATGCTACGGAACAGAAGAACAGCCCAACACAGCTCGTCTAGCGACTACATTAGGTTTGGGTTCGGAAGAGGGACCGACTCTCCTCTCTCCCGCAGATGGGAGAGATGTATCCCGACATAAAAGTGTTTGTATCAGCTAATGCAACTATTATTACCCTGGCCAGAGGGAACGAGAAATCCAGATCATCACTAAGACTATTCCTCCTATGATTTATAAAAAAAATTATAATTATAAAAAAATTATAAAAAACTGCAATTAATCATTTATAGTTTATTAACCTTATAACATACAAAACGGAGGACATTTATACGAAAAGGCTATAAATGTCAGAATTGTCTAAGTATGAGAAATAGAGCATTGACATATGTTAGATGTTGACTAGTTATAATTAGGTTCTATTGTTTCAGTAACCCACGGCCTTACCTAGATTAGAGTATATATTACGTTACTAGATTGTGTAATTCAAGACCTAAACCCATATTTTCGTATAATGTTTAGGCATTGGTATCACTTTCAATGGTAGAGTTTTGTTACAATCTAATTATTTGGCTCTACATTTTGTGGTAGATTCAGATGGGATGAAGACGATACAATTTGAACACACATAGTAATGGGCACCTCATGTCACTTAACCTTAGGTAAACGATCTTCTTAATGTATTAAGGATTTCTCCTAGTAAATTAAAGAATATATATTAATGAGCTTTTCTGAGACACAGGCAAAGTAAAAGAGATCATAGAATATGCTGTCCTTTCCCCACTGTCACAGTTTGAGAATTATCACTTTAAATGTTATCACCAGCGGTCATAGCTGACGAGAGCCACTAATTCAAATTGAAGTCCAGCTGAGTATATTTTGTCCGTTTTCCTTGGGCCCAGAAATATCTAGGCTAGAAGTAACACGGTTAGATGGATGGTTTTTTGTAAAAAAACCACAAATGCTAGTTTGTAATTATTGTTTAAGTTATGTACAGATAGACGGTCAAAAATTTTCCTATTAGGTATTTTGTTATTCTTTTTAATGTGTGAAATTCTAAACCATCTTTTTTTTGTTTTTATCACATAGGGGGGCAAACGAGCAATCGGAGATTTTTTACAACTTTCGACGCTCATGAACATCCGCATAATTACCATTCGAATGAATGGCCCCTTTCCATCCCCCTCTAATAGGCCACCGACCGGCTGAGCAAAAACCGCTCGAAACGCAGCAGCGAAGATTTCACGCGGTATCGTGAGCGAGAGGTACCTCCCCGGTCGTGCCGGCCCAAATTAAAGTCTTACTAAAACAAACCTTGATTAATAATATAAATAATTCAATTTTTTTATACATAATTTTACATTAATATTGTATCCAATCTACATATAATTGCCAAGTTTTATGATGATACAAATAATTAGAAGTGCGTGTAACTCTGATTCTCAGATTTCATTACATAACTACAGCTCGTTCTAATAAAAGCGTATTATAATGTTTACTATTCTCAAACCTACTTTAAAATGACAAACTACATGTTACCCGCGACTTCATCCGCGAAGACCACAGAGGAAACCACGTGCCAAAGTTATTATTTCTATAGCCTGTGTGCTATTCTGTTGTATAAGCTAGGATATTGTAAAGATTTATTAAAATTCATTCAGTAGTTTTTAAGTGAAGGAGTAACAAACATCGATCCACTAACAAACATTCGCGTTTTTAATATCAGTAGAAAGCAAACGTTTTTTTTTTACATTTTACGTAAGAACGAATGAACGGATCTGAATGACTTTTGGGCACAGGACTATAATAAAAAATAAAAATATTTTGAAAAATAACAAAAATAAATGAATCCGTCGGTACACATTGAGCGTGTGAAAAGCCAGTCATAAGTAAGTAGGCGGCTATGCTGTTACGTCGCGTGTAGTTTGTGAGTAGGACAATGCCACTGCACGACTATAATACGGATGTCTATGGGTGTGAGCATTCATCAAAAGTATCCGATCGCCCGTTTACCCCCTACTTTTTTGTAGTACAATATACTACAAAAAAGTAATAAACTCCCGAAAATTTTTAAGTGTTTGTTATTTATTTAAAAAAACAAACTTGAATTTTTTTTACAGATACGTATTAAAAACAGATAGATATTTATTCGAAAAAAATAATTGTCCTCTTGGATGTATATAACGCGGGTGAAACGTCGGGGTATTGTTAGTTTGTCAATGTTACAATAAGGAGTACAACATCATCGAAAAAGCGATGATAATGCATATTGGGCGTATGCCCGGAAAAAAGCTTGGCCTGAGAAAGAAAAGTAAATAAATTGGAACACTTGCCAAGAGCAGCAGTTACATAAACAATCGTCTTGACGGATTTATGCGAGTTCCAACACGTTACCCAATAGGTCAATATGTCAATGAAGGAAGACATTGACTACCGTTACACTTATACACTTTCGACATTGTACTTGGGATTAAAGCAAAGTGGTTCACCTGAGTGACAGACACCTAGACATGTATCAACCGTACGATTTTAGTAAGAGGTTATCCAATGCTACGTTAAAGCAGAGTCAGGGACGACAGGGGCGGTAACTCTCGCTCACATGTGAGCCGCCGTGTAGTGACAGATATGCGCGTTTACTGCGGTTTGTGGTGGCCCATTGAAGGAGAGGAAAAAAGGAGGGTAGCGCATCTGCACGGCTTATGTGTGGATGTATATGAGCGTCGGTAGTCGTTAAAATATTCCGATTGCTCGATTGATATACTAAGTATAGTTTCTATCGAAAAATGCCATTTTTATTACTATAAAAAGGCACTTTGCGATAGCCCCGATAAGAGGAGGAAATAGCAATAGTACTAAAAAGATGGTATTCAAAAAACTGAGAGGGTCCGCTACAACAGACAAATGAAGTTTACTCGAACGAATATGATACAGAAATTAGAGGAACGCAAGGAAAGTAAGCGACATAAGTTCACACGATTTTACTCCCTTGTTTCTTCATTTCGCGGATGTGAACTTGTTTTTGTTGGAAAAAGCGAATACCACCATCTCTGTGGAATCTAAGCTGGCGAACAATGTCATGTCACATTTAAAGTAGTTTTATGGTATTTCTAGCGCTCCGCCCCGGTATCACCCGTGAATAAATTACCCCTAAAACCTATATCGGGACTCGCTCTATTCATGGGTGAACACCGCATGAAATAACGTTCAGTAGATTTCAAGCAAATAGATCATATGAGTATGGATGGGGCAAACGGAAAGCCGTAAAATCTTGAGCAAGACCGACGTCCGTAGACATCCACACAATTGTAAGTAGTGTGTCATCGTTTTGTCCTCCTTCCCTCCTCCCCTTCAAGGGTCCACGAGAAACATACAGTGATATCATATGAGCGAGTATTAGTTTGCATATCGTGTACTGTATACGATATTTTCTTAGCATACTGTATACGATATTTGCTTAGCATACTGTATACGATATTTTCATAGCATACTGTATACGATATTTTCATAACATATTGTATACGATATTTTCGTAGCATACTGTATACGATATTTTCATAGCATACTGTATACGATATTTTCATAGCATACTGTATACGATATTTTCATAGCATACTGTATACGATATTTTCATAGCATACTGTATACGATATTTTCAGATTTTTTTATTTACTTATACAGCCGTTGATCTGATTACTCGTTTCGTGCCTCCGAAATAATACCAATTCAGCATTTTATTTTAGATAATTCTCTTCTAGCTTATAATTTAAGTGCAGTACGTAAGCGTATCCTGCGTTTTGTAAGTCATTATATAATTTCAAGTATCGTAGACTATTGCAAATACATTTGTGCAAGGGATATGAATTGCATTAAACGGTCTGTAACACAACAGTGTACTCGTATTAGTAAAAGAGGTTCCTTCTCATACTGCGAATTACAATCTCACTTACTAGTGGTGTCCACCACAGGATCTGCCCCATTGGCGTTTGCACTCTCATGGTCCAATCACATCATTGGCAGTCTTTATCGGCACATTGTTGGAGATGAACGAACGTGTTTTAGTGAACGCCTAGGCGTCAAGATCGTGATTTGTGGCACTTCGATCTCTCTGCCTCATTAGGCGCGTTTAGGCGTCACACATCTTCCAGGCCGGTAATTGTTCGTCCAATCCTCAACTTCAATACTTGATTATACTATAAATTTAAAAAAAGAAAAGAAAAAAGGAGTAGAGCTCTGAAAAGGAACACACAACCAATAAGATTTC
>JAFELO010000107.1:780845-801970 GCA_017140195.1 Eumaeus atala | reverse complement strand
CACCTGAACAACAGATTTTGACGAAGTTTGACAATACGTGCGTAATTTGGACCAACTTAATGTATACGCTATATTTTATAACGAAAATACAGGCACAATAAGGCGGGTGACCCGACTTGATGTTGTATATTATAAATCCCTAGGAAAATATTCTCATTACCAACTTTAATACCGTCGTAGTTTTAACCCAGTTTCATGAAATACCAATATAAGTATAAATTGCCATACGCCAAATGATATTCGGTTTTAAATAGTCTAATGAATGTTATAATATAAGTACGGTTGAATCATTGCGATTTCACTTACGTGTATGAAAAGTATATAGTAGTAGATTCTCAGATCTACTGAATATGCATACAAAATTTTCTAAAGATCGGTAAAGCCGTTTTAGAGGTGTAAGTAAATTATCATTGCGGCACGAGAATTTTATATATAAGATAATGTATACTGAAGATAAACTTCTTTGGGCGCGTCAGAGAAAAATGATGAGATTTGTTTAGATCGCGTGCGCACACCGTCATGAATAACCAACACATTAAGCAAATGTGAAATAGTCCACATTTTTAGTTTTTCTCTTGTTATGCCAAACAAGCATGACATCTAACGCGTGTACGTAAATATACATACAATGTTTTATATGTATGTCAATATTTAAAAATACGTATGTTTGGAGCAGCATATGTCGAAGTCACCTACTTAATACATTTCATATGAAGCAACGTCTGTACTTTATTTCAATCAACTCGGCAGGCCTGGCATGTGCCAGGGTCATATCATAACAACCATTGCCAAAATAACGTGGATAACATAAGGTATTGCTCAGATAGTGGATCGCCACATATACATCGGCTATACTGTCACATGTTGGAGTTTCGTGCGCAAACCCCTCGCTTTTCGCATGACACAGGTACTCATCGGGCAGGGATGCTTCGGTGCGTATCGGTGTCTGATCCGCCTGGAGACGGAGTCGCGCCGCTATGAGTGGGCAGCTGCGGACGCGGGCCAGCGCACCTTCGAGGTGCGCCCCAGATGGCCCGTGCAGCGAGACGATTTGGCGGCGGGCAAGTTTGTCAGCTAAAGGGTAGTTTTCACCACATTCTTCAATCTTGTGGTGAAAATCTGCCCTTCTGCAAATGTTAGGCTGTAGTGAAGGGGTTCTTATGTCTCGGCAGTATGTAGCTGCAGGTACAAGTAGATCGATTTTATTGAACTGACAAGCGTTGTAGCGATTAGAGCAAAGGCTGGGGAGCCTCGCCGTCACATCTTCTGGCCTGGACTTGTGCGCGGGAGCACTTACGTCCTTAGCGAAACTCTGCTCCATTAAAATCTACTAAATCCACACAGGTATAAGGAAATATAATTATTTATTTACAGCAAAATACGTCAAATATCTATACATATTATAAAATAGAGTCCCCAAAAGTTGTCTGCACGTATCATCGATTTTCTCAAAATCTACAGAACGGATTTTCGTTCGATTTTCACTAATTGATAGAGCGATTCTGTAGAAAGGTTTCAGTCGGTAATTTGTTAAGGTAAGCGCCTGTTATTCACAGTCGGAGATGCGGCGAATCGCTTGAATACTATAAAATAAAATTCTATTTATATTTCGTATATAGAAATTTTCCGAACTGGTCACACAATTTCGTTGCCTAATGGCACTGTTATGTCTATGAGGAATGAGGACGAGTTTTTGGTGTATAATTATATACAAAAGACGCTTTATCTACGTCGGGTCACTAGTTTATACGTAATACTAATAACAGAAACATGAGTTGACAATATTTTAATTGCAAAGATGACCAAAAGTGAAACTATACGTGGACGTGTTATGTAACATCAAGTTTTTTCGTATTGCACACGATTGCCCTCTATCACTATATAGAAACGTAAACGTTCTTACGTTTACGGCGAAATAAGCCGTCATTTGAAATAACTATATCACGTAATAGAGGTCAATACGCCAGGTCAAACGCCAGCCACGCCATTCAGGTTGACAGCTCGCGAGAATCGCAGACAATGTGTAAATGACTCTTCGCGATTATTTTCATTCTTATAATTATTTTACCCCTATTTTTTTTCGGCAATGACACAGTATAATATTTCATAATTTGTGCCACACGTCTGACCTTGGCCTTATTAAATATAATTAATCATTTGAAGATATTCTAAATTCAAATATTTTTATGTATATTGGATAATGACACGGAAGATATGTTTCTGTGGGGATATTTATTTTTAACAATTATTTAAAGCTCTATACTCCTCATTATAGTATACCTACTAGGTGAAGAAACAAAATTATTATTAGATAAACGTGTAAAACGGTTGCGAAGTATAATATGCTTATGCAATACTGTGATCCCTATGTGTGCATCCGTTATTTATATTTAAATATGGAACCCCAAAAACGCATGTTATGCATAATACCTACTATGCATAACATTCGTTTTTATATAGGTATAAGGTCATCTAAGATGGGGATATACCCCACTCGGATACCACAAGAAGCGGGACGGCACAGCTGTCATTTCAGTACAGTCTCATGACTCATCATTATTTCAGTTCCCAGTCTGTTCAAGTGATTGTACGAAAATTAACAAAATGTGTTTATTGAGTGACATTATAACTACTCACTGCTTAGTAATTATTTTATTCTGTTAACCCAATTTAATTTAATTCGCATAAGAGATTCGCATAAGACGTATGCAAATGCGTTGTCCTCCTTCCCCTCCATTGGGCCACCGGCTACTCACAAGCCGCACGAAATGCGACAGCGAAACTTTACAGCGGTATCGTGTGAGTGACAGGTATTTCGCAGCTCGCGCCGGCCCAATTCTGCAATACAGCATGTCAATATTTCTTGTGAGATTAAAGTGTATTTACTTATCTGAATGTGGCTGCTATTCAAGTCAGGACATCATCTGTTAGATGGAGAACCGCTAGTCTCCTGCATTGATTAAATCTTTATAAAGTTTGGTTTTAGTTAGTCGACCGTTCACCAGGTGGGAAGACGATCTCCGTGCATTAGCTGGTCCGTGATGGACGCGAGTAGCAGGAGATCGGAAAGAGGCCTATGTCCAGCAGTGGCCCGATAATGATGATAATGTAAGAACTAGCAATGCCTCGCGGTTTCTCCCTCCTAGCCCCCGTACTCTGAAGCTTTTGTCGTAGCGTGATTGTACATAGCTTTATTTGATATCTGAGCCACCTAACACTGATATACTTTGGGCCAGTTCCTGAGATTAAAACGTCCAAACAAACAAACATACTCCTCAGCTTCATAGTAAAATTATAAATTGACTATTACCATTTATTATTTCGTAAGCCAAAATAGAGTAGTCAACCCCATATTTTTGTGAGATAGGTGGCAAACGAGCAGATGGTAGTTACTACCGTCACCCATACACATCTGCTAGACTAGGCGTCTCCAGACGCGTTGCCGAACTTTAAGTAAAATGCTTTTTTCCTGAAGACGACGTAACAGATCGAAAATACCGAGGGAGGCAGCTGGTTCCACAGTACATTTGCATGCGGTAAAAAATGGCGTTTAAGCCGCACTGTTGTGGATTTACGGACATCTGGTTGATGGGTGTGGACTGTAAAGTTCTGTCGCGATGCCCGAAGATGGAATTCTGCTACGCTAAAAGGCGATCAGCGAACCGACATCCCTTCGTAGGACCAAATAAACGAGCTGTCCGGAAACAACTCCGTCGTCAACGACTCAAGTCGCTCTATGATGTATGCGGTCAAGTGAAACGAGCTGGTAATGCGGGGCCCCTGTGTATGACTTTTTATCGGTAAACGCGCAAACTTGTGTCTTATGGGGATTAAATTGGACTAAGTTTAGTAGGCCCTATTCCGAGACTTTGGATAACAAATCCTCGACTTCAGACACAAGCTTGTTCCGATATTCGTTGACGTGTTCCCGAGAAATGTTAGCACGGCCAGTGTATATAGCACCCCAGTGCTATCATCGTCATAAATTTCCAAAATGTGATCAAGAGTTGGTGGGAAATTTGACCGTCTGGAACAAACATGTAGACCTCGTCCACAAGACTATCACCAATGAGATGATGATAATACCTGTCACTAATAAACTTGGCCTGGTCCATTGGATGGGAGGAGGAAAAGAGGGAACACATCTGAATAAAGATTTCCCATTTTGTAGTGAAAAGGCTCTAATTCTCGTTTGCCTTATGCTATAAAAAATATCTTTGTTTCATTGGTCTACACTAGTGCAGACCTGGCCAGAGAAAGGTTTCACAAGGTTATGTTCACCCGTTTTTAATGACGGCCGATTAGTGTCATTACGCCATTTGTCAATGAAATGATTTATTATAATAATATTTATGATATTTTAATGATTTAATGATGCGGACAATTTCACTACACATTTTGCTGTCAGCTATGGGTAGGTGACGTAATTTTGAAATAATAAATTTGATTACAAATCGTGCTGTAAATACATCAGGGGCCCGAATATAATCCTAGAAGTTTACGGGCTATAATAAATATGTTATTAGGCATATAACTATGTCCAGCAGTGGGCATAGTTCGACTGATGATAATGATGATTGTATATTGCGACGTAGTAGTCTATATCTATACTTATTATAAGACTAAGTACTCAAAAGCTGTCTGTGTGTATGTTCATCCAAAGCTACTGAACGGATTTTGATCTAATTTCCACTAAATAGAGCGATTCCCGATGAAGTTTTAGGTACTAAATTTACTCACGGGTGAATCCGGAGCAAGTATTATATAACAGCAAAAGGACACTCACTCTCACTATATATATATATATATATATATATATATAGAGTTGTAGCCTCGGTAGGCGATATTCTCGTACTGTGGGGCCAGGAATCAGCAGGGCTAACGGTTTGGTAGTCACTAAAGGGCCTTTTTTTGAATACCGATTCCTGTTAATATCCCCCTCAATGGGCCACATGATATTCACAAACACGCACGAAGCTAAATAGCACAGCCATCACTATGTATTCCGAGTTAGCCTGTGAGCAAGGTCGCCGGGCAGTGTACAGTAGCAGTGGCATATCTCTTACAAAGAGTCTTTATCATATTTAACTCGATAACGCACTCAACTTATAACAATAATATTTGTGGACTTATCACACCACATTAGCCTTACCCTGTGGTAAGTACCGTAAGTACTTGTGTTACAGGTACTACTAGATAACGGAAATACATTTAATATTTTTTACAAACATTAGAAATTGTGTACGTTTAAGATTTTTATTATTTAAATACATTTTAAAATATATAGACACTAGAAAAACGTTCATGACGTGGGCGGGGTTTGAACCCGCGTCCCCTGGCGCAACATGCTCGATATTTGAGCTATGTTATCACTGCGCCAGCCAGGCCAGTCAATATATTAAATGTGGTTATGTAATTGTCCGTCGCTTGGTCTATAAATGTATGAAGTCACTTATCGACTATGAATCACGGCGCATTTCAGGTGCATTTGGTCAGTAAATTGTAGCCAGCCGCTTGCACTCATTATACTTCAGTGCCTTTGCTTTCCCTTTAGTCAAATTTATCGCACGGGTTTAATATGACGCTTCACTAGGCACGTAACTTAGACAAGGCTTGCTATGAGTTTCTAGTCAAGTATTGGCTAATATGCAGTCTGCTATCATAATCATATCCACCTGCCCACATAACGCAGGGTTATTTCAATAACATCTGTAGACGTATACTAATCAATATATTAGTCAAAATGGTCTTTTTTAAGGTTCCGTACCCAAAGGATAAAACGGGACCCTATTACAAGGACTCCTTCTGTATCTCATGAACCGCGATAGCTAGAGACTTGGACTTTTCACAGTTTTTAGGAAGAGGCAGTGCCTTGCTGCATAAGAGTGTGCATGACACTACATTCTCCTATGCAACGGAGTTGGGCTGGCACGACCGGGGAGATACCTCTCGCACACTTGATTGCATTTTGCATTTGCAGTAAGGTGGCACCTACGGTGTCTCGGATCATGCGGTTTGTGAGTAGCCGGTGGCCCATTAGTGGGTTGAAAAGGAGGATAACACGTTGGCATAATTATGCAGATGTTCATGGGCGTCGGTAGTCGTTGAGAGGCTCCGATTGCTTGTGTGTCCCCCTATAGTATAAGAAAAGATAATGTTTTTCTGTAATAACAACAAGTATTAAAAACAAGAACGAATATCTATTAGAGGGGGCTGCCATACAAGAAACGTGATTAGAGGGGGCTGCCATACAAGAAACGTGATTAGAGGGGGCTGCCATACAAGAAACGTGATTAGAGGGGGCTGCCATACAAGAAACGTGATTAGAGGGGGCTGCCATACAAGAAACGTGATTTTTTATAGACTGTACGGAGCATTTCTGTACATTCCGATTCGCACTTGACCGGTTTTTTTATGACTACTTCTTACTAAATGTTGACATTAACATTAAACCAAATGTACCTGTCAGATAATAAATAGTTTGACACAATTGCTCGTCTCAGCAATTAGTTTGACATGTCAAACACTAGTGTCGTAAATGTATAAATGTGGACCATCTTGCGATTGAGTCGCGCTCGTTAGGAAACTCGAGTTTTCCTCGCTTGTGCAATATTTTTTTTCATATGGTAATAGTTTTCTTAATTTGGTAATTCCACCAATGCCGCACGGGTATGCTAATGTAAAATTAGCATATGCCAAAACATATCATAAGCATTATTATACAGCAGAAAATACAGCACAATGTTGATTCAGTGTGGATTGTTGAATGATGGCAGGTTGTCAACACATATAATATGTGTATTAACAGGTATAATCATTAATAATATTATAATATATATAATAATTAATAGACAATCTATTGTGTTGTTGTATATAACACAAAATGGTGTTGTTTATAGAACTAAGCTAACACGTCCACGCGTTGCACTGGATCAAAATTATACATCGGGGTTTATTCCTTCAAATAAAAGTTCGACGGTCTGGTGGTTAGCGCTTCAGATTTTCATTCCTGTGTACATTTTCTGAGTGCTCTTACGGTAAAGGAAAACGTGAGGAAACCCGGATTCGTGTATTTGATTTCGACTTAATCTAGGATTACATCTAGTTTCCCTTCAGTTGCAGAGCTTGGATGGCAGTCACACTGTAAAAACTGGCGCTCTCGTCAAATCCTCTACACATAATAAGAGTTATGGCCAAATGGCTGTAGCGCAGCAAATGGCACGCGGTTTAAAAACACTAATATAAACATATTCCTCGTATAACACAGGACGCGGATATGCCGTACTGGACTATTTATCAATTCTCTAGAAAATTTCACTTTGTCTCGCGACATTTTTTACCGAATCCGAGATAAGCATTAATGACATCTAAGTATAGGCGACTTTTTACCTATGGAATGTATTATATTACATATTTGAAACTCAATGCCCTTCTTAAAGTATTGCCATACCGTAATTGCAGGATAAAAAGCGAATAGCGCACATCAAAATGAGGGAAAAAACTGAAGATTAAGTTAATGGAGTTGAAAACACGATTAGTTAGTTAGCATTTTCAGGTATAATATTTGGATGATAAATTGTTTTTTTTTTTTTTGTTTTGCGGGGAAATACACTTACGCATAGCCACACTTGATGGGAACCGATGGGGTGTGTGGGATATAATTTGTTTGTAATGATTATGTTTGAGTGTGATGATCATGATTTACATTATTATTATCATTATTAATAATGTTCATGTCATATGATTATTATCATCATCATAATGTAGACAGGCAGTTTTATATAATTAGTAAGAAACGTTTGAGTAAATAGAACTCCATAAAATATGTGTATATTTATAGTATAGGCGGGCAGAAAAGCCTTTTGGCGACTACCAATGCCCATAGACATCCACATTATTATTCTTAGGCATTCTCCAAAGGGCCACCTTTTTTATTGTTGACGCGAGGAAACGCATTTACGCGCCTTCACCGGCCCTGGCTGGGGTCCAGTGGTGTGTGGGACTCGCGGCACATGATAGTGCCGAGTACCCACGAAAACCATCGCGAGTGCCATCAGTGCCGCCCTTGGTGAAGTGCCCCGGAACAACAATCATCAGGGCACCTCGACGGCTAGTCAGTTTCCTAAGGGATTGGTCCCTCCACCTCCATAGATGGTTTTGCACAGGACTATAGGACAACTCCACCGACTTTGGGACAGTGCAATGGGGTGAGGTTCCTACCCTCGCCACTTGCCCCGTGCGCAAAAGCGCCACCTCCTGTTTCTATTAGGTCCCCTCTTCTTATATAAGAGGGGTATCGAGAGCGACTCCTCCTCCTGATCTTTAAGCCCCCTCTTCTTATAAGAATAGAAGATCCCCTCTTAGAAGATCCTTTCTTAGAAGATCCCTCTCGGCTCAATTGGCTTCGCCTGGGTTCACCTCAGGCTACTAAGCCCCACCGCCACGACAAGGCTTGAACAATGGTGGGGCCAATGGACCACATAGCATATATGCATTGAAAAAAATATTCTACTTGTATACATTATCCCAAATCATCAGTCTCGCTGAGTTTCTTTCGCCGGTTATTCTCAGGTCAGTGTTAGGATTGAACCGGTAGTAGTGAAGTAACGGCGTTCAAAAAGAGATTTGTAAAATCATATTCTGAGTGAAATATTTTGATTTGATTTGATTTGTTCGTTACATACAAGTGTATAGCAGTATATAGTATATATATACATGTATAGTAGTATATATACATGTGCCTGTCATTGCACATACGGTCTACCGAGCGAGACCATTACGATGGTTCGAATCCCGCCCATGTCATTGATATGTATTATATGTATTTTTACAATATAAATCTTAAATATATAACATTCCTTAAATCTAAAAAAAAATATATGTTCATATACATGCAACACAAGTTTGTTACGGTACTTACAAGACTAGGCTAACGTGGTGTTATAAGTCCACAGATATTATTATTTATTGTGATGAACAAGCGATAGCGATGGTTACGCTGACGATAAAGTTATGTAGTTACCCTGTCCGGCATAACAGCAAACAAACTTGTTAATAATGTTAGTGCGTTACGTTAGTCTTGTCTCGAACCTGTACGGCGGGACGGCACAATGTATCATGTCAGTCCAATTAGAGGTAACGTATTACCAAGTACCAGGATGTGTTGATGTGGCAGTTTATTTTCGGGAAGTAACGTTGAGATGTACTGGGTTGACTGTGAGCGTACCCTATAGTAATTATTTTTGGGACCGAAAAGGGGGAAGCGGTCCATCTCCCCACTCTAGTGGGACGGCGCGCGCCGATAATTTGCGGTGTCGTGGATAAGGATAATTTAGCTCGTTTAATGTTTGGCTTATCTGAGGAGGCCAGCTTCATCACCGCCCCCCCTCTAACGGGAGGGGTCGATTTGCGCTACAAATCAGCAAAAAACCACATTCTTAATTTATTTATTGACAGGGGTCTCTAGAGTCTCGTTATTTTATTTCTACCAATCTAATCTCCCAACTTACGGATTCGAACCCGGGCTCGTTTCCGTAAGCGGTGTGTGAGTTTGTCATTCTGTCCGTCATATGTGTTATAGCTGTGTCATTATATGTAAGGTTTACGAAACGTGACATTGTAGGTGTCACATTAAAAGGTATCAAGTGACCGAGAGGTAATGCCCCAGTCGTGTCGGCCCAATTCCGTTATATAGGAGGATGTAGCGTCATGCACCATGGTGCATGACGCTACATCCTCATGCTGCATAGGAGCACTCCTATGCAGCATGACATTACCTCTTACAATTTGTTTTTAATGTTAAGAATCATAACTGAAAACGATCCTGTTGTATTAATTTCAGACATCGAATGCTTAGTACAGCTGGCTATTGTCGCCTTCAATGAGAGTCAAAGGACAAACGTAATCGGAGATATTCGGCGACTAGCGAAGCCCATAATTCACGAAATATACAGAAGTGTTGTCTACCTCCTCTCCCAACCATCAATGGGCCACCGGAAACTCTCCAAGCCGCACGATGTGTAGTCGTCATTAGTTGTCATATTGCGGATTATGTGAGCGAAAGTTCGGTGCTGGCCCTGTTCGTCTGGCACTACCTCTTACAAAAAATATTGTACAGAATAGTCGGTAGACACCCGCAGACGTTATGAGCCGTATGGAACGCGACGTCGCAGCTGTCAATATATAATATGGATTTCATTAGAGCTAAATGTCTACGGTCGTGCTGAGCCGGTCTGCAATGCAGCGATGGCATTGCTTAGTGAATCCTAATTTTGCTATAATTAGAAATGTTAAAATATGGTCTATCTGTACTTCTATACCAATATTTTAAAGAGAACATTAGTATAGAAGTATAAACATTGTTTGTTCATTTGTATTGAATAGGCTCCAAAAGTACTGGAACGATTTGTAAAATTCTTTTACCATTAGAATCCTTTTTCTTTTGTTAATTTACGCGCCTTCACTGGCCTTGGGTGGGGTTCAATGGTGTGTGGAGCTCGCGGTACATTGTAGTGCCAAATACCCACAAAACCACCGTGACTGCCATCAGTGCCAGCTTTGGTGAGGTGCCCCGGAACAACAAATCAGGGCACCTCAAACTGAAGACAAAAAAGTCTTCGCAGACAGTCGAACTGTTGAGGCTGGACTAGCGCCGCCAACCAGTATTAGGTCCCTCCACCCGCTCTTTAGCCCTCTCTTCTCATAAGAGTGGTGAAAAGAGCATCCCTCCCGGTTCACTTGGCTTCGCCTGGATTCTCCCCAGGCCACTGAGAGACCCGCCACGACAAGGCTTAAACCACAGAATACTACATCAACAGTGATGAATATTGGCTTCGTAACACTTTCAAAAACATTGTGGTCATTATGAAAACTTCGATAATTTAACTAAAATGTGAAATAAATATTTAAAATGAAGCCTCAGTTAGTTACAGAAATAATTGACCAGCTGCCCCGACCGACGTTGTTCTTTCATAAATTTAATTTGCTGTCATTGTAACGTGTAACATTTACAAAGCGGAAATTAATTTTAATATTTTTTTATATTTTTGTAAATCAATTAATTTTGGCCATATTTCGTGAAATATCATTCCGAAGCCAGGACGACCTGCTAGTACTCTATAATAATTCACTTACTTGGCATATTGACACTCTCGTTATAGTGATTTTTAATGTAAACAGTTAAATAACCGCATAGCATGCATACTTCCATCAATCAGTACAGCGATTGCCTAACGAGGCGGTGAATCAGTGCGAATTGTAAATTATTTGTTGATATTACAGCCACGTAATAGCTGATGTGCGGTCAGAGTGTTAGCGTGATAACTATTTCAGAACAATAATAAATCTTTATTCAATTGACATGAATCAAATTGTTAGTAGAAGGTATTTAAGCCTAAGCCTATGTTGGTACATAGCTAAAACAGCATTCTTTTTCAATTTTTTATTTGAATATAGTTTCATCGTCATTAGTCTCCATTAGTTTACAGCTAAACATGGGCATAAAAGGGGTATATGAAATAATATATTTGATTCCCAATGAAGTAATTGTTTGTAATAAAGGTTTAAAAAGTTTCAAGTTTTAGATCTCGTAGTCAAGTCATATTTAGAAACCAGCACATATGCACCAATGCAGCACCTTTGTCTATCCCGATTGGTTTTCCAGTTTGGTTTAATTAAATATTACATTCTGAACATTTTTTGTTCTCCATATGCGATCTCGTTTATTTTTTTTTTTATTTTTATAGGAATAGGGAATAGGCGTAAGTAAAGTGAAGTATCGAACGATCCACTAAATGAATGCAAGAAATGTAACTTGCGTAAACGCTGTAAATAAATATTATGAAATAGGTCGACAGCAGTGTTTTGTCGCTTGCATTTGAACCACATCCAATCGGCGCGGAATTACATAGACAAGTAGGGATAATTATTATCGCATTCTTAGCCTGAAAAATATGCTCTTCATACTGAACCATATCACTTACAACACAAAGTTTAGAATACGTTACTCGTCTCGTAGAAACATATCTCGTGCGTAGACGCGTGCATTAGATGATACCGGCACACTTCTGGAACTGGTTGCATCGACTTAAAATTTGTCGAAATATGTAGAGCATACACACAATTGGTCGATCATTTGTAATATAATAAAACATATAGCATTTCGTCACGCATATTGGATTCAATTATGTGAAATTCCTTGAAGAATTGGCCCATTGGAGGGGGTGGAGGAAAGCAGGGCAACACTTTCACATGACAATAATAATGCGTATATGTAGTCGCTCAATTGTTGATCTGCTGCGAATGGGAAAAAGCTCTAAGCATTTTATCATAGCCATATACTTATAAACGTCTTATGATCACTATTGCACACCGACTGTCGTGCACTAAGAGTCTTCTCCCACGGCGAGCATTTCTGTAAATATGCAATTTACCTGTTATTGATATTTTATATAATCATTGTATGACCGCAGAGGAACCTGTTGCATTTAATTACTGTGTGTCACAACTGCTTTAAGTACGGACCTAGCATTTGCAAATATATAATACATAGGACACGCAATGGCTGCTTATGTAACAGTGACTTTTAACGGTCTAGATATGTCTTGGCCGAAGGGGGAGCTGTTAACATCGATGCAAATTAAATTAATCGTTGTTCTGTGATAACTCTCGTTGATACTCATTATTTTACTGCAATATACATTTGAAGTGATTAGAATATTACTATAAATATACGAGTATTTGAATTTGTAGTTATAACATTATCACCATAGCCGAATTTCGACCACAGCCATCTCTGTAGGGACTAGTCAACTGCGCACATATTATAGGAATACAGAAGTGTGTGAGCTGGTATAAGTACACTCCCTGTTCTCTCATTCTGCTTTCCTCTTAAGCCCCAAGTGGCCACCAGCCACTCGCAAACCGCACAAAACCCAACACCAATAATGTCAATATACGGCGATATCATGTAAGCGGGAGGTACCTCCCAGGTCCTGTCGGTCCATTGCAAGCAGTATAGCATGGCATTACCATTTACTAAATTTATTATACGTTATACTAAATAACATTTTGACTTCCAGATACTTCGTCAGCACAATCCTGCAGTTCCAGATCCACCGCGCGCTGTGCGAGAGGACGGGCCAGTACATCGTCGGCGACCCAAGCCGTCCGCTACACAAGTGCGACATCTACCGCAACCCTGAAGCTGGCCGTATTCTCACGTGAGTTTGTGTTTTTTTTTTGTAATACAAGGAGGCAAACGAGCAGCAGGAGTCTAATTATAGGTAACGATGCCCTTAGAAGACTGTTGTTAAAATAAAAATATTTTCATTTTTGACTTACTTAGCGGCGGTATAGTGTGAGCGGGATTGACCTACCAGGTCGTACCTACCTCATTCTGCTACACTGCTGCAATGACTATATTTAACTAAAATTATTGCTACAGTAGTACTCTATGTTACTTACCGTGGACTCATTGCGACGGCGTATTGCGTTCTCTCGAATGTATAGACAGTTTCTGTTTGCATGTATAGGCTCTTAATTTTTGTCTGTACGTTTTATTTATAGAATAGGGAGGCAAACGAGAAATCGGAGCCTTTTTACGACTGCCGACACTGACACCGACGGAACACAATTACTATACTATGCCCATGCGTTGCCCTCCTTTCACCCTCCCCCCATGGGTCACCGGCTACTCACAAACCGCACGAAACGCGACACTGAAGATGTGACTTTACGGCGGTATTATGTGAGCGAGAGGTACCTCCCCGGTCGCGCCGGCCCGATTCCGTTCCATAGGAGGATGCATTATGTCACTACTTCCTCCTATACCGCGTGGCACTACCTCTTCCTGGATGTGTATGTATAATACTATGTCCTTTAAAGGATTCTGCTTGTATTCTTAAGGTAGGTACTATGATCATGACCAGCTTCTTTTGCATCATCCACAGAAAATATTTATAAATATTTCATACGAACCCAAATTTACCTATAGATGCAAATCTACCACGACTATTTAACATAGAAGTTTCTTATCTACGTAAAAAGGAACGTAACAACCTATTGAGTAATTTAAGTTTATTAACAAAAGAATTGATGAAAACAAATATAAAAACTTGACATTCGGTAACGGAAACGTTTTACAAGGAGTGCATTTGAATTAATTATCAAACATGCAACTTAAATGCTTAAAAGCAGTCGTGTTTTATATTTAGTAGTTTACATCCATGGTCATACTGCAGTACATTACTGTGCTCGGCGTATTATAAATATATTATCTGTGTTACCAATCACTTCATTAATTTTGTAGACGACAAGCGTTATATAAATGGCCATTAGTGCACTACGAATACAGCGCCTTGGCTACGCTCGGCATGTAGTGTATTGTAGCATTTATTGTAATATTCATACCTATACACTGATTTTTTTTTATTTGATCCTGTTATATAAACAGGATCAAATCAATACCTGCCATCGAATTATGTGTCACAGGACGTTATGAACAAATAATAAATAGTAGAATCCTAAGAGATTACATACAAATGATGTTGAAAAATCAGGGCTTTCGACGCATTTCACATATTGGAACATGATGAATTAACATGATACAGAACCCTATTGGTGCCAATTCGCATTACACTTATGATTTTTATATTCGTTGTGTGTTTAATATGGATTTAAGTAGGTATGTAATTATAATTTTAACAATTTCCGTTTTGTAAATATATGTATAACCTTCTGGGCTCTTTTTGGAACCTTCAATTTCGATAATACAATGTCAATATAAATACCTCGTGTAGTATTATCGTAATTTTAAATAAGTACATTACATACACTTTAATTATAAAATATCGATATTTATTATAACTATAGATATAAGCAGACTTTGAAGTTGTTTCACAACTTTGCTTTCATACTGGACGGTGAGATTAACCATTGGAAACTTATATGTGAGTGCCTAGAGTAATTTTGTATAAAAATGACTAAGCATATGAGCTTATAAAACTTTTTCAGTGGTATAATTGTAATTTGACAATTTATAGTATTGCGTCACAGTCTGGTGACAGACGAGTGGACAGACGTGCTGCGGACTGTTCCGTATGTACTTATGTGTAGTCCCATTTTTACCCTCTGTGTTCTTAACCCTAAGAAAAGTACCACAATTATTGACTTTATTTATATGTATGTATGAAATGTAAACCGTGCGGTCACGGGACGGCTCAAGCGGAAGACCGGCGCTGACAGTATTGCCAGCAAATGCCGAGCTTGAGACCGGTTTGCACGATCCATACCATTCAACTATTATTTAGCTTTTATTTTGTAATATTTGTTTACTTTGTATGGATTTAGGCACACAAATATACTCTCTCTTTCTTTCTTTCTAAATTAAAGAAATCGAACAATAACTTAAACGGTGAATGGACAAAAATAATTTGCTTGCGTGCACTGAACATTCTTTATCTTATGTGGTTTTCTTCTTATTATATACTATCCTAATCTTTTTTATTTGTTCTTACCTCGACATAAACAATATTAGAGAGAGAGAGACAATATATTAATACCAAAACTTCCTAAAAAACACTGACAATCAAAATTACTTAAAAATGAAAAAAAAAGCAACAAAGTAATACACGCTGGTCATGATGGAAGTCTGTTGAAAAGCAGATAGAAGTAAATTACAATAATCGCCAACAACCGTCAAGGTTAACTCAATAAATATACATCGACTAGCAGCGACTCCCGGTTTCACTCACATAACCCACGGAGGTAATCCGATGCTTTTGGTCGTAGCGTAACAGTAGTCTCGATAAATAGGCCACCTAACACTGTAACAATTTTGCAAATTCTTAAATTAGAGCGTTCAAACAAATAAATTCTTCGGCCTTGTAATATTAGTCGGTATCCTTTTGTCATTCATTACGATAAGATTTTTACTACGATAAGATAAGACATGCAGTAAGAGAAACATTTCAACTGACACGGTTTCACAAGACGCACGACAGGTGATCCACGCGGGTGCATCTCATTTATGCCCAATCCCACTATTATTGGCTTAATTATCAATATTAATTGACACTAATGTGTTACTTAGAAATAAACACATAATTTAATTTTAGGTCGGAAATAATTTTATTAAAAAGTATTCAGTTACATTTTTATTTTTTTAAATATTATAGTGGGCATACGAACAATCAGTCTTTAATGACTATCACCGCGACAGATATACACATAATTATAGTGCTGATGTGTTATCCTGTGTAAGAGAAGCATCTCTCCTCCCCTTCAATTAGACACGGGAAACTCACAAACCACACGAAATGGCAGCACAGTTGTCACTTCACATTGGTATCATGTGAGCGATAGCTACCTCCACGGTTGTATTTGCCCACTTCGGCCGCAAATCCTCATGGCATTACCTCTTATTGTTATGTAAAGCAATGCGAGGAAGTATTGATCACGGCCAGAAACGCGCATCTATACCTTTTACTCCTTCCTTATATTACCACTGCCGCGATTATGGTATTATGGTCATAGTTTGGTAAAGGTTTTCGGGGAAAAATCATACATTAAAAAAATATAAATAATTAACTAACTGAAGCCCACCTCTTTCTTAGTATAAAAAGTATGTAAAAGTCTACGTGTCTAACATTTGGCTAATGTCACCCAAATCTTCAATTGGTATTCATTGAATCATAGTTAAGTATGTGTGAAAGAACAAATATACACGAAACATTATTACCTACTCTAAGTTTACAGTATGAGTAGGATTTTCCGAATTTATTCACCCGAGCATACAATTATAAGTTCAGCTAAAATGAGGTAGTTACAATATTACCGAACATAATCATTTGAATTTTGAAGAATAATTAAGGAAATCATAAGCGGTAGTACCATGCTGCATTGCACGACCGGGGAAGTACATCACGCTCACATGGTGCCGCGGTAAAGTAACATCTTCGGTGTCGAATTTCATGCGGTTTTCGAGTAGCTGGCGACTATTGGAAGCGTGGACTACTCATCTGCATAGTAACTGTGTGATTAACCCGTTTGCGCCCTATATTATTAAAAAAGCGTCTTTTGAGCTAGCGCCAGTATTCAACCTAATGTTCGTGACTAGACGCATCTTTATATACAACCTTATACTTATGACTTAGTGCATGATAAGGACACTTATGATGATGAGAGGTCGTGAATAAACTCCTCCCTCAGGCGACGTGATAAGAAAAAATTAAAATACACAATTGTCCCGTCTGCAGCAGAGGAAGTGAATACTTGACGTTAGCGAGCAATGCGGGTCTATTATTACCATTGCCGCGATATCCGACAAAGTCATCCTACAATGTTATGTGTAACATCTACTAACAACTCTGCCTGCCCCATTAGAGAGCTGGCGTGACATGTCTCGTATCTGTCGCAGTCGTTTTCAAAAACAGGGCCGTTTTGTTTTGTTGCGGACGCCTAACGGTTAGCCGGATTGTCCTAGCGAGACGTTCTTCAATATGATGTTTAGTCTCATAAAATTTTTTTTTTATTTCTTTTGGGCAGTGATTCCCTCTACTCCTATATCCCACTCGGCTTACCCCGTGAACAAAACTCTACCTTTACAAACTGTATATTAAAACATTCCTCGGGAATCGGTCCATCAATGGTTGGAAACCCTATCAATACTTTTCAGGAGATTTTTATAAAATCAAGCACATAGTGACAGACACGTCTTGTGGAATTTATTTTATAATAAGTATAGATATTACATTATCTTCAAAGTAATATTCTAACACCAATTCTACCATAGACCAGATCACTTACCCCCCTCCACCCGTGCTCCTACCCGCCTCTCGGTACACGCAGCGAATCGCGGGAGATGCTCGGGTGTCTGCTCACCGGCAACAATTCTGGACTCTCATAGATCAGAACAGAGATGAACCGGCAAAACAAACTTAGCAGAATTGGAGTAATTTGAATCTGTGGTTACAGTTAAAGTGACGAATCTTAAAGTAAGACTGCCTGGGAGCATTTGACTCCCAAAGTTTATCATTTACATCTCTTCTGTTGCTTAAAATACATTATTCTATTATATGAAGAAATACCTAGGGTATTTCTTAGAGTTTTAGTAGTTCACACCTTGCCGTGGCGGTGAGGTTCAGTACACTGGGTTAAACCCTGGCACCTTAAGCGAAGCCTATTGAACAGACTCTTCTTTGTAAATTTCTTATAAGAGGGGAGCCTACGGAAGGACGAGGAGGTCTGGGGGTAAGGATTACATTGCACTGTCCCAAAGTTGGTTGGATTGTCCTATGGTTCGGAGCAACCCTTTTGCGGAGGAGCCGTCGGTCACTTAGGGGAATGCCTAGCCCTGGAGGTAATCTGATAATCGTAGTTCTGGGGCGCCACACCAGAGGCCACACAGTGACTTTTGTGAGTAAATAATGTCCACAGGCCGGACTTCCTACACTGCGACAGTGTTCTCATTCTGTACTGATCGCACTTAAATACACATGTAGGAATTTAAATGTTGCCAAATGTTTTTTATTTTAATTTTGCGTTAAATACGGGTAAATATAAAATTTCTAATGAGTCTTCTGTAATATAGATGTACTGATATAATTTTAAGATGATCTGTTGTCTTAAATAAATGAATTTAAATATTTGCACCACGTCTACAAGGTCTAAAAAACCATGTCTTGTTTTTACTATGAGGGGACACGCCCTATCAGGACTACTGACGCCCAAAAACATCCGCATTGTTGTCACGCAGATGTGTTGCCCTTCTATCCTCTTCCGCTGCAATGAGCAATGAGTATGTCTGGCCATAAATACAGTGACAATTAACATTTAAACATTTTCTTTACTTTTGAATTCGGAACCTGTCATTTTTATTTGATTGTTCATTGTGTCATCAATGATTGCATAACACAAAGTTGATCTAGAGATAAATTAAATTTTTAAAAGTCTCCTAATGCTTATGTACGTTGGTAGTTGTCAAAAGGCTCCGATGACGCCCCTAAACTATATAAAGACAATATCTAAAATAAAGTTGTTGCGGAGTCGAGTTTTATTAATCTAGACACATTAGCAAATTCTGCCCACTCTGTATAGATACGGCTCCTAGCCTAGTGGCACAATATGATAGTTCATATTGTTAGAATTATTCTTACATAATATTGAGTTTGCTTTATCTATTCACACTTTGTCGCTTAACCGCATAAGATATTAATACTATGGACCAGGAGAATTTATTACAGACAAGAAATTATTCACAATATTATCAATATAATTTTATCATTGGCTTACACAATTTCTTGAAGAATCTAGTGGTCGTGAAAGATAAAGATTATAGATACTTGTTATGGCGTTAGTGCCCAGTAACCTGGGGTGCATTCCAGCACCTGATGGGTAAAGTAAATGTGTAGTTATACACGCGAGAAAAAGTGTGGGCATACTCATGTAGAGTACGCCCACACTTTTTCTTTCGGAGTATCTTAATACTACAGTGCATCGGACTTGCAAAGACTATCAAGTATTAGAGAAATGTAGAAGTACGCGATACTTGGGCACGGAACATATTGCACAGATGTCAGACAGACACACAAGTGCCTCAGACCCCAGTGAAATGTCTTCAACAAAACAATCCCCAAACATCTCCAAGACGAATTGATATTTCAAGCAACACTTTCTTAATAATAAACTTTTGCTACGACAAAATACATTCGTGTGAAAACTTTTCGCTTCACTATCGCGATGGCTGCTTACTATTCCTAATTACATGTACAGACCTACTCTAGGAAACCTTATTTTTGGGTCACTTGCGAAAACTACGGACTGTGGTTTGTAGGGCTGTACAATAAATGTGCTATTTAACTTGTTAATTATTAGATACGAATAAAGATATTTAGACCTTTAGACGCCTGTCTAGCAGAGGATGTAACTAAATTTTATAGTACGTTTAAGGGGGCAATCAATGCGTTTTGATAGCTTCCGATGTGTTACCTTCTTCCTCTCCTCCCCACAAAAGGGCCACCTTCTTTATGGCGGTATCCTGTAGGCGAGGGTTCCACCCCGGTCATGCTGGCTAATTTCGGCTGCAATGTGGTATGACACTACGTCTTATCTATCGACTAATAAAAATAATTAGACACAAACGAAGGATTACTTAATTATGTAGGTGCTTCTTTATAAAATGCTCGTAAGTCGTATGATCGGACTTCTGATTACTTACTACATCAATATTTTGCTATGCAAAGAAGTATATACAATTTTATACGTCGTAGTACCATGCTGTATTGCAGCCGAATTGGGGCGGCATCACTGACGGGGGGGGGTGGCTCTCGCTCATAAGACACCGCCGCAAAATGATAGATGGGTATGTGACTATTGCGGTTTGTGAGGAACCGGTGGCAAATTGGAAGGGAGGAGTAGAAGAGGGTAACGTATCTGGATGACAACAAGAGTGCAGATGTCTATGAGCGTCGGTAGACGTCAAAAGGTTTTGACTGAGCGTTTGCCGCCCTATACTATAAAATACTTGATATGCGGCCGGAACGCCGCTTTCTATCCCATTAGGGAACAGTTGTGTATGTGTGTATGTGTGTGTGTGTGTGTGTGTGTGTGTGTGTGTGTGTGTGTGTGTGTGTGTGTGTGTGCTTGCATGCATGCGTGCGTGCGTGCGTGCATGTGCTTGCGTGAGTGTGTGCGTGCATGCGTGTGCGTGCGTGTGCGTGTGCGTGCGTGCGTTCGTGTGCTAGTGCGCGTGTATGTGTGTGTGCGTGTTTTTGAGCGTATGAGTATGCGGGTGCGATGTGTGCGTGTGTGTGTGCGTGTGCTTGTGCGCGTGTACGTTACCCATCATAAACAAATGCCCAAAATGTCGTCACTCCTTGTAGTAAAGTAGATCATCGGCGCCGTTATAATATTCAGTTCTGTTTCAGCATTGCATTCGCGAGATCACATCCATAGACGATTTATGTAACGCAATATAAGATAATATCAATTTACGTAAGCAAGAATAATAAGATCAGTTAGCTTGTCTTCTGACACCTTTAGGAGACGAATGAATTATGAAGACTCAAATCGCGCACACAAAACGAGCATTACAAAACGAATATTATTATACAATTCTTATAGTAATT
>JAFELO010000107.1:755561-780441 GCA_017140195.1 Eumaeus atala | reverse complement strand
GTTCTGTTTCAGCATTGCATTCGCGAGATCACATCCATAGACGATTTATATAACGCAATATAAGATAATATCAATTTACGTAAGCAAGAATAATAAGATCAGTTAGCTTGTCTTCTGACACCTTTAGGAGACGAATGAATTATGAAGACTCAAATCGCGCACACAAAACGAGCATTACAAAACGAATATTATTATACAATTCTTATAGTAATTTGGCTTAATTCAAGCATTTTAACGACTAACTACTCCTATTGACATTATTTTCATATCACAGACGTTGCTTTGCTGCTAGCAAACGAAACGCAACAACATAGGTTTAATAAGAGGTTAGTATCATGCTGCATTGCAACTGTATTGGGCCGGCACGACCGGGGAGGTAATTCTCGCTAACATGATACCGCCGTAAAGTGACACCTACGACTACCTACACCTACACTGAGTGGACGTTAAATGGATGTCAACGCATCGGTATAGTAATTATGCTGATGTTTATGGGCGTCGGTAGTCCCTATAAAAAAGGTGTCTATCTGTGGCGGTGGTGATGTGAACGAGAGATATCCCCTCTCGTGTCGATTCAACTCCGCTGCGTTGCAGTATTCAGTACTCACAACCTCATTCTAAATCCTCTTGAGTGTGGTCTTTGTATGTGACGAGGAACTCCTAGCCATTGAAGTAGGCGGTGATACTGCTTGAACAAACAGTAATACAGGTTTTGTGCGTCGGTGTAGCAATAAAATTAAAAATTGATGTTGCACAAGCAATTAATGAGTTTAACAGAACGGAATGGATGGCTTATTTATTATTAATTACGATTGAATTTCGATCATAAATCACAGAACTTATTAATCTGCCGCACATAATGACTGGTGTATTACTTCATAATGGTAATCGTTAATGCGATTATAACAACTCTATTTCCCATGTAATGTTTCTAATTAAAGGATATAGGCTGAATAACAGGCAACTTCCGTGTGGCATCTTCCGTGTGGCAACTTCCGTGTGGCAACTTCCGTGTGGCATCAGCTGCCGCCCCCAGAATTGACGGACCGATAACATTTAGTAATCATCGAGATTTCTTTATGGTATACGACGAACAATCGGAGCCATTTAACTACTGTAGAGGCCCGAAGACATCCTCATAATTAAACAATACGTATGCGCTGCCCTTCTTTGCCCCACCCCTCCAATGGACCACCAGCCTCGCCAAACGCACGAAACGTGACACCAGAGTTTGCAACTTTAAGCCGGTATCGTGGGTCAGCACCACCTCTGGTAATATATGGCCAATTCGGAAGGAGGGCAGCGCAACTCCATAGGATTAATTTTCATGGCCGTTTTAATACACGTTTGCCCCNNCCCCCCCACCCTATCCTATACTATAAAAAAAATTATCTCAAAGGCCAGCAACACTACTGCGAAACCTCTGGTGTTGCACCTATCAGGGGTACGAGATCACGTACATTTCGGTGACCCGAGCGGCCCCCAACTATTGAATAACAATACCCTACTCAGAACCTACTTACTAGTGTACAACTCATCAAAATTGTATCTCAAGGTAGAATATACCTTTCAACTGGAAATATAACGATAGCTTTAATTTACTTATACATTAAATGCTGTCTGTTTTACTTTATAAATATTTACTTACACATTAAAAACTGAACATTGTCATTTAATTTATACCGGCATTACCTAAATTATAACGAATGTCATACTTTTCCCACCTGATCGTTTTCTGAGGTATGTAATAGCGACAACGACGCAATAGCCCTTCTTTTGTTGAAGTCTGTTTCCCATGATTGTCAGTTCTCTCGGGTAGGTGCAACGTAATTGATACTCTCAATCTTCAAGACTTACACAGTTTGGTTGTCTGAAAAGATATTGTGACTATTAGACTTAATAAAATTTTATAATCGCTTGTTACACATTGAGAGTATGTTAATAGTTATAACACACGGGTAATAATAATATACTCACATGATATGTATTATTGGGCTCATTTTAATGAACACCCAATTACATTATTCGATGTTCCAAACTACACATGATTTACACAATTATAAATACATAAATTCGGTCTGTTTTTCTTGTATATTCCATGCTGCTGCTGGCTAAGTACGTGACTGATGATAAATACTTTTGTCGTGGAGTGAAATAAGGTCCGTGTCAATCGCTGTAATTGGACGCCATGGGGCTACCCATAGACTACGTAATACGTACGCATCATAGGACGTATAGACGATTATTTTGTTTATCATTTTGCTATGCATCTACAAATTTTATTACCTATCTTTAATTACACGTTCTTATTTTAAATCGTCACTGTTGTGTTCGCATACATAATGATAACTCATTTAATGATAACTCATTTAATGATAACTCATTTAAGTTGGTATTGTTTTGGAATGTTTAGTTCCTCAACTGACTCATAATATCCATCAGGATTATGGTACATAATATCAGGATTATGAACCTTTTGGGGAATTATGTTATGCGCACTGTTGTGCTTCTTCCGGCACAAACACTTAGTAGAAGTAATTCATATTACTATTTGGCTGTAATTTTAGCAATATTTATTTTATTAATATATTTTTTTTTCTCCTTATTTTTTTAATTTAAATTTTAACAAAAATTGTATAGGTCAAATATTTTGTTTATAAATTATGTACCGTTATTATTAGTATTAGTTATGTACCGTTATTATTAGTATTAGTTATGTACCGTTATTATTAGTATTAGTTATGCTAGATTAGTACCTACTTGAGTTTATCATTGTTGGTGTCACAGTGTATGTAAATTTATTTATCATAATAAAAGTCTTCTTATTTTTATTTGGAATTGTGATTTTAAAGTCTATTTACGAGTATGCCGATGGAGTTTCAAAGTTACCCGAAACGCGGCGAGCTCAAATTGAAAAGAACCGCCCAATTTCTTATTTGTCTAAGAAATATAAATGCAAATGTCACTACGTAAAGTTAAAAACTGAATTGAATATTTCAAGCCAAACTAATTATATTATTTGATGACCACATAATTATTGTTATCGAAGTTTATCATTAATACAGCACAGAATCGAACACTACCATTTTTCTAATTATTTAAGCATTGAATAGAAAATATGAGCTACTTATATCAACCTGTACTTCCTTTCTAATCAATAATATAATAATAATATGTATTGTTAGTTAAATATCATAAATATAGACTCTATTTCAACAAATTATATTAAGGAACACAATATTAACAATTAACTTGTTTAAATTAATAGGTAGGTATCCCCTGTTAGGTGTTGGATGACAAACACATATCTGTGGTTCACAGAAATAATGGCGCCATATTATTATCACAGATTATATAAAAGTACTACCGTAAAACAATATGGCGGTAGCTAGTACAGCGTATGTAAATCAATCGAGGCAGTTCCTTGAGTAAACAATATTACTTAACTGCCGTCCAATCGACATAGTGGTTTTATCAACCTGATGGCGTTTACAAGGGAACTGTGTTATTTAAAAATTGTAAAGGCATAAGTTGTCTTTACATATTTCCTTACAATTTTAATATTACAGCATTGACCAGCGAAATTACTGGCCCGCCAACACCAGTGCACATGAAAGTAAAAGCTTTCTTCCTGCTGCTGTAATGTCGTCAGGCATAATGTGGACACGCAAGTTTGTTGAGATTATTTTACAGTGTTGTTGACTAAAGTTTGCTGTTTGGACTGTATACAGTATATGAATTGCAGTAAATCAAAGCTCGCCATTGTCTATTCTTAATGTCATAAGTTGGTTTATATGGATTGAATAGGTTCCGAAACTACTGGACCGATTCTGTTACCATTAGAATCCTACATTATTATTGCTGAACATATGGTATGTAATAATTTAGAAAATATTTTTATCATTATGGAAAATTCAATAATGTAACCAAAATGTAAAATAACCTCCTCCTCAAAATGCCTCCTCTGGTGGGTAGGGCACCTCGACGGCTGGTCAGACCCTAAGGGACCGACACCACCTCCACAGATGGGGTTGTCCCGCATATAATGACAACCCCACCAACTATGGGACAGCGCAATGCTGTGAGGTACCCATCCTCGACCCTTGCCCCGTGCGCAAGAACGCCGCCTCCTTTTGCTCATTCCTCCCATCTTCTTATGAGAGGGGTATAAAGAGTATCCGCCTCATCCGTTCAATTGGCTTCGCCCAAGGTGTCTCTATTCGCCCCAGGCTTCTGAGCCCCACCGCCACGACAAGTCTTGAATCTTAGTGGACACTCTGGATACGCCTAGTTAAGCTAGTATTCGGGATAATGTAATTCATAACGCCAATAGTGTAAAAGTAGCACATCCTTCCGATGGATATATTATTAACAGTGGTTAGTTTCAAGCGAGTATGGCGTGACTTATTATGTACGTAACAAATCATTATTGTATATTTGTATAATCCTCACCGGACCATAAGCTAAAGTTCTCTATTTCATTCGAACTCAGGAACTTCTGGCCTAAATTGAAAAAATATTTTTGTGTCGAATAGTCCACTTGCATCCTCTGTAAATGGATATGGCTATGGGGTATATACGAGGGTGGATCTAAAAGTTCTAAGCCCGACCAAGAAAATAAAAGAAGAGTGAGTCTAAATTTATTTTTATTTTTCGACATAGTCTCCATCTAGTTCAACACACTTCTTCCACCTGACCTGCAACTTGTTTATCCCCCTCGAAAAAAAAAGATTCCGGAAGGTCGGCGAAATAATCGTTTACTGCGACTATCACTTCATCTTTGGTCGAAAATTTCGAGTCACCAGAATGTTTTTTAAATTTGGAAATAAATAATAATCCGAGGGGGCTAAATCCGGAGAATAAGGTGGGTGGGGCAGCATTTCGTAGCCACAATCATGGATTACAGACATTGTTTCAACCGAAGTGTGAACACGTGCATTGTCTTGATGAAACAAAACTTCCTTACGCAACATTCCCGGCCTTTTTTCTTTTATTTCTTCCCGGAGTCTTCGTAAAAGGTTACAATAATAACTAGAACTTATAGTTTGACCTTTCGGCAAATAATCTACAAAAACAATGCTCTTCGCATCCCAAAAGAACAGAAGCCATGACTTTGTTAGTCGACAACACGACCTTAGCCTTTTTCGGTGTAGGAGAGTCTGATCTTTTCCACGGTTTGGATTGTTGCTTTGATTCAGAAGTATGGTGGTGAACCCAGCTTTCATCGATGGTAACAAATCTATACAAAAATTCCTCGGGATCAGTTGCAAAAAAATTTCAAACAGTCTAGCTAGTCTAATTTTGTATCGAACTCGTTTTTGTTCAGCTGAAAGCGAGCAGAAACCTTATGGAACCCCAACTCTTCCGTTATTATGTGTAGCATGAGGCCATAACTAATCTTTGTTATCTCAGCTATCTTACCAATGGTCAAACGTCGGTCACCCAGTACGAGATCACAAATTTTATCGATGTTTTCTTTCGTGGTAGAGGATGTAGGCCTTCCACTCCTAGGATCAACTTTAATGCTCTCACGACCGCGCTTAAACTCAGCTACCCACTTCTTGACACTGGAATACGATGGAGCAGACTCCCCCAAAGTGCTCACCATATCTTGATGGATGTCTTTTGGTGATAGGCCTTTTATATTGAGGTACTTAATGACTGCACGGTGTTCAATTTTCTCCATTATTGAAAATTGCGTCAGATTATTATATCAAACAAATAATCACAGAAAATTTATATTGTGCAGTATCGGAATGAAACTGCGCACAATAAATCAATATAACACATACTAACAAATGACGGTAGATTTAAAAAGATGTCATAGCTCCATGTAGGTTAGGCCACGAACTTTTAGATCGACCTAAGTACAATAACGCTACGACTAATAGGACCGGAGGGACGCGGGCGAAACCGCGAGGTGATGCTAGTCAGTAATACACACAAACTATTTGTGTCAGCTGCGACTGGATTTCAATACAAACGAAAGTAACACTGAATAGAACGGCTTTTCTTCAGAACCACGAATATACTCAGAGACATGACCGTCGCAAGCATATAAAGCGACTAGTTGATGGTCTTAAATATCATAACCTATTCATTGACGGGCAGTTCGCATTTCGCGACAGCCACAGCTGCCCACAACAAGTTCACCGCCTCACGGAGTACGTACTATCGGGACTCAAAAGACATGGACGGCCACGCGGCACGGGCGCTGTCTTCTTTGATGTAGCAAAGGCGTTTGACAAGATTTGGCATCAAGGCCTCATCTTCAAACCATACCAGTTAGGACTGCCTGACAGGCTGGTACTGATCGTAAACAGCTACCAAGCTAACAAACAGTTCCGCTACAGAGTGGAGAGCGCCCTGTCCTCCCTTCGTCCCCTCTGAAACGGTTGTCCGCAAGGATCAGTCCTCTCCCCCAGCCTTTTCAATATGTACACTACCGACATACTGCGACACCCCAGCGTCTGTACAGTACATTAAATACCTCCCCAACTACGGAGCCAAACTACTCCAAAGTGGAGAATCAAGGTTAATGCGGGGAAGTGTTCTCTTCTCAATAAACCACCCCTCGCATAGACGAAGAAACATGCCTCCCATTCTGCACTACGGTAACGAGATACCTAGAGCAGAGACGGTGAAATGCTTGGAAGTCACTCTCGACAGGTCGATGAGCTTCAGGAATCACATAGGTAACGTTCTAAAAAAGGCACGATAAGTCCTTTTTAGACTCTATCCTCTTATAAACAAAAAGAGCAAAATGGCGTATAGACAAATGCTCACTTTGTATATTACATGCATTCGACCGATCTTGTCGTGTTACAGTGCAGCATTCGCGCTCATATAACCCAAGTAGAACGTTTGCAGAAAATGCAAAATAGATTCTTAAGCATGGATATTGGATTACCGTGGTACTTCCGAGACATCAACCTACGTTGTGACTTACAATTGACCTCGATTAAAGGACATTTCAAAGAGCTGTCACAACGTTCTTTGACCGTGCTTTTAATCACAAAAATAAATTAATCGTCCAAACGTCGGAATACGATCCGACCTTATTAACCGACTCCCGTTACCATCGGCCGAACGTACCACGTATTGCACGACGCCGACAACGCGATCGCGATAGCAGTAGCTAATTCCGTCCAAGAACACAAACAAAGAAACACCAAGACACGCTCCCGCAGTAAAATGCCAATAGGGTCAACTAACGGATAGCAGTTTTTAGTCGGTAGTAGCTATCGCTTCACGACCTGAGCCGATACACACTTCAGGCCCCCTGGGGTCGGCTGGATGGTGCGTATTTACGCATTTTTCCTGCTAGAACCAATATCATACACACCGCTTACGGAACGAGCTTAGATTTGTAGAAATAAAATAACGCGACTTTAGAGCGCTCTAATAATAAATAAATCAAGAATACGGCTTTTTGCTGAGTTTTAGCGCAAATCGACTCATTCCGTCAGAGGGGGGGGGGGTGAGGGGAGGAGACCGGCCACCTCAGATACGTCAAACATTAAACGAGCTCAATTATCCTTATCCACGACACCGCAACTGAAACGGCATCGTGCGCGAGCCGTCCCATTAGTGTGGGGAGGGGTCCGCTTCCCCCTTTTCGGTCTCAAAAATAGTTATTATAGGGTATGTCTACAATCAACCCGGTACATCTCTTCCCATCTGCAGGAAAAGAGGGGGGTATGTCCCCCTATCGTCTCCCAAAACCTGAAGACACAAAAGTCTTCGTAGTCAGTCGAACTGTTGAGGCTGCACAAGCGCCGCCAACCAGTATTAGGTTCGTCCGAAAAAAAAAACTTAACTATCATTTATCAAGAAGTTAACACAAAAAAACTTATTTGTCATTCTAAAATGCGGTGAGATACACAGAAAGCGTCTTAAAATAAGTTTAAATCATGCACTTCATTCAAATAAATATTCTTTTAATTTAAAAACGATTTAAATTCAAACGCATAACTTTAAAATACTTTAGAATGTAGTCTTCAGTACGAAGTCGTGTATCTTGTATTTTCATAAATCAATGGCCACTTTTGTATTGGGGCGATTGGCCTTTGCGATTTGAAATGTTTGTCGACTTCTTTAATTCAGCGATATGTAAATATAACGAGATGTGATAGTCGATTATACATTATTCAGTGGTGGTGGAAGCAGCCTTGTGTCACCATGTAAAGCGAGGTCAAAATAGAAAGATGCCAACCTAGAACCTTACGACTGATTATTAATGTGACACCAATCAATGCAAACGTATATTTACTTCATAAATGGTTTTTTCCTAAATCTGTTGTGGGGTTATTTCATAATATGAATAGTAGGTTTGTTATAACAGTTTTATATGCGAGGTATTTACGCGCCGCCAGCGCCCTTAGATCTAGTCTGGTGGTGTGTGGGACTTAGCGCAGGTAAATGTCGAATAAACCACCGAGTGGCATCCGTATCGCCTTTAGCCAGGCGCACCTACATTTTCATCATTGGATCTGGTCGAATAGTTTGTCTTGTGAGGGGACCGATGCCAACTCTATTGAGGCTTGTCCTACACCATAGAAAAAAACCACCACCTTCCGAACAGTCGTATGCGATGTTCTCATCCTGATCCATTGTACTAGTGCGTGAAACCTATTCCGGCGCCTTAGTCCCTTCTTCTAATAAGAATAATGTTGTCCTATTCGAATTTTAGCTACAGCCACTATCACTACTTAAGAGAGATCTGCGCAGGATATGTTATAGTGCACGACTCTCTGCGCTGACACAAGTGCCGTCTCTATTCATTCCTTCTTATATTCCGATATCTGACACACTCAGAGGAAAATCAGGCACAGGACATATAAAAAGTTAAAAATAAACTAAATTGAAACATTTAACATATCAATATAATTTTGGAAAATGACCGATGCTTAAGTAATGTTTTTTTTTTTTTTTAATGACAATAGTATGCTACATATCGCACCAACCAAGCAACACTATGACACTTATTGCTGGTTTCTTGGGGTCATATTATAATCCCGGTTAGTTTATTAGGAACCGTATAATATCATCGAACTAACAATATTTTTGAAATTCCAGGCGCATAATGGAGCGCGGCTCATCGGCACCTTGGCAGCAGATACTGCAGGAAACCATAGGGGAGACGCGACTGAATGGACAAGCGCTGCGAGACTACTTCAGACCCTTGGAGGAGTGGCTGAGGAGCGAGAACTTGAGAACTGGCGAATACTTGGGGTGGAGTTATGATGGAGATTATTGCAAGTTCAGGTAATTATTTTTTTCGAATTCAATTCCTTTTTCTATTTTTGTGTAGTACCTATAGGTCGGCAAGCGAGAATTCGGAGCATTTCGACCTTAACCTTCCTTTCTTCTTAAAATTCTTCAAATTAAAGAGAAGGCACGTGTTAACTTGAAGATATTATGAAACTGTTGTTTTTATACTTAGCTTTGAAAATTACATCTGTTTAATCCAAAATGAGGGTTGATGATGAGGAGTAAGTCTACGCGGTCATTACGATTAGAGAGAAAGACAGAAGACTCCTGGCTAAACTGATGTCTACGGGCGTCATTACTGGCGTTGGTTGTTTCAGGGTAACTGGTGCTTCGAGTTCTCAATACAAAAGTATCCAATAATACATTTTTTTAAGTTGAATAATTACCTAATTTGAGCTCCGCATCCCATAATACATCCTAAACAGGAAACAAGCAACCACAAATATCCAGTTAGTTTCAGTAGTCGATAGTAAATAACTAATTTTACTATCCCAAAAATAATTTAGTTTCAGTTTATTATTAAATCAATTATATTTAAATCAATTATAAATTCCATATTTATTATTTCAGTATCGAAACAGCCGGTCTCCAGGTCTACGGTGGCTTCTACAACGCGGCATCCAGCCACTACGGCATCACAAGTTATTTGGTTCTCCTCATATCCTCTATGATAACCACTGCTTTATCACTTAGAAGGAGATAAACAGAGGATTATAAATTAAATGACATATCTCACATCGTGTTAATGTTCTTTTAAAGATGAATTGTAAATAAACATACGATCGATAAATAATTCACGCCTCCTTTTTACGTACGATACCGACTAATGGTATCATTATGCAAAATATCAGCAATAAAATCACTATAAAAAAATGTTACGTTATTATTTTTCACGTTATTCATTGTTGTGTCTATTTAACGGATTTTATCGCGTTTCTTTAGATTAACTTTAGCTAAACTTATGAGCATAACGTAACTTTATTGTGTCTATTTAACGGATTTTATCGCGATTCTTTAGATTTTCTTGTGGAATGAAATGTACCCGACACAGTCTTAAACGAATATATCAAAATCCTTATGCCCTATATTATATGTATATACATTAATTTGTATAACAGGTGAGCACAAGGATTTAGACATCATGACGGTGATTCTGTCACATTCTACAAGAAAATGTAACAAATCGCGATAAAGTCCGTCGAATTGACATAAAAATGTTACGTTATGCTCATTAGTTTAGCGGTAATTGTTATATAAGGGGTGGGTCCTTTCCGTTGCGGCGTGTAATTGAAATATAAATAAATATAATGTACGATTACGATTAGACTAACAATACTGTTAGTTCTCACAATATAAGTCGATAGGCTTAGGCTGCATAGGGCACTCCAAGCCTATTCACATGACAATACGACGATCAGTGCTATGCGTTCTTCAACACTGTTCCTGAGTAGGGGTGTGATATCAAGTAAATAGGTACTTAGGTAGATGGATGGCTGATTTAAAAATAATGTCTCCACTTCTTCTACTAGATAGCGCTGTTATTTACCGCTAATAACTAGTTGCTTGTTAGCAATTAAGGGATTACTCTACATTGATTACTTTTATGAATTAAACGGACGTCTTAATGGACTTTCGAGTTTATATTTGCATAACATTCATATGAGGCTTCAATTTATTTTCAACGGATAATATCCGGAAAAACTACTGACTTGTCCTTATTATTACTGATCCCAATTTTTTTTCAATATGATTTTTTTGCACTTGCACTGAATGCACTTCTTCTTACGATTTTTGAAAATTTAATATTATTATTGATTAGTACAAACGTCCATCCGTTAGGACATTCACCGGTTTCTAAAAATCATTATTCGAAATCGTATTGATTAAGCGATTACATTTATAAGAACATTATATTTTAATTTAAAATATTTCAGCATAGAGATATAGTTTAATGTTTAAAATATATTTTTATAACTTATGCTTTTGTGTAATCTTTTGAGACAAATTGAATATTTAAATTTTACGATTAAAATATATTATGATGTTGACATTTTATAGATTTGATAAAATGTGTTTGTATTTACTAACACAGGCTGTTTGTTATTAGCAGCATTATACCATGTCTCTTAAAGTATAATCATAAATATTTTGTAAATATATGTATAATAAACTTATTTAGCAATATTTTTTTTTTAACATCCCTAATATTACAATATCTTGACATTGCGATTTTAGGACCTGAACTTATAAAATGAAAGCGAGGATAAGCCCATTACAACTTTATCCGATTGCATAAGTCTGTTCTGTCTCCTAAGACTCGCTTGACTCTTATTATATCGGAGCAGACTTAGCCCAGTAAGTTAATAAGTAGGTTCCTCATATTCGTAACAAAAATTCAATGGAGTAGCCTCAGAACAACGTGTGAGATGTATGATACAATATTTTGGTCAAAGGCTGACATTTATATGGCATATGAGATAGGACGATTGTGTCAACCGTCTTGGCTACCTGCATGAAAGTAGTGGACTGATAAAGACGTAAAACGGCGATGATGTTAATAAACATAAGTTGAACTGATAGGAGAGAACGACTCTCCACTGTGCAAAAAAGTTTCCACTGTAATTGGTCTAATAAGAATTTTTCCTAAAATTTACCTTTGACGTTCAATATTTCTACATAAGATGATTCCTACATACAAAAGAGGGATCATAGACCAAACATATTGGTCGAGGGGTGAGCAAATTGGTTGATAACAAATTTAAATTTTATCGATATAACTCAATCTAAGCACCCGCATCTCTCCCCCTACGATGAGAACATTCTGCGTCTCTAACACGATTTACTTATGACTGGTTATATTGTGTGAGGTCCGTATTATTCCTTTGTTCAATGAGAGACAATTGAGTAGTCAGATCATATAATAGTAGGCCGATACCCATGGTGGGATATGTGACAAGCAAACTACACCATAACATTAATAAGTTACATTGGATTATATAATCCAATTAAGAGATTACTCTACATTGATTACTTTTATGTACGTTAGATAACATCAATTAACAGTCACCCAAGCCAGACCAACATGAGAACGTGATCTATATCGTTGGTGACTGTATTTATTTGATAGTATCACATGCATGTTATTTGATAGTATCACATGCATGTTATTTGATAGTATCACATGCATGTTATTTGATAGTATCACATGCATGTTATTTGATAGTATCACATGCATGTTATTTGATAGTATCACATGCATGTTATTTGATAGTATCACATGCATGTTATTTGATAGTACCACATGCATGTTATTTGATAGTACCACATGCATGTTATTTGATAATATCACATGCATGTTATCTGGGCAAATAGAAGATAATCTAAAGAAAATAAGAATTTTAGCAATAGTCAATGACATCGTCAACTCGTAGTCAGGCAAGTTCTATCTGTCAAATCTATCTGTCAAAAAAATTATTTGTTAGGCATCGTTTCCTTGGAACGTCCGTTAAACATTTTGAACTTGATTACATGATAAAAATCTAATAATCTAAGGCTTGTAGAGTATCAGCGCATCGAAAACGGTTTGATGTGAAATATGGCCAAGACGAGTACTAAGACCGTACTTCCAAAAAGTTTTCATGTCTCAAGTGGAGACAAGACCTAATTCTCTCTCAATATTTTTTATAGTATAGGGGGACAAATGAGCACTTACCCACCTCCACCCATGCAACCATCTGTAGGTATACGGGTCGAATCATGGGAAATGCACGGGGGTTTGCTCACCGGCTCTGTTCCCCAAAGTGCACACATGATTTAAGTGCCCTCTCGTTATTTCGCTCTCCCCTTTCTGGGGCCTGACATCACAAAGACAGAAGTAGTCATCGGCCTCGTCAGTCCTGATTATCTCGATGCAGCTATGTCGTTACCTATCCTTCCTCTTCACGTCCCATGTATGAGCAAACGTCCTCAATTGCTTAAAACTCTGTGCCGTTGGGACCAAATCCTGGTGATAGACTGGGCCCACTGTCGTCCGCTGGATGCCGTCCAACATGATATGCCGCTCATCTTTATACAAGTCACATTCCCACAGTACATGGTTTCTGGTTTCAGCTTCATGACCGCAAGAACATCATCGCAGGTCACATAACGCTATCCTGTGCAGGCGACCTCTAACACAGGTTCTAACCATTGATATGCTAAACGCGTTGTAACTTTTGGAACGAGGCAGTACAGCTCCCTCCCGTCGGCACACGCGGCCCAGCGCGACTGCGACGTGGAGATGACACTGTCCGCGATGGCGCTCGCTTTTCCGTTTCTTGCGCTCCTTGCCCTTGAGCCCCGCTCACTCCTCCTGCACGGGTCACGCTCGATCAACTTCCAAATCGGCAAGCAGAACGCCGGCCAGTACTGGTAGCTCCGCACTGTTGCATGACCTTAATGCCTTCGTCAATTAAATCAAATCTGGTCTTTGGGTGCGTAATAATGCACTACGTACAACGTACAAGTGAGAGCGTCGACACCATAGCGCTGCAGCATATGCCAGGATTGCAACATAGGTTACGTGGTACAGGAACCTAAGTTCCCGGTATTTCATAGCCCACGTGGAGGTAGAGACACGTGAGACCTTCCCGAAAGAGCTGCCTTCTCGCCCATCAATACCGCATGCACCGCAAGGATCTACCATCGTCTATGTATACCCCAAGCACCTTTGTCACAGATATCACAGATACAGACAAACGAGCAATCGGAGCCTTCCATCGACTAGCGACACCCAATGAATATCAGCATAATTATGCCGATGCGTTGCCCTTCCTCTTCCCCCCCCCCCCCCGGGTCAATCTCGATCTCTGCAAAAAATTTACACCGCAGTCAAAATTGATTACGTATTGTTAACGTCTCAACGTGAATTAGGGCTGACACAAAGCTTTGTAAAGTAGCGTAAGATAAGCTACGTTAACGTAACAGGGTTGCGAGCACTTTACATTATGTGTGGTCACGTATCTTCACACACTTTATAGGGCAAGTGAATTTGATTATTTAAGCCCTGTGCACAATTTGAACCATTTGTTTATAATGATTTATAAGTTTCACGTGTTATAAATAATTTGTTTAAATTAAGGGTTTACAGATTACTGTTACATTCCTGGTTAACGTGTTAGGCATTAAGTAGCAATCAAATTACAAATTCCAACCCAGATGTTACGGTTAGAAGTGATTAATATGAAGCGCCAGCTGGCCAATACTTAACATCCTCATAAAGGATATAATTTAATAGTAACTATGTAAGAAACTTGAGAAATCCGCCTAAAATTATACGAAATAAATAGATATTTTTAGCAAATCGATAAATTTGTGCTTCCTGTTAGTATGTGATTACCAAACCCCCTGGACATTCATATAACAAAAGACATCTAGGTTGATCCTTCTGGTTATGTGAATATTTATATAGTCATTATAACTACTCCGAGTGCACTTTTACCTCCTTAAGTTTTATAGAAAGACGTGCTACATTTTAAGTTAATGAATTATTTTTTAAATTGCGGTAGAATGGCTGAATATGCACAATTATTGGATCCGATATTTACATAATTATTTTTAATTTACAACAACGCCTACGCAAGTGTTCATAGCAAATATCTCATCGTACATCTTAAATGCTATAATTTATTCAGTTTGAATTGACGGACATTTTATTAATTCATAACACTGGCACTTAATTGCTGCTATAAAAATAATACAACCCAATGGAATCATTTGTTTAAGATAAAAGGCCCTTCAGTTATTCTGGATTGTAATTACACAATTGTAATTTACAGCTTAATATACCCGAAAGTGCCGGGGGAAAACTCAGTTGTCTTATATCACGGCTCTGCTACTTACAAAATCTGGATACCTTCAAGATTTCTATAAAATATAACACACACTGTATTACGATTAGCAATATTCCAATTTACGAAGGTGTAGATATAGGTTACTTACTTACGGGGTTGAATATCTGAAGTAATAAAAACCATGTTTAAAAATAGTAAACATTAAAAAATATTCTTTAATTTCAGTCCTTTCATTGCAGAAAACGATATTTATATGAATTATAGTAAGGTTTGTTTATGCTTTTCGCAATGCCGACGTTTTAATTAATTACTGCAGCCATAGACTGTGGCGTTCCGTGTGGTTTGTATATTTCCGGTGGGCCATCGGAGAGACCGATGGAAGAAGGATTACACGTCTGCATAACCTCCATGTCTGTGGGATTATTCTACTGTATGTAAATCTGCAGAGATCTGAAAAAATACAATCACTTACAATTCACGTTGTATAATCATATTTCCCGCCATATCAACTCATAAATTTCACAATTAAAATTGCTAATAAGGACTAGGTATGCATGTACGCAATACTTATGAAACCATGATAACAATCAATTTTTTTATTTATACCATATATCCTTCATAGACAAGTTGATTAATCTAATAACTATCTGTATTGCATGCAACGTTTTCAGTTAATATAAAAACGTTTACGATAAACTATAATCGTGCAATATAAGCGTCTATTTATTTTGGGATAGAGTGCGTTTTCGTGTATCGTCATCCCACTTCAAAGCGGTAGGGGGTGTAGCAATCCAATAAAGGCGGCGACGCGGTGTCGAGGCGACGGACTCTGTTTGTGCTGCACTTCATCCGGTGGGAAATTATATAATGTGCTTAATTGGTGAGAACGTCGTCCGCCATTTACACGTACAATAGATGATAATAAGTCCATAAAACCTATTTTCATCAGTAAAACGAATCTTTCACGAGCTTGAAACAATACTCTACTCTTCTAATAGGAATACCACGTCTAATCTACAATAATAAAGATAATGAGCTTTTTTTTATTATTATTTAATCTCTAGATCTACAAGTCGGATTTAAAAAAATGTTCGTGTGTATTATAACTACACTGGCATTACCCAGCGGTTTCACCCACTTAACTCCGGTCCTATTAGTCGCAGCGTTATGTTATGTTACCTAGAGCCTTCCTCGGTAAATGGACTATTCAACACAAAAGTATTTTTTGAATTCGCGCCGATAATTCTTTATTACATTATTTACGAGTTCAAAGAAACAAAATTTTCGTCGTTATATTATTTTATTTTATTGCTTAAGTGTTATATACCACGAGGACGTCTTTATAGCATGGGATGAACAGTAGCCATCGTACCACTTTTAAAGCATGGGATGAACAGTAGCCATCGTACCACTTTTATAGCATGGGTTGAACAGTAGCCATCGTACCACTTTTATAGCATGGGATGAACAGTAGCCATCGTACCACTTTTATAGCATGGGATGAACAGTAGCCATCGTACCACTTTTACAGCTACCTACGCCCATGATCATCCGCATAGTTACTACATAGACGTGTTGCCCTGCTCTCCTTCTCCACAATGGGCCACCGGTTACTCGCAAACTGCACAATACGGGACACCCAAGATGTTATTTTATGACGATATCATGTGAGGTACCTCTCCGGTCCAGTCGGTTAATGCCGCAGCAATGCAGCATGGCCATACCTCTTATTAAAGGTGGCACCGCTGTTTGTACACTTATCACCCAATATGATTTGTTGTACACGGAAACATTACGATATTTTTGAGTAGATAACAACGTCAGAGCAGCTGCAGCATCTGCAGGCTCCATCAGTCCTATATATAAAATCCTCTTGTCACAATGTTAGTTACCTTACTCCTCCGAAACGGCTTTACCGATCGCCAACAAATTTCATATGCGTGTATATTTGGTCTGAGAATCGGTTACTATCTATTTATCATACTCTTAAGTGATAATACCTATAAATAATTAATGTGGCAAAATAACGTCTGCTGGGAACACTAATATATTTTAAATTTTGATTATTTGCCTCTCAACATCCACTGAATGACATAACAAAAAGTGATTTCAATCAGATGCTGAAGGAACACACTTTTTAAGTGGTAGCGTCTGCTGTGTGATCCCACAAGTCGGTGTAAAATTATAACTATGCTAAATTTTATTAGGAACGAGTAGTCTCGAGTCACGAGTCTTGACTACCGACTCCCATAAATGTCTACTCTTTCTCATCCTCGCAAAGTGTGTTAGTGGGCTTGGTGGACCTTAGCGAGGATGAGAAAGAGTGGACATTTATGGGAGTCGGTAGTCAAGACTCGTGACTCGTGACTACTTGTTCCCAATAAAATAAACTTCAACACTCTTTTATTTACATCTCTCATACCATATATTATCTACATTTCAAAATTGTTTCATATCACATCATCATTAGAATGAAACTCCCATAAGTATACACACGCCAACGTAAAAAGTTTTCATTCTAAAAAGCTCTGCAACCCGAGTATTCGTTTGTGAAAGCTGTATATTTGATGAGACGTACGTATAGATGCATATGTAAATCGCGCATATTTCTCATTAAATAAACAGCTCTCATAAATAGCAAATGGATACACGGGTTGCAGAGGTTTTTTGTTGAAAAACATTTTTGTTCATCCCCCAATTCCGAGAAAGCCGAGCTTACACTCCTTGTTTCCATACTACGTCGCTGCCGCGTCTCCCAGTCGACTCCCGACCGGTTTTCGGGATGCACACGCGCTCTAACACATTTCTGATAGCCTAGTTAGTACGTTTGTTTATAAAGTATGCGAAAACGTGATTATTTTGTGTTCGTCAAATGAGTTTATATTGTATATTATATCTTAATGGTAAGATTACTTTTTCTTAAGATTAGTTGAGTAACCAAGTGAATATCTAAAAAAAAAATTATTTTTTTATTGTATCTATCGAAAATTTATTCATTTTTTTTAAATTAAAAGTGTATACTTACTTATATCGATTTCTGAAGTTTACGCGAATATTAACTATGACAATAAAAACTTTTACCGCGATCAAATCCGTAAAAGTAGTTTTATTGTACTGTAATTTCAGGTTATAACTTATGTCTAGCCTAAATATCAACAAAATGTTTTTATAGTATATAAATATATACTATGGCAAATAAGAAATCGGATTCTTTTACCGACTACCGACGCCCCTCCGCATTTTTGTAGTCATGCGGACAACGCATTCGCATTCCTTTCCTCCTCCCTCCAATGGGTATTTATTTTATTTTATTAAATTTATTTTGGTAATTACATTCAATTTCAAACAGTAGATATAGTTAAAACAACAAAATGCAAATCTATTAACATGCTAACTCAGCATGCGTACATGAATTATATAAAACTATGCTAAGTTCTAAAAATAGAAACAAAAATACTGTGCTATAATTAATTACAGATTATGTGATTCAATACAACAACAAAAATCTAAATTTTACCATACATAAAAGAAACAACAAAATTGCTTCCTATCAGTTAAACTGTATAACGCCTATTTAAACGTTGGTAAGCTGATCGATAAAATGACAATTTTGATCTTTTGAAACATCAGGTTATGTTCACGACAAATCCTATTGAATTATAAGTGCTTTTTACTAAGTTCTAACTAATACACACGCGCACGCGCACGCGCACGCGCACGCGCACACACACGCACACACACACAGAGTTGTAATCATAAACACACTCACTATTAACATATCAATTGTTACACCTATAATCAAATATCCCCAATCACCTCCACAGTAAGGATTCTCCGGTTTAATTATAAAGTATATTCTTGATTTGGCTATGACGATGTTTACCAGTGAACGTCATCAAAGTGACGAAATATTCCACAAAAGGTTAAATAAAAACAAATCTCCGTAACATAGAGAATATTATGGTGAATTGTTGTAGTACATCGAAATAACTTCAGAAAAACCTCCTCGCTCTAACCCTCTTATAATAAATGACGACTTTTAGAGGGTACAAAATATTTACGGGAACAAAGCAGTCATTTTGGTATCGGAGCACGTAAAAGGGGCCCAAACGGAGTTAGATATTATTGTATCGTTCTTTTAAAAGCTTATACGATAAAAGAATTCAGGGCCCTACGTGAGGAGAACAAAAAATTGAGAAACGTTTTGTTTATCACTGTAGCAGTGTTTACACAATATTTTTTTAAGTTGAGTAACTTATGTTCAGAAAGTGGAAAAAATACTAGAATCAACTATAAATCATTTAATTTAGTTTACATAAATAGTTGATATTTTTTTATTTTATGTATTAATGAGAAACTGATTTTAGGCGACATTTTGAATGTTATGTTTGGTTTTTTATTTTGATAAACGGCATACAATGAAATAAATATTCCTACACGCATCATCAAACAATAGAAATACTGTGTTTGCTTCAAACTGACATTAGTCTGAAGTCAAAGACGCGATTTTATCATTAGAATCCTGCATTATCTCTGATGAACATAGGCTTTAAAACATTTTCTATAACGTAATATATTCGTATGAAAACTTCGATAACTTAACTAAAGCTTAAATGCGAAAAAATATCAAAGTAAATCTTTATATAGCTACAGAAATGGTTGATAACTGTCCGTCCTGACGTTTTTCAGCCATAAATTTAATTTGTCGTCAAAATGACGTAAAGTTGACGACGAATTAAAATTTATAATTTTTAGATTTTTGTAAATCGATGAATTCTTGGCATATACTCTATAAAATATTCGTGCTAAGTCGGGATGCTAAAGTTTGTATTACTACCAGTTAAATCTGTTTTGATTGATTTTAGAATAAAATGATTTTTAAATACATAAAAACTAAATTAAAAATGATGTCTCTGGAACTGCTTACTCTACATTCCGACAAAACGTACCACATTAGCTTTAATATGTGTGATGCAGCAATTGTTAAGGCAATTAATGTTTATGTCCGCTGTATTAACAGCTATTTCGAAATTAAACCCGCACAGTTGAACATTTCACCCTGAGCTGCTACAATAATTAAACACGCACAGTTGAACATTTCACCCTGAGCTACTACAATAATTAAACACGCACAGTTGAACATTTCACCCTGAGCTGTTACGATAATTAAACACAAACAGTTGAACATTTCACCCTGTGCTGCTACAATAATTAAACACGCACAGTTGAACATTTCACCCTGAGCTGTTTTATATTTTTATAAGCTATAAAAACTTTCTTAAAGTTTAGTAGTTTCATTCTTTTTATGTTCTCATTTAATTCGATTCTTCGATTTCATTGTAATTTTTAGAGTATCTTAAATGTTTTTCATTGCTTTTGTATAGCTGCAGCTAAACGAGGCTTATGTCTCCGATCCCTACCATGGTTAAAGCATTGTCGTGGCGGTGGGGCTCAGTAGCCTGGGGATGAACCGAGAGGGCTGCACTTTGAAACCCTCTTATAAGAAGAGCGGACTAAAGTACAGGAGGAAGAAGCGTTCTTGGTACCCCTTTTATTAGAAGAGGGGACTGTAGGGCAGGAGGTGGAGACGCCTTTGCACACGAGACAAAGGGTGAGGATGGGAGCTTCACTCTGCAATGTCCAAACGTTGGTAAGGTTTTCCTGTGGTGCGAGGCAACCCTTATAAGGAGAAGGCTTCGGTCCTTTAGGGGCCGGGCTAGCTTTTGAGGTACTCAGATGATTTGTAGTTCCGGGGTACATCAACATAGGCGGTACTGATGACACTTTTTTTTGTGGGCATTCGGCACTATAACATGCCGCGAGCCCCACACACAACTAGAACCCACCCAGGACCTCCTCTCCGACCCTTCGGAGGGGAGGCCATATAAAGAAACTTAAAAACGACACGTAACACGACATTCGGTTTCAATGTAGCATAGCGAAACGCGCCGCCGGGAGCGCACCAACGCATCCGGCACTCAGCACGCTAAGCAAATTGATAGCTGCGGTTCCCGCAGTCGACACGTTCACAATGAATATGTTTCAATTAATTAGGTCATGCTCCAATTACTTGGTACTGGATTTTAGATGTTTAATAATCTAAAAAAAATTCTACGCCTTGGTTTAGCTGTAAGTACAGGGAATTGTAAAATCGAAATAAATAAATAGTACTTTTAGAAAAGCTTTATTTGTTTATTGAAAGGAAAGTGCAGCTACTCACGTCCTACCTCCGAATACCATACGGATATCATCTTCCTATCTTGTTGAAGGTCCATAAACACTCAATCTTCCCGATTATATTTTTGTAGCAGCAAACAAAAAAGCTTCTTAAGCTACCAAATCAATTTTGTTCAAACCAATTCTCATGACGTAACAAAATGATAAGCATTCCATTTTGTGCCATTTACCATTGGCACCGCAATACACCCTAATCGAAAATTGTTACATTACAGTCAATAAACTTTCAACAATAGATCAATAAGACAAACCACTAACGCTGTAAATATGTTTTAAATGAAATTTATGTACAATTCATGAGTCCTGTAATGGACGGACGGAAGAAAGCTGTTTGGACCCCTCTATTAGACCTAGTTGGTGAAACAGCTCTCTGACAAAACATAATATTGCCTCCGTGATTTGTGCGTTGATTGATAATCCCACTTCTTGTGAGTGTTTTATTTATCCAATATGTTAATATTCTTAGAAATAAATAAAATTGTGTTTATATATAAATAGAGTCTTTTTTAGTCCCTGTACTAGGCAAGAAGAAGTAAAGAGGTTGTTGTATTTTATTGCTGTACGTTATTACAGTAAGAGATACACGCCGACATTGGTGTCATTTTTATATTTATTTGTAACGAATATCTCACAGAGTCACAGAGAGTGTATTCCCCCTAAGACACTAAATGTTGGGTATACATGCCACAAAGTGCTAAAATTAGGAGGTAGTGCCATGCATAGTGCATGACACTCCTATGCAACGGAATTGCGCCTGCACGACCTCTCGCTCACATAACATTTTCAAGTGTCAAAGATCAAATCTGCTACTGCAGACTTTGACACTTTGAAGCAGACAGACCTTGGCTAGAACGTTGCTGATTTAAAAAAGGGTCCTACACACTTCGCCCCCTTATGTAGATCGAAACTTCGGAATAGGGGAATTTATAGGAACTAACAATATACTAAACTTCATTATAACAACAAAAGATTATATGAACTTATTATTTCTTATTTATTATAATTATTATTCGTTTATTTTTATGTCCATCCGATGCTTCCGTTACAACTTTAGTTCATGAAATTTATTTGGTTTGCTGGCAGAAAACTCTTTAAGGGATAAGCACACACTGGTGTGTAAGTATAGAGAAAATGGAAAGCACACTGGTACTTTCTATTTTCCTATACTTTGTTATAAATTTTATGTACATAAAGAACAAATAAATATTTTTTTGAAATCACAGTAATAAAGATAACACAATAGTAAGTAAGAATATATGTTTGTTCTAGTAGACACTAAGACAGGGCTATCTCCTGATATACGCAGCACACCTTACCTAAATTGATAGGTATTATTATTATAAATATGTCTTAAATGAAAAAGAAACTCTTTTCCTACTAGCCTACTAATGGTCCAGGTCTTTCTATAGACTACTATTCATTGTATCCCAATAAGGAGAAATTTGTATTTAATTTTGCGTCACTAATGTATTCGGCTGAATTAAGATATTACTGGTAATATATTCATATCTGATCTGAAATATTATTATAGTAATTATTAGCGAACCCGCCAGATGTCGTGGTGTTAAAATTTTACTAATTCGTTTACAAACAATTCAGCAAAGATTTTTTCCGAAGTCAAATATTCCCTTGTTCGTGAATTACTGATTTTATTTCTTGTTATAAATGAAAATCTATTCCACTAAAACTAGGTCCACATACTCTATTATATTACTTGTTTCGTTAAGCCGTCGTGTTTTTGTCTTTACTTTTATTTGACGTGTCATCCCATCCATTTTGGAAAACACCGATGAAAGAGTCCGTCTTATATACAGAAACGGATAGTGTAGTCTCAAGGCACCATAATTTGCAGTCGTAGAATTATGATTGACAAACTAAACCGCTCCGAGTACAAGAAGCGTTTAATAAAAGCAGTTAATATATGCGATAGCGAATAAAGTTGTCTCGTCTGCGGGTCGCTTAGCGATCGACAATGTAGAAAGAGGTCGTCGCCTCGATTGATAATGCGTGCACACATCCTGCCTTCAATTGTTACGCACACAACGCACATGTGGGACCGGCGGTCTCGTGTATCTTGTTGAAGTAGGTGCGCTGCTAGACTAGCGAGCAGCGGATGAAACACATACATTAAACGGACTAGACGGAGTGTTATGAAACAATACAATATGGGAATTAATTTAGGACTGGTCCGCAAGTTTGCGGTAGCTCAACGGGCTATTGAAAGTGCAATGTTGGACGTTTCTCTGTCCGACAGAATTCGTAACTAGATCACAGGCAGAGAACTAAAGTATCCGATATCACGCGATGCATAAGCTCGTGGAGTAATAATGGACTGGTCATTCACTCAGAAAAACCAATGGCAGATGGTGATTTTTTTTTTTAGACTTAGCCAAATGGAAATGGGTTCTTTTTCAATATGCATATAAAATTTTATTTTTAGGCACTATGTGCTAATCCTGAGAACATAAACAATATTTTTATGTAATAAACAACTTATGTATATCTTTGTCTATAATCTCACGAATTATAACGAGTTAGATCAGTTAAAGTGGCTTATGAAATAGACAGTTGTCATGTCTGTTCACTCGGGAATAATTTTCTGCTGCCCCGAAACTGGAGGTCAACTGGCAGGATGGGGAGTACAAAGAGGGCGGCCGAGTTAATTGCCCGCGATTGTGTCGCAACTGACATACGCGTACAGCGACATCCATACTTATATAATAAAACTGTAGTCTTTGTTTTTTTTTTACACTTCTCTGAAAGTGCACAAGACGCGCGCAAGTTATGCGCGCTTAAATTCTCTTCACTCAACTGCTCGATCGCTTTTTCACATATTTTATGATAAAACAAATATCGCTGTAATTCAAGCTACGTATGCTTGCGTTATGATCCTGTTGCGCCCGTGCACTTCTCTCCGTTGACACTAGATATACACAGTAAGAAAATGCTTGCCTTTTTCTCATAATACAAGTTCTCGTGAATGCGATATTCTATTATTATTTTGTTTTATAACAAAAGAGTTCGAATATTATACAAACATACGCCTCTTTTCAACAAACCGACGTTTGAACAAGAGGACGGTTCAATTAATTGATACGTTCGTTACAGATAAAAATAATGAAGACAGTGTTCTGCAAAAATGAACTAAATCAATAAAAATGACAATTGTGATAGAATGGACGAGGACATTAAAAACGTTGTGGTGTTTAGTGATGGTGATGATGCTGGTGCTGGAGGTCGCCAGCCTGAGCGGGACCAACGTGTGCATGGTGCAGCAGAAGTAAGTAGATCTTAGTTTTATTACTAGTTGTTGAGTTAATTAGAGATCTACCGCAGTCCACAATTCCTCCTCCCTCCGAGTGTCCTCATAAAAAGTGTATGACAAAATGTATATACCAAATAGACTTTAATATTTTTTTGTGTAAATTTTGGTACTTACATAAAGTAAAAATATGATAATGGTATTGAATTCTTTTTGTTTTGAATGAAGTAGAACTGTCTGAAAAAATATTCGTTTACCCAGTGGTTATTTGTATTTG
>JAFELO010000107.1:724804-755203 GCA_017140195.1 Eumaeus atala | reverse complement strand
TTTGGTACTTACATAAAGTAAAAAGATGATAATGGTATTGAATTCTTTTTGTTTTGAATGAAATAGAACTGTCTGAAAAAAATATTCGTTTACCCAGTGGTTATTTGTATTTGAATTAGGCTGGTTATTCTATATATATTACCTAAGGCTCGCGTACACCTCACCATGGCTCAAGCCCTGTCGTGGCAGTGGAGCTTAGTATCCTGGGGTGAACCCAGGCGAAGCCAATTGAACCGAGGGGGATCTTTGCATACCTCTTGTAAGAAGACGGGACCTAAGAGCAACTGGAGGTGGCGCTTTTACGCACGGGGCATGGGGTGAGAATGGGAACCTCACCCCATTGCACTGTCCCAAAGTCAGTGGGGTGTCCTGTAGTGCTGGGCAACCCCATCTGTGGAGGTGGAGTTGGTGCCTTAGGGGGCTGACCGTCGATTTGCCCTGATGATTGTTGTTCCGGGCACCTCACGAAGGGCGGCACTGATGGCACACGCGGTGGTTTTTGCGGGTATTCGGCACTATCATGTGCTGCGAGTCCCACACACCACTGGACCCCACCCAGGGCCGATGAAGGCGCGTAAATGCGTTTCTCCGCGTCAACAAAAGAAAAGGCTCGCGTACACCAAACCGCGTTCGTCCGTTAATATGACTCATTTTCATATATAAAAAAATAATGTAAATATATCTTTTTAACATCATAAATAATGAAGATTATTATATGTATTCATAGATATAACATCACAAAGCGCGTGAAATATCGCGCGCCGATGTCTGTAAGGTCGTACGTGTGGTGTTTCTCCATACCACCAAGGTGTTCATTGTGGAAGACAGAGATGAGGGACCTCACGAGATTAGAGGTAAGTTATATAACAACAACACATCTTCACGGCCGTTCCCTAATAGGTAGCAACGAGATAAACGAGCTCCTCACGTGACGATCCTAAAATGCCTTGTTTTCTCCACAATCATTCACCATAAGCAGTTAATATATTATTTACTAGGGCTCGGTCTAAACATATGAGGAGTACTATTATTATATTTTCTGAGTAAATGTATGATATGTTCTTGGGCACATAACGCCATACTTATGTTTAAAATGGCGTGTAGATATGTGACGAGCTTTATCTTCACTGACTTGCACTACGATCTTGCAATTGATCTATTTACCTACAAGAAGTTTGTTGCTTTAGAAGTTAAAGTGGCCAGTCATCCCCGCCACGGTTCGAAACTTCTCGAGGCAGTAGTTGCCCTTTTTGCGATGGTATCCTGTGAGCTAGGTTTAGCTCTCCTAACATGCCAGCTGCAATGCAGCACTTCCCCTTAATAAATTATAATTTAGTTATATAAAGATATCGATTTGTCAGATAACCACTTATTTATTGCCCTATAATGATAAAAAATCTGATCACATTTACAGTTCATTGAATAATGTATTGCCACTTGTTGAGGTAAATTCATGTTAACACTTGAAAAAATAAGTAAACTTTATATACTTTTCCACAATTAATTTATTTTCAATTTACATTTACTACGGGTTTCGACTTTTCATCCTCATGTAAACAAATATTTTTTGTAAGAAGGTAGTTCAATAAAAAATGTCTACAATTAACGGCTCAAGTGTATTGACGTAAATTATGTTTTCAATATTAGCTTTGAGTCTAACTATTGAAGTATGGTCAGGAAAATAGCGAAAAAATAATAACTTATTGTGAAGTACAATAATTACATATGATCAAAATAACTGAAATATTTTATAATTTATGAAATTTGGTTTTTAACATTGTATAACTAGTTATCTTCTTAAATATAATACATTATTAATTATTTTTAATCATGTAAAAATAATGATGATAGATGTATGTCACCTTCTTACAAAAATATTCGTTTACGAGATGATAAGTCGAAACCGGTCGTAAATGTAAATTGAAAAATAAATTAACTATGGAAAAATATATAATTTGAATTAATTACAACGGTCACTGGAGTTTGATTATTAAAACCTTAATATTGTAACAATTTCAGACTGAGGAACGTAACGCCGAGGTGGCCGTGTGCTGTCCGGGGTACAAGATGAAGGATATATCCTGTATTCCAATATGTCCAAACGGAAAAACCGGACGTGATTGTAAAGAAGGTAACATTTTGCTGATAAATTAAGATTGAAATGAACTTTCTGTTATGGTTACCACTTATCATGTTAAACTCGTTAACATACTAACGCACATATAGGACATTACCTAAAATGTATTGAGAATAAACAGTGAGTAGGCTGATAAACTGATTTCCTTAAATTTATATCGTATACACTACGTAAGCTATAGTGATGTACATATAGCCATATACATTTGTTACATATTTATGGGTCTTGCCGTACCTGGTAAAAATAATGGCTACTCAGATAAAGCTGTAAGTTGCTAGCGAAAGAAGGGCGATTGAAGAAAAGTGATGCAATTTCTCGCTGCCTTCAAAACTACTAAACATAACAAATAATGTAGTGTGGCAGTGTGGACGCTTCTCGCTCATATAATACCGCGCTATAGTGACGTTTTTCGTGCGGCTTATGAGTAGCCGGTGACACATTGGAGGGGTGGACGAAAGGAAGCCAACGTAACTACATAACTATTATGTGGATGTTTATGGGCATACCTTGTGGCTTCGATAGCTCGTTAATGTTTTAAATGCAATCACATAAAATTTATTAAATGCAGTACTTAAAACATAAGAAGTTTCTGTTTAACTTCTATTTTCGCAAATGTTTCAGATTGTCCAGCAAACAAGTGGGGTCCAAACTGCGTACATGAATGTGACAAATGCCTTAACGGGTTTTGTTCTCCTCAGACAGGGAAGTGCGACTGTTTGGAGGGATGGCAAGGTGAGAGGTGGGTTGCTGGAGGCATTTTATAATACACTCTGTACTTGAAATAAGGTTATAGTTAATGGTCATACCCCATTTGACACTAACATCTGGCTGGCGCAGTGGTAACATAGCTCAGATGATGTTGCGCCAAAGGTCGCGGGTTCGAATCCCGCCCAGGTCATGGGTGTCCGTCTATTTATTATATGTATTTCTATAATAAAAATCATAAATATATAACATTCCTAAATTTATACTAACTATGAAATATGTTGTCTACCTATAACACAAGTAGTATAACTTAAATAATTTACCACAAAGCTATAAATATAAAAAGCCATAAATGTCCATAAATGTTAGTATTATTAATATCCATCTAATCACAAAATCCGTTTATAAGTTAACAAAATCTTCATTATCACGTCTATTGCACTGCTACTACTTATTATTGGAGTATTAGTATGTAGGAGTAGGTATATACATAAATGTAAAGACGTCTAATACGAAGGTAGGTCTCCGCGGTATAGGCGACGTGAGAATGTGACGAAGCTTCCGTATATAATACTTTTATATTATTTTCTTAATATTGGCGGCCTTAAGACCAAGGCTGTACACCGGAGATATAGAACATTATAATATGTTAGAGCTTGATTCTATACATTATGTATTGTAATATTAGTTATTTATGTTTTCCAGTTGTCAAATCAGCATGTCAACTACGCCAGTCTCGACTGCTTTAGTAGAAGAAACACTAACAACTACAAAATCTTCTGTACAAACGCTTGCTTCTTTTATACCAACTGAGTCAACTACAGAAAGTATGAAATCATCGAGTTCAACACCTACTTCCACTCCACCATCGATGCACACCTCTACTATTGCTACAACTGTGAAAGCAACAACGTCTACCACAACCACTACCACCAAAACTATAAAAGCACTCACTACAATTGCTTTTTCTACACTCCCATCAATAACATCTACAAGTAACAATAATTTCAACATAACATTACCATTACAAAGTACCACGTGGACCAATGACCATGGAAAAATTGAATCTACAACAGTATCAAACAGTACTTTCATTTACAATAGAACAGAAACACCTGGACTACATCCTATAGGTACGTCAGCAAACTTCATAACTGAGCATGCGACTGAAGCTGTAAAGAAAACCAGAATGATTACTAAAATTCCTACATCCACTACTAGACAACCATCAACAATCGCTACTAAGTCTTTAAAAGCAACTATACATACTATCACAGAAAATAATGACAGTATGACTTTTGAAACCAGAAGCACAAAAAAATTTACAACAGCGAAGACCTATCCAAGCACCATAAAATTTAAGCCAAAAGAAATATGGATCAAACCTACACAAAAAGGTGAAACGGCACATAAGGAAACTAAAATAAAATCCCACGAGGCCCCGCACACAAGAATTAAAAGTGTTTTAGACAAAAATGAAATGCCAATAGAAACTACCACACCAAAAACGATTATAGTTTCCATAATACCCACATCAATTTCACATGCATCTTTTAAAAAGATAGCATTAACGACGGTATCGTACATCATAAAAAAAACAAACGCAACTACGAAATTCTCCAATAAAACTGAGGGTTTTACGAAAGCAATTGATCATAAAACATCTACAGCACTGCCTTTTACTATAAAAATTGTCAGTTCGATTAAAGAAAAGAAACACAATATCTCTGAACCCAACAGGAGTACTGTAAAATACGATGAAAGTGAAACTAAATCCATCCCTACTTTGAAGAAAAATCTAAAGGAGCATACATATCAGACATCTAAATTTAACACTTCCATTACTAAGACATTGGTCGGTAGCACAATGGCCACGAGTCAAACGACTAACAGCATGAGCACGATGAATGAAGTAAGCAGCTTGAAACTAAATCTTTCTACCTTATTAACAAAAAAACCTTCAACTAACAATAAAACGAGAAATTTTTTATTAGAATTAACTACAGCTACAACTGTTAAGCGACCGATTCTATCAAATAACATTTCTAGTCACAAAACGCACAATACAAATAAATATACTCGAAATATGGAAATTACAAAATTAATTCCAACTATGGGTACAACAAAAATTCCAGTGATCGTAAATGCTAACACGACTTATAATACGACAAAACGTTTTGCTAACACGTTCACTACTTTGGAGCCTGTGGAGGATGAAACCTTTCATATTTTAACAGAACCCGAGCACATCACAGCGGTGATGAACGATAAAGAGAGGGAGCATACATCCGTAGACTTAATATCTGTAATAAGTATTGCCGGTGCTGTGGTGATGGCAGTAATAACAGTAGCGGTAATAATAGTTATGATGGAAAGGTGTAAGAGACCGAGATATGACAATGTGAGCAAAATGAACGAAATGCGAATGCATTCGATGATCGACAGTGATGAGGAACCACCGCCGTATGTGAGGAGCATTCTTCACACACCGTTACCAGGTAAATAATTTTATGCGTTTAAAATTCCAACGATACGCATCCTATTAGTTTCCTGATAAAATACCACCAGCCCTGGGTGGAGCTCTACGGGTGTGTGGAATACCCACTAAAACTCCGCAGGTGCTATCTGTCGCTTAGACTGTGGTCCGTGGATCTGTCAGCAACATGGCAAGAAAGTTATAGTCTTATATAATTTTACTTAGTAGTAATGTAATACGATAAAAGTTGAACTAAATAAATTTAATTATCTAAAGCATCTAAAAACTTCTCCAATAATTACGAAGAAGTAAGGTATTTTATTAAATAATATATAAGGAAGAATAGCTTGAAAATAAAGCAGAGACGTAAATTATTATTCCATCAAAAACATTTTGAAAACTAGAGGAAAATAGAGAAACAATTAGCTCCATTGAGACTAGACTAGTTTTTTTCAGGATGTTTTAGGTGGAATTTCACATCGCTGAAAGCTATTCTTAGTCGAATAGTTTGAAAGTTCTCAATTGCGGTAAAGGTTTTTTTCCCACCTTCACCACCAGTAGGAACACCCGGCTTAAGTAGTTTTATGTTTTATTAAAGGGCTTGGTGTAACTTTAACATATATTTTCATGTTTTGTAAAACATTAAATACTTCAGGGTCCAGTTTCGTATACTATTGATATAAATATCTATTGGTTAAAAGCGGGGTTCATCACATTGAATAAGTTTTGTCATTTTACATGACGCATTCCTCGTATCTCCCATAATTGGGATTAATTGCGCACTTAGGGTTCTTCTTCGTATACTTCATTTTTTTAAGACAAGCTTTTTTAAGTAACGGAAAGAAAGGACTAACCAAAGTTAATAAATTTTATACATACATAACACGTGTGCTGTACAGCATTACAGCATCCATGAAACTTATATTTTCGCTGGTCAGCTACGATTCTGTTCTCATAGTCATTAGGTATATCAGTTGTTCCATGTTTCGATAGGTTTCCCTTTACATGGACACTAAACCCTACCTTTGCGTCAAATTTCACCACTCAAGGTTTATCTGATGCACTAGTTCTATTTTGTTGAACAGTTGTTATCACTTGGAAAGAAAACTTGTGCTAATTCAATGTGTCTCGAATTAGCACCACTATTCTTTTGTATAAATTAGGTAATAAATAAGTTAGACCATGAAATTTTGTGGATTAAGTGTGTGCTTTTTACTGGTTTACTTGATGTCGGTGATTTCGCCGTTTCAAACCTTACCAGGGGACCTCAAATAGAGGAATGAAAATCCGATGAATTGGTTGAAGAATTTTAAGAGTTGTACAGAGAGTTTACCTTGTCGCACTTACATCATGAATATCATCACCCGTCATAGGAAAGTGTTCGCTCCCAAGATACAAAGACCTTGTTTAATGAACAACGGGGTGTGCAGTTACGTGTAATATTATTTCGGTGCATATTATGTAATTTGTTATTGGAAGTAACTTATTTAAAAGTGTACAAACCATAATTTTAATTTAGCTCTCATTGGCCCATTAGCTCAGTTGGTTAGAGCGTCGTGCTAATAACGCGAAGGTCGCGGGTTCGATCCCCTCATGGGCCACACTAAATTTTTGTTTTTTTGTGTTTTTCAGAACCACCAATTGATAAATGTCATTACCAACCAATAACAACACTGGATAGAAATTTAAAACAATTTATGCGGCCTGTAGTTGTTCAAACAATATCTCCAGTTATGTTGGAAAATTTTAGAGGTAGGTTCTCTATACGTATAGATGCCAACAATGTTTTGTAAATAAATAAAGAATCATTTTCCTAAATCATTATTTGACTTCCAGAAATCTTGGAATGCCACTATGACCATTTACCACGGCGACACCATGACTTAGAAGTACCGATACGAAGCTCAGCGTCATCTATGAAGTACGATGGTGAACTACATCAGCTGCGCCCACTCTCGGTCGCTGACACAATTGAAGCGTTAAAATGCGAAGCTAAATTCGATGTCATAGATAATACTACGTCAGAGCCATTGTACGCAGAAATCCCATGTTGGAGACCACAATCGGAACATGCAATTGAAGTTCTTAATTTGAACGGAGAAGCAGTGACAGAGTTATGACTGTTATGTTAGTTCGCAATATTATCACTAGATGGCGCTGTAACGAATTTTAAAATAGACTTATGTTAAGCTAATCGTATTATCATAATGTTTAATACCAAAGATAAACCATGCACACAGCATTGTTTTTGTTTAAATTAAATTAAGTGTAATGTGAATCAATACATTATAAATGGAAAAGAAATGGACTTTTATATTTGACGACTTCCTTGATAGGTCATCATTACCAGAAGATATTATCCGAATGCTGAGCATTATGGACTGATGGCTTGGTCAAGCCACTGGAAACAAGCAATTTGTGACCGTGTCTATGAGGACATGTGAAACAGTGGCTGATCTTTTGGCTACTGATGATGACAAGTCTATACTTCTTATAATTGACACCATTGACCCTCCCTCTCTTAATTAATTCCCCATAGCTAAGAAATTGAAATCATTACACAATGGTACTTGTCAATACATACATAATATTATGTACATTGTATGATGAAGAAAAACTTGTAGACATTTCCCTTATATGAACAATTAAAGCCCCGAGGTAAGTAGTGTCCAATAGCTTGGAATAATTTCACGTTTGGTATAACGAAATCTTGGATAACCATCGACCTGTGGTAGTACCGGAATACGCTAGCCCGAAGCTAGCAAAGAGGCTCTTGATTTACTACAATTGTGTGTATTAAGGTCACATAGTTTACTATAGGCCCTGTAGTACATGTAGACTTTGCTTAACACGCCTGCCCCTTTAAGCGCGGGACTGGTAGCAACTCTTGGACGTGATTAATCTGGCTCTGTCGGGTAGAGGGACGATCGCTGTGTACATAACTCAGTCCACGAGCATATCTAATGGGAGAACAAACGTGCAATCGGAGCCTTTTAACGACTACAACCCCATAAACATGCACTTAATCATTATGTCGTTGCGTTGATTACTTTCCTCCACCCCTCCAATAGGCCACTGGCTACCCACGAACCTCACGAGATGTGACACTACAATTATCACATTACGACGGTATAATGAGCGAGAAGTGCCTCCCCGGAGACTGCCCTATTTGGCTGCAATGCAGCATGGCACCACCTCCCACTACCATGAATACCAGCGGCAGTACTCTTCCCTTAATTTACGGCATATGATTTCCGGACTTGTTCGGTTATATACTCTAGAGGGTGTATATTAGCTACATTTAAAAAAATACACACATTCTATATCGCGAAGTGCCTATTATCAAAATGCATGTAGAGTTGTTGGGAAACTGATAGTGCGCCCACGCTCTGACCTCCGCCTTATCTGTTTCCTCGTAAATGGCAAATTAGTAAACAGTTTGTTGAAAAACACTTATTTTACCGTACTGCTTGCTAGTTTTCGCCTGCGGCTTCTTTGTTCGGGAATGGCCTAGTACTGACAGCATGTTATGCTGCAAAAAATTGCTGTTACTAGTGCCGATACAGTTCAGCGGAATGTTGGAAAATACCCCGAAGCTCCTGAGTTATTCCTATTTGTATTAAAGTGAAACATGCACAGGTTTCTAAAACCCCCTAGGTTTTAGGAGGTCCTATTATAGTTATAGTTATTATAGTTAACCCCTAGGTCCTATTATATACCCTTGGGGAGGGAGGGGGCCTTTCGACAACTACCAACGTAGGCATCCGCATTATTGTCGTCCTGCCGATGCAATGTCCTCCTTCTTCCTTCACCTCATCTCCCCAAGGACACACCGGTTTTCAAACCGAAAGCAGCATTCAATTGTTAGATTGTGATGTTATCATGTGAGCTAGATTTAGCTCTCATATCGTCCACCTGGCACGATGAGCGAGATGCAGCACTACATTTTGCTAAAGTATAATATTCCTTAAATATAGCTATCGAAATACTCACTTCGCAACCCCAAAATACGCGTAAAACTTTCACTTTCGTACTGGGTGGAACATAAATCGTATTTTATTGTGACTACAGGCCCTAAACAAAATATTCATATACACCGGAACCTTAAATTTTGAGATAATATTCAAATTAAAATTAGAAGAACAAAGAACGCGACTGCTAATTGAAAACAACAATGTGTTACTAAAAGAGCTGTACAGTAGGCCATATGGCCTGTTTTGGTCCCACGTTTAAAATCTTGGAAAAATATTTTTCCAAGATTTTAAATATGTACCGACTTTAGAAACCTTGTTTCTTCCTTTCAGCAGACGGTTTTTTGTTCTTTTAATATATATTTTTTATTTTATAATTTTTTGTTTCTGTCCAGTTAAAACTACAAGTTATATTCTCATACTCTCCCAAAAATAACCCTGTTTCTGACACAGTCGGGTTATAATCATTGTATGATAATGATGCTAAAAGAATATTTAGGTTTCTGAATCATTAGTGTCTTATATACTGTGTGCAGTCACAGCGAATGTTATGGACCAGGTCGAAATCCAATCCAGGTACAAATAGAAAGAAATAAAAATGGGTGCCGCATCGAATGTGTTAAAATTGTTCTTAAGTAACGTGTTAAAAAAGTTCTTAACATACATTTCTTGACTTTTTATGTTATTCAAAAATACTTTAAAAACTTAATACTAACACATAGACAAATATTTGTATGAATGCTAATATTATAAAGAGGAAACATAATAGTTGATTGTTTCTTTGTTTGTTTGCATTGAATAAGATCCGAAACTAGAGAACCGGTTTGAAATATTCTTAAACATTAGAAACCTACATTATCAGTGGTGAACATAGGCTATATAATATCTTCTAAAACAAATTCGATAAGGTAACCAAAATGTGAAAAAAAATTTAAGTAAGTCCTTATTTTGCTGTAGGAATGATTGACTGTCTGACTAGTTAACTAGCTGTGCGGAGGGGCGTCGTTCTGTCGTGTTATGTTTGCGGGTCCGAAATTGACTGTCTGACTAGTTAACTGACTAGTTAACTAGCTGTGCGGAGGGGCGTCGTTCTGTCGTGTTATGTTTGCGGGTCCGAAATTGACTGTCTGACTAGTTAACTAGCTGTGCGGAGGGGCGTCGATCTGTCGTGTTATGTTTGCGGGTCCGAAATTGACTGTCTGACTAGTTAACTAGCTGTGCGGAGGGGCGTCGTTCTGTCGTGTTATGTTTGCGGGTCCGAAATTGACTGTCTGACTAGTTAACTAGCTGTGCGGGGGGGCGTCGTTCTGTCGTGCTATGTTTGCGGGTCCGAAATTGACTGTCTGACTAGTTAACTAGCTGTACGGAGGGGCGTCGTTCTGTCGTGTCATGTTTGCGAGTCCGAAATTGAAATAATTTTTTTTTGTAACTGAATGGATTTTTGCCATATTTCGTGAAATATCCGTGCGAAGCCGGGGCAGACTGCAAGTGTTAAATAATTACTTTTAGTCTTTTCACAATAGTTTTAGAACATTAGCTAAAATTCTAAAGCTGAGCTTAAGTATGCGTCTATTCTCTACTTGATCTCTGAGCATTTGCTGCCCTGGACATGCGCGTAATTGCTTTCGAAATATTTATTATTTTATCCTCAAGTCGTAACGATTCAAACAGCGTGCGATGGGTAATGATATATAGATTGATCTATCGCTTCTCGGAACATGTTTTTGTTATAGACCTTGATATTATGAGTAAGTAGCTGTATACGTACACAATAGGCAATGTAAACAAATTCTTAAAACAAATTTCATATCATCACAATGTAATCTGGGCGTAAAGGAGGACGGTACTTACGGTCCTTCCACTCTCCCGCAGACGAAGACGGGACGCAGACGTATGGGGCTGTACGTAAGAGATGTATCCAGATATGGTAAAATATGTATCATACCTATACTTTGTATAGCGTAGGGTGGCAGAGGGAGCAATCAGAGCATTTCGTTGCGGTAATGCGACGTCGCATTATTGTCATGCAGATGCCGCTACTCTCCTTTCCTCCTCCTCTCAAATGAGCCACCGGCTAATTATAAACGTATATTTTGTAAGAGGTGGTGCCATGCTGCATAGGAGGAGGTAGTGCCATGCATAGTGCATGACACTACATCCTCCTATGCAACGGAATTGGGGCGACATGACTGGGGAGGTACCTCTCGCTCACTTGATACCACCGTAAAGTCACACCTACGGTGTCGCGTTTCATGCGGTTTGTGAGTAGCCGGTGGCCAATTGGGGTGTGAGGGGGGCGCAAAAATTAGGGCAGCGCATCGGCCTAATTATGCTGATGTTCATGGGCGTCGGTAGTCGTTGATAGGCTCCGATTTCTCATTTGTCGCCCATACTATAAAAAAAGAGCTCCCGGCTCTTTCTAAATAAAACGTATGATGAAAGCGCTAACAACATCGTTTATGGAACATAATCGTTCCTGTGTGTACAACTAGAGTCAAATTCTCTACGGGTTACTTAGGTACATTACGAAGAAGTCAGTTTAAAAAACCAGAGTGGAGGCCAAGTTTAGGAAAACGAAGCGTTGGTCGACCGATCACCAGGTGGGCGGACGATCTCCGTAGCAGTAACCGGTCCAGGATGGATGCGAGTAGCAGGAGATCGGGCGTCTTGGCGTTCATTGAGAGAGGCCTGTGTCCAGCAGTGGACCGGTATGGGCTGATAATGGCGATGATGATATTGAAATCGATTATCTCTGTAGTTCAAATTCATTGTGACCGCTAACTTGTCATGTTAAGTTTATCGATATAATAAAACCGTTTCGTGTAACAACACTAAGTTTGTGCCCGGTGTTGCTAGGTTATGCAGTAGAAACGCTGCCTACGTATTTTATGAGTGCATTTTTCTTTCCTGGAAGGGTAGTACACTCGTGGGTGATAGGTATACTGTCTCTTGGTCCAGTGGTAGCATGTGCAACCACAGACGTGTGAGGTCTTGGGTACGATTCCCGGGTCGGACCAAAGCCTTATTGGATTTTTAATTTCCGTCGGTCCTGCGCCTGATTTCCCTCCGGTCGTGTCGGATTGCCGTCCAATGGCAATTGAGAATGAGGCAACAGAGTGAGCATATGTGCCTGCACACACACTTGTGCTCTATAATACGTCCTGCGCAGTTGGCTAGTTTCCATAGAGATGGCCACCGTTGCCGAAATTCTGCTAGACATTATTGTATACCTTTAGAGCCAAACCACTACAAAAACTACATAGTAGCCTTACACACAAGAGCTGATTGCCCAATATTTTTATGTATAACATAGAGGAATAAACGAGTACTCGGAGCATTTTGATAACTCTCAAAGCCCACAAACATCCGCATACTTGCTATGTTTACTATGCCGCAGACCTAACTGGTCGCTACATGTCGCTAAAGCCTCTTGATACTATTACCACTTTGGCACGGTAACAAGCCTGACTCAGTAAACTGATGTTGACCTGGTTGTGAGAAGCCATCGATGTCTGATTGCAAGCAACTTGTGACCTTCAGCGCTCTCTTGGTTCCATGTCCAGCTGTGGCCGTCACCTGGCTGCTGATAATTATGATGAAGATATTAAAACTTATAGAAGACAGGATACTCTATATCTTTAAACAATTTTTCATCACGTGAGCCCCCCTCATACCCGGTACCCTAAAATAATAAATTAAGAAAATAACATAAAATCTTTCCCATATCTCAGTTGTTATATGTAGTAATAATAATAATGTCGCACTGGACGAATGTCGGCTACCGCGGCCATCTCTATTGGGAGAGCCATCTGCACCGGACGTATTATAGTGCCCAAGTGTTTGCGCAGACCCAAGTGCACTCTCCATACCCTCATTCTCCTATTCCGATGAGACGGTAATCCGACACAACCGGAGAGAAATCAGACGCAGGACCGACGGCTTAACACGTTCTCCCAGGCACGCCAACTCCTTAACATGTTCTCCCAGGCACGCCAACTCCTTAACATGCTCTCCCAGGCACGCCAACTCCTTAACATGCTCTCCCAGGCACGCCAACTCCTTAACATGCTCTCCCAGGCACGCCAACTTAACTCCGGACAGTTGCTAGAATTTGAAAAATACTAATAACACTTTTTGTATGGGCCGATCCGGGATTCGAACTCGAGATCTCACGTCTGTGGCTGAACATGCCTACCACTGGATCACGAGGCAGTTATATATAATACCTGTTACACCAAATAAAATTCAATACACTTTAATCATCTCTCTTGTAGCTGGAAACAAATATTGTGACATAACTTTTTTATACATGTATGAGATAGAACATCAAATGTTTTTAGTTTCCTTATCGTGAAATCAGGCCTCTGCACTGTCAGTATTATATTGAATGCTACAGGGAGAACAAGTTAGCTCAATTTGTGACTCAGTAAGTACAACATCACATATTTATAAGTGTCCTTGTGTCGTACGTATGAGATTTGATCATCAAGTGATATACTGGTTACTTGTAGAGGTTTAGTTGTGTAGTCCGTTGGTCGTTGTTTAGGTACGTTTATTATTCGATTGCTATATAAGGCAACTCTTAATGTTATACATTGATATGTACATGCATAATATACTTCTCGGCTCCCGTCTATAAATTCTATTCATTATTAGTTCCTTGTTTATTTTTTCTACGATTGATAATTCGGCATATTTCAAGTGTCAATTTTTGAAAATAGTTAATATATTAATTATTTCCACTAAAATTATATTAAAAATGTTTTACAGTTTTTTTATTTGATAAAAGAAGCCTTGAACTGAGAATATAATTAAAAATATGTATAAATGTACAATTTTTAGTTTAGGGTCTTAGGCCTTTGAAATGATGGAGTTATTGATGTCTAATAATGTAAGAGGGGATCTAATTGGACAGATCTAAGTGTAAAAATAGGTAGATAGATAAGAAAACTCAGAAGTTTTTTATCATTTTAACTAATTTCCCCAATATTTCTGTTATCCTGTTCCAGATATGTTTATTGTACTATGCGCCCTGCTGCTGGCACCAGCATGGGGCGACGCTCAGTACGTGAAATCAGTGAAAGGAGGCTATAAAGGAGCTGCCTACCCATATAACCCAGGAGCAAATTTACCAAAGTGAGTTATTTTTAACACTTGAATAAATAATTCGATACTACTATCGACTATTATTTCGATGGTTAATTTATTTTCATTTTATATTTACAACCTGTTTCGACTTATCATAATCAGGTAAACAGGTCTGATGAAAATTGAAAAAGAAATTAATTGTGGAAATAGTGTATTACGTTTATTTATTTATTTAAGTGTTAACATGAATTTCCATCAAGAAGTGACAATACATTAAATTAACTATATAAGTTATTTTTATGCGACACTAAGCTACTAAAAGCTTGATGAATGATGAATTTAGTACTGTACACCATCTATTCTAGTAATATAAACGGTGAAGATTTTACATATTTGCTTAAAAAATCGTTTTCGACGACCGGCTGACTCTGTTGGTAACGTGGCGGTTATTCCGCGTGTTATGCCAGAGGACGCGGGCTTGATAAAAAAATATATATATTTCCGTTGTCTAGTACCTGTAACACAAGTACTTACGGTACTTAACACAGGGCTAGGCTAACGTGGTGTGTTATCACACCACGTTAGCCTACAGATAGTCCACAGATATTATTGTCATTACTGTCTTTTATTTTTTTTATTGTACAATCCATTTATTCAGGAAGACAATAGACTATATACCATGACGCTACGACTAATAGGATAGCAGCTACGCTGGATGATGCTTGTCAAACAAATATTATCAAATACTCTAACAACATGTGTTAAATATATATCAGTGGTCTTGGCATTTATTGAAAGAGACTTTTGTTCACCAGCTCAATAAAATCTGATCATGACCTTATTATTGTAAACGATAAGTTTCATAGCTATATTTGACAGACAAACATTGTTTACCTCATTTTATGTTTAACAATTTACTACTCCGTGATGATGCATCTAGCCCGTATATTTCCTTGAAACCCACCAGTTACTTTAGTATCGTTTATGTTTATAAATTGTGGTTGTTGCATGTTAGATTCTTGGAATAAAAACTATCGCAATTTATAGTTACATAATTTTACTGTTACTGTACTGTGGTATACGTGTCGAGGTGTACGTAAAAGCATTATGAAGCTCAAATTTTATCCGTTTTGCTTCCAAATGCTTGCTTATGCCACCCAAAATCTGATATTTACATTTCATCACGAAAATAGTCAGGGCATAATCTAATTTAATTTGAATTCTTCTTATGTTATAAACTATCGATCCACCCCGGCTTGACCCGTGGACCACAGGGGCCAAATTACATTTTTAAACCTTCCTCGTGAAACGCTCTATTCGAGTGTGAAAACCACGTGAAAATCATCTAAATTTTTTTTTATGTAACATAAGAAGATAGATGTTTGATATTTTGTTTGTAAAGTATGTCACTTTCTCACGCAAACATTTTTTAACCTAATTTAGTGACTATTTTAATGAACGCACTACCGTCTAGAATAAACATCACTTTTATCCCGGAAAAGTGAATAACTGCTTAAGAATAGATCTCACATACAAACTTTTGCATAGAAATTATTAGCAGTTCGAGATCCGAGATCCAATTGAGAATTATAATCACGTAGATATAAATGATAACAATTAAGAACTAGCAGCTCCCCGTGGTTTCACCCGCGTTACTCGGGTAGTATAAATAGCCTACAACCTTCCTCGTGGGTACAGATATCACACAAAAACATACTTTTCAAGTCCGACTTATAGTTTAGAGGTTAACGCATTAAAACTAAAATTATTCTGCATCATTATATTTATTAAGAATTATTCGATTATAATGATCACATGTTTTTTCAGTTTCTACGGTAATTCTAATCAGACTCACCAATATGGCAGCCAAGGAATGCGAAATTTCGCAAGTGAAAGCTCGCATCACGTGTCCAATATTGACTATGAAGTCGGTGTTTGCTATGTTGAAGTCCCGTAAGTAAAAAAAAATATTTTATATTTTTTGAGGCAGAGAAGCAGTTAGATAAGACTTTGGTGACATTCGTGTTTCTTTTTAACGCTGATGGATGTGTCAAGACGGGAGTGCATCTCCATCGGCGTCTAAAAGACACGTCGAGCGCCGGTCTTGGTGAAATATAGTCGATAGGGGGACAGACCGCCTTCCTTTCCAGCAGATGGGATGGACTGCTCCCGATAGTAATATAAGGTTACCTAAAGTGAGTGAATTAGTGAGTATTATTATCTTAGCCGAGGGGACCGGCTCCCCTCGCCCCTCTTCTCTAAGAGGGCAGCTCACACGCGGCAGTGACGACGACGACATATTTCCGCGGCCTTTTCTTTTTTTTTCAACAAACTGTCTTTGTATTTACCATCAAATAAGGAGTATTGCCATGTTGCATTGCAGTTGAATATTGCCGCCACGACTGGAGAGGTAGGTACCACTCACACAAATGTTACCGCCTATGACGGCGCATTTCGTGCGGTTTGTGAGTTTCCGACGATCGAATGGAGGGGGAAGAATGAAAGAGTGCAACACTTATGTTTAGCAATTATATAGATGGTTATGGGAATTATTTGTCTCCAAAAGACTACATCTACAGGTTTCCATCATACACTGTAAAATGCAACAGTCTGTTTATGGATACCTACTTGTAACTCTTGACAATAGTATTGTAGGAAATATGCTATCTATATATGACTGCAATTGTTCTAATATACAATGCTCATTTAAGCCAGTGGGCCTATATAAAGTGAACTGTAAAAGATCAGATATTTCTTAGGACATGGTAGGTAATGGTCTTATGTAAGAAATAAAACAAAAATATTGCTTATCTCCATATAAAACTCCCCGAAATTAGTGTTATTATTTTTAGAAATAAGCACACCGCATTATAACCATAGAAACACGCAACGGCTTAGTTAGAAGGTCCAAGACCCTGATTGCGTCAGCTGTACGGGCCAGTAGGCTGCCAAGTCAAATATAATAAGAAATTTAAAATACTTTTAATAGTATACTACATATTCGTCATCAGAATCGAGTAATAAATGCGCTCTGTGACTTTGTACAGTGTCTTACAAAACAACCGTTGTACACACCAGAAACTACAGATTAAAAAATATTATGACAAAAAATCTTTCCTCACCTGAAAAGCTTAACCCGCTTACTTGTTAAGTTGTGGTCTCAGCTTATCCTTCTTGCATAATATGTTATATTTATCAAAATTGATATATGAAACATGCAACCATAAATATACAAGTATGACGTAGGAACATTGATTTACATAGATACACAATCAGTGTCTCAAAATCGTCGGTATAAAAGAAGTTTACAATTTCAATTTATGCATTGTAAAAACAATACATGCGTGTAACGTTAAAATATAATGTTAAAATGATGCACTTGGAACAAAATCTGCTTCCTAAAGAGGACTTAAAATCATGCACGTAAGGTTGACTTTGTTTATATACACCTTAGAATGACAGTTCAGTGTGAAATAGAGTTTGTTGCATTTATGTAAACAAATGCAGGAGACAAGAAAGAAAATGATGTAATCATTACTTAGCACACAAAACACGTCTTTCTGACATGGATCAACTTACTAACAATGGAAATACAACGGGAAAAGTCTTACGGTGCATTATATTAGCTACAAGAGGTACTGCCATGATGACCTTCATTGTGCGGCCGAATTGTGCCGGCACGACCGGGGATGTACCTCTCCCTCACAAAACATCGACAAAAAATTACTATACAGCTATGCTGTCACGGTTCGTGTGGCGTGTGAGTACCTGGTTACTAACAATGACGCGGATATCTGTGGGCGTCGGTTATCGCCAAAAGGCGTTTTACTCTCTATATTATAAAAAATGGTATATTTTGTAAATAATCTAGATGATAAGTTCCTTTAAGCGCGTATCTTATTTCAGTACTGCAACATTAGCTAAAAATCCAGCACATCTTCCTGCTGGCAATGGGGTAAGTGGATGTTCATGTCTTAAATAATTAATTTGTCCTGAAATAAGTTTGGTTTTTATTTCAAGTACTACTATTTCCCTCCCGCGGTATCAACCGCGTACTCAACCCACAAAAGCGCACCCTATGGAGTATTATTTCACAAAAACCAATGTGAGCACTTGGGCTGGCTTTCATGACATCACCTGGTCTCTCGATTTTAGATGTGTATTATGCTATGTTTGGCGATGTCAGTGTTAAGAATAAATGAAAATTTATAACAAGTAAAACTTTTATGTGCACGCTTGACTTAACTTGGGCGAGCAGGTGATAGCGTGACGTGAGCGTTACGAAATCTAGGCCAAGGGAAGTTGGGAGAGAGTTATAAGTTATTAAAAAAAACAGAAATTTCCTTTCTCTCTTTTGCTGTTGTTCGTATAACTTTTTTTTACTTCATGTGGGACAGACCCATAGGGATAATATAGATAGAGAGGGATGCCATAGGTAGTTATTTCACGGCTACTGGCTGTTATAGTGAATAGAGAAGAGAGATGAGTTTTATTTTTCGAATGGACCTACTACTAGTTGGCGGCGCTATCCCGCCTCTACAGTTCGTCGGACTAGCGAAGACATGAAGATGAGAAAGCATTACTCTATTTACCTATACAATCTCGCACGAGCATTGCGCAAAGGGAAATTAATGAAAAAGAGAGACAGATAGTGAATTACATTTGTTGTTCCTTTCGAATTAGGTGGCAGTATTTTAGGCTGGCTTCCATTCTCCGTCTTTATTATCTGTACGTCTAAACCGCTTTCGTTTTTAATAATATTTAACTTCAATATTACAGTCGCGACCCGATTTGAGCAGGATCAGAAGCTGCTGCAGGGGGTACATTAGGAACATTCACAACTACAGGATCTGCGACCCGGTCTGCACAGAGGAATGTGTAAACGGGCTCTGCACAGCTCCGGAAACGTGCTCCTGTTTCCCAGACCACGTGAGGAACCTGGCCGGCATCTGCTTCCCCACGTGTCCCATTGGCTGCCAGAATGGCTATTGCAGCGGCGGGGAGTGTATGTGCAAGTCTGGATACAAACTCGACGTTAACGGAAAATTTTGTGTCCCAATGTGCAGGGAAAATTGCGGAGGACAAGGTAAGGCCTTTTAAAAACGGTTTTTTTATAACAATACTAGCCATACGCCCCTGTTTCGTCCCTTCATTTTATTTATTTACCTTCACGTTAATAATTGTGGAACTAAATAACTGTACTAAAACCGTCCTCGAGAATCGATTTATCTATAATAGATCTGGAAAGAATTAACGATATACAGACAAAAAGCTTTTAGAGACTTTGTTTTATAATAAGTATATATAAATTAAAGATTAAGGTGAAACTGTCTAAACTAGATCTTAGATTGGTTGATGTGACAATGTATATATAAAAAATCATTTGAAGAAATAAATTTCATTATGATCGGAAAAAATAAAATTAATTACATCAGCGATATGATCACTTATCGGTCCACTGGCACAAATGCCTCATTCAGTGCGCCTTCTAATCATCAGGCGGCTGAATAATAATAATAATAACGTGTTAAAATGATTATACTAAATTTATAATTTCACTTAACAACCCATTGGCTTAGTTGGTAACGTGGTGGTTGATGATTCGCGTGTCACGCCATAGAACTGGACTCTTTTCGGAAGGATTTTCCTTTCGACCCTATCTATCCCTATCTACCTCTAAACTACAGCAGAAGTTGTGGCGAGGTTTGCTCAGCAGTGGGACACCAGGCTATTAATAATAATAAGAGGGTTAAATAGGGGAATGAAACAGGGGAGTGAAATTTATATGAAATTTAACAAGTGTACGCGAGCAAGACCGCGTGACGCCGCTCGTATTATTATATATTGTTTTTACTGTAATCATTTCCTTTTGTATTCCAGGAAACTGCACAGAACCGAATACTTGCGTATGTAAGGAGGGATATCATCCTACTGCGGAGGGAAATTGTAAACCATCTTGTCTGTAAGTTTGCCTGTTACTTTTATAGTAGATATAGTGTAAATTGTAAACCATCTTGTCTGTAAGTTTACCTGTTACTTTTATAGTAGATATAGTGTAAATTTTATAGTAGATATGTTACTTTTATAGTGTAAATTTTATAGTAGATATTTTTCATGTCAAATATTTGTAAGAGGTATTGCTATGCTGCATCGCTGTTAAATTGGGCTGGCACGACCAGGGAAGTTCCTCTTGCTGACATGATACCGCCACAAAGTGATATTTTTGCTGTCAGGTTCTTGCGGTTTGTGAGTACCTGGTGGCCCATTTGGAGGGGAGGAGGAAAGGAGGGCAACCCATCGGCATAGTAATTATGGGGATCAACACTACAATTGCTCGTTTGGCGGGGGTCAGACGTAGAACGTATACTGTAAAAAACTGGTAGTATAACGTTAACCTGAAAGATAAAGTGGATATTAAAAAACTATTTTAAACATATTCAAAAAAGTTTTTTTAAATTATATAAAAATATAAGCTATATTATAAATTTATATGTTGGGTTTAAACTGTCGTACCACATTTTAAAGTGTAGTGACGAGAAGAATAACATCGACGAAGTGGCAATGGGCTGGTCACACACTCAGAAGAACACTTGGCAGATGGGCCAGTAAGGTTCTGGAGTGGAGGACGCGTTTATCGGAAACGAAGTGTTGGTCGACCGTTTACCAGGTGGGAAGACGATCTCCGAGCGGTAGCCGATCTGGGATGGATGGAAGTAGTCGGAGCTCGGTCGTCTTGGCGTTCATTGAAAGAGGCCAGCAGTGGACCGATAAGGGCTGATAATGATGTTTCATGTTGCCTTCAAAGCTTGAATAAAATTTTAATAATGTAAATTTTTGAATGTAACTTTAAATAATATATATATACTCGTATTTGTATTTTCAGTGGCTGTGAACCGGCTGGTCGCTGTGTACTACCAAATGTATGTCAGTATCCACAGGGTCAAAGTCCTAACATATCTCCACCCTATAACCCTTCTCATCAGCCAAACCCCCTGTTCCCAGGCAGCCAGGTAGTTACACCAAATCCCAATACCGTACACACCTACCCCATTTCTCCAAAATATCCTGGACAATATAGTCCGTCAAATCCTGGACAATATATTCCTGGCAACTCCAGTCAGCCAGGCCTAAATAACACTAATCCAGGTCAGCGTTATCCTGGTTATCCACATCCTGACCAATCTAATTCGGTTTATCCATCCATACCATCCGACAGTAACTATCAAGGGCAAACGGGATCCAAAAACGCAACACATCCTGTCCAATTTAATACAACCAAACCTTACTATCCAAGTCAACCAGGATCACATTACCCGTCCTATCCAGGACAACCTGGCTCTAGCAGCCATTATTATCCAGGTCAACAAGGACCGAACAACCCATCCCATCCAGGAGAGCCGGGATCAAGCAAACCTTACTATCCAGGTCAACCAGGACTAAATAACCCTTACTATCCAGGCCAACCTGGTTCGAATAACATTCCAGGGCAATCAGGACCTAATGGCCCTTACTATCCAGGTCCGACCGGAACCAATAGCTCTTCCCATCCAGGGCAACCTGGACCAAACAGCCCTTACTATCCTGGTCAATCTGGATCAAACGGCCCCTACTATCCCGGCCAACCTGGTCCAGATAGCCCTTACTATCCCGGCCAACCTGGTCCAGATATCCCTTATTATCCTGGACAACCTGGACCAAATGGACCATACTATCCAGGTCAATCTGTACCGAACAACCCATCACATCCCGGTCAACCTGGCTCAAGTAACCCTTACTATCCTGGTCAATCTACTTACCCACACCATCGCGGCCAATCGAACTATTCTGTACAGCAAGAATTTAATCAATCAGAATATCAAGGACATTCTTTTCATCAAGAGCAGTCAGAAAACTACAACCAAAACGAGTACTATGGACATTCGTTCCATCAGGGACAGTCTGGGCACCACAAGCAAAATGGTTATGAAGAGCAATCTGGGTATCACAAACAAGCTCAAAATCGAACGCAATCAGGGTACAATCCGTACGGGGAGCGTGGCGACGTTGAACCATATTACCCAGGCAGCCAGATGTATAACCACCAAACACACAACTTAGATATAGGTAACCTGTACCAATGTTCAGAGGAATGTATCAATGGGCTTTGCGTTGATGGCAATAGATGTCGTTGCAATCCAGGTTACGTTCAAGATAGAAATGACCCTACGGAAAGAAGGTGAGACTTCCGCCTACAATTAATTTGGATTAATTTTTAGCGATGTCAAGAAGGTAGTAGTTTTGTAACAGTTAGTGCCATGCGGTATGTTTGGGCTGGAACGACCGGGGAACCTCTCGCTCATATGATGCCACCGTAAATTTACATCTGCAATGTCGCGTTTCGTGCGGTTTATGAGTGGCCGGTGGCCTATGGGATGGGAGACGCAATGGCTGAGTAATTCTGAGTGCAATGGCCATGGGTGTCGGTAGTAGTAAAATGTCTCCAATTTCTGCTTGCCTTTTTCTATAAAAATAATACGTCTTAAATCTGATGATAATCTACTGAGAAATAATTTATCTAACTACAATTTTTCCTCGATCTCCTCGGAAACAGATTTTCCGATTTTCATATCATATTCACAGAATCGAAATGAGCGTGAGTGAAACCGCGGTGCGATGTACTTTGTTGTAAAATAATAATTATATATATATATATATATATATATGAATTTAAGAACTTAAAAACTTTAAATTAATTAAAGAACTTGAAATAACGAAAAAGTAAATACGAGTACAATATAGGAGTTCCTGTAATATTTACGCGTGCGTTCACAAACTTATTTTGTGTAAATTAAAGTTCCTATTTCCGAAAACAATTTCTAACATTTATCCTGTAGGTCAACGAAACCGTAAATGTCTTTTCGTGTAATCTATGATTTTTCTAAGATCAATAATTTACAAATGTTAAAAAGTGCAGCATCCAAAGAAGTAGTCCATCATAAAAACTATTGTCTAGTGGCCGACCTGACGAACTTCGTACCGCCTGACGGTCAATAGATGTTGTTGTGCCTTTTAGCTGAACTAATTTAGGCTTTGATGAACATAATACAATCACACAAAATAAATATTAATATTGATAGATGTATAAAATGGTTCATTATGAATTGTACATACAGAAGGAGAATAAAAATTAAAAAAAGAAAGACAAAAATTAAGTACTTCAAACATATGTCAGAAAAAGTGATTGTATTAAAGTATGTTGTACAGCACGGGATGCACTCGGAAGAACGGTGTAAATACGACCAAGAGCATCGGTGGAACGCACATCTGGATGATTGGGAACTGCATCGCCCAGCTTCCGACGTTGTTATTTCTTCGACGTAGCATTCCAAGTGCAATATCGTAACGAAGACATTACTATATATTTATTCTGTATTATTTTATTACGTTCTTCAAAGCCTAAATTAGTTCAGTAAAAAGGTAACACGACATTAATTGACGGCTAGGCCGTACGAAATTCGCCGAGTCGGCTAGTAAATAGCGAAGTAGCTTTTGATTTGACTGCCTCGTGATAACGTGGTAAACATATTCAGACGCCTTATTAGTAAGAGGTAGTATCATGCTGCATTGCAGTAGAATAGCTCGCTCACACGATCCCACCGTTTCGCGTTCTTCGTGAGTAGCCAGTGGCCCATTGGACGTCGGCAGTTGTCAAATCTCTCCGATTGCTCGTTTGCTTTACTATATTATTAATAATCGACAGAACACCGTCAGCCGGGATTCAAACCGGGGCTCAAAAGTATTATTTACATTTTTCCATTCTTCGATTTGCCGTGCTTCCGAGAGCGCGTTAATCCATCGATCTTGTCCCTTTTGATCGCTCGTGTAGTGCATCCGACTAGGCGAAAGAGGGAACGCACTTCTGTGTACACACACGTGCGCATAATGTCTTTATACAACACATAAATGTATTCAATTTACATTGTTTTTTACAGATGTGTGCCACACTGCGCTGGCGGGTGCTCCAATGGGGTGTGCTCTGCACCAAACTCCTGCATCTGTAACGCGGGCTACTACATCGACCACAGTGTAAAGGGCAGACCGTCGTGTGTCAAAAGAATAAGACGTTCAACCAATGTGAAGCCCACGAGCCTTGCCGAACTACTCATTTTTGATATACCTAACGATTACTAAGAATCATTAAACATAAACAGATTTTGTTACTTCTTGTATTAATTATTGTTATCTACACGAGGCTAACAGGGGCTTTAGTCAAAAATATGTGTCCAGCATCGACATGCGACAAGAAAAGAAAGGTGTAACTCAGCGTTACGCTTGATTGTTCACCTCATATTATTATACAGCCACCAAAACGTTCCATAAGGTTCCTTACCAATAAAAACAAAAAAAAAATTATAACTTGTGTGAATTTGTATTAATTCAATTCACATTCGTAAGAGGTACTACATCCTTCTATGCAACGTCAACAAAATTGGCGTACAGGACTTAACTATAACCTTCTTGATGGAAACGTAAACGTCGTCAGCGTGCGTATGCGTATTTCTGGGTATAAAGATAAACTATGGGAAAATAATAAAAAAAAAACTTGATTTTAATTGATGACTTGGCAATATTTGATTTTATCGAACTTTGATTTTCAGTAATGGTATACATATATGTATACGTGCTTAGAAGAAACCACAGGGTTTTTATTACATGTTATATACACACATACTTATTATTTTATTATAATTGATGTTTTCTAGGAAATTCTTAGACCTTTTCATCACATAAGGCAAGCCGAAAGCAATAGACTCCGTGCATATATACCCGCAGCGTACAGTTATTGGGCTAAAGTGGCAATGGAAACGATGGAGGAAATTCAAGATTTAGCAGAGGAGTTCTATAATTATACTTTCCTGTAAGTATTTGGAACACTGATGTGTATCACTTTTTCTTTGAGTAAGAGGTAGTCCATTCTTCAATACAGCTGGATTGGGCCTGCACAAACAGTGAGATAACTCTGCTTTTAGAAAAGCGATCACTTACAAAACAATACTTTTGGGCATTTGTTCTATAACATGCCTTTACTTATTTCTTTCTTCGTTCATTTCAGAGATTAGACTGAAAATCTAGAGCAACGGCATTTAGGTTAAGAATCTTATTTATTTACCTGCAAATTGATTTTAGTAAGAAATTATTTTTTTGAGTTGTACCTACTAACAGTTAGCTACACACGTCAAAAAAATCTAAGCAACAATCAACATAGGTACAACGTGTTACAATTTCAAACTTTATTGGTAAATTAACAAGACCAACCGACAAGTAGCGACTGGCAAGTCGCAAGATCCTTTACGAGTGGAAAAAGAGAAGCGGAGCGACTGAGAGGAGGAGGCCGAAGGCGGAGGCACCAGGCACTAGGCCCGCCGCCTTGGGAAGGGCCACAGGGCTTGGGGAAAGCGTCATCTACTCTAGAAGACCTGAGTTGTCGGTGTTCTCTGTGTTTATGTAAACCTGAACATAGTTCCTTGATAAACCCTCTCTTGATGAGCCCTAGGGGCCAAAGTCATTAAAATTTAAATTAGTAATTCACTAACAAAAATCATGGTGATATTCATATTGTTTATTTTCTTATGTAGGAATTGGACAAACGCGATTTTTGTGAAGACTCACTGATGGTAAACTAAGCTTTCCCGTTTTACATGCAATACGTACTTGTCCTGACGCTTCTCCTTTGATATCTATCCTTTATGATGCTTTGGAATACGCGCGCCTTTAAATACCAAAATAATAACATATAAGATATTTCAATTATATTGTGAAACAGCAATACAAAAAGACAATTGAAGAATGTTTATAAATTACAAACCACCTACAAAGTTCTCATGTAATAGGTAACATTTGCTACTTGGCCGTAAAATTAGACCGCCAGACACGGTTGTCCCTCGTACACTTTAAACTGACAAAGTGTCAAGATTTCCCTTTCAACAGCAGACCATGGAAATTTTGCATCTAGCTTCGTGAATCTAATTAGTCAGGAATACGTCACAGTTCAGTAGATTTACACTAACCAAACGAACTGAACGATTTGTAATCCGTACATATAGTCACGTGTGATCCCAGTGCTTCAGACCATGTTGCCTTCCTGCCGTCTCCCAGATGACGATATCTAGCCTTTATAATTCTAGCACAGTTACAATAGAATAGAATAGAAATACAATTATTCACTGCTTCACAACACTGCAGAAAAAGTGATAACATATAGAAAAGGAAAAATAAAAAGCGAATCAAATACAATAAGCACTTAGGTTAATAATAATAAGGAGCATAGAATGCGATGTCACTCGGCATGTGACGGTGAATTTAGATTCACCGCCACCGATTTCCGGGGACCAGATATAATCGGAGGCTCTCGCGTATGTCGTAGTGTACTCCATCTCTAGATTTAATGTTACAGCCATTTACATTTAAACCTCTCTTTACACCGATTATAAATATAAAGCGTAGAAGAAAAGGTGTAGCACCGCTGGTCGTACGATGACACAGGTTGAGGTGTAGTGACGCGTGCGCTCGGTGCCTTGTCAACGAACTGTCTGATTATTCGTGTTGTTAATATCGTGGCCATCTTGACATTTCAGTCCAGGCCATTTGCCTTTGCTTCTGCAGTGACAGTCCGTCGCCAGAATAGCTCCAGCCGGTTCCGTTTCCAATCTAGCGATTGCCTCGGTATTTGGTGGGTATCTCTTCGAAGCGTATGACCTAGTGCCTTAAACAAGCCTCTTAAAAAACGACCTGCATAATAATTTGTTATTTTTTAAGTATCCATTCATTATTTATCTAATGCGTAGCGTTAAAATGTAACAGAAATATGATTAATCAATTAGTAATAAGATATAATTACCTTATTAGGTAATAAGATGCCCTTAAGCAACGCACCCGACATTACGAAGTAAAGAAATATTGCTTGTCTATACTGCAAATGCTGGGTAGTTTGGAGTATACGTTGTCTGTAGCACGCAATGTGGATGAAGAAACACGCAATGAGGTATGAGGTAATAATAGTTACTTCAACCAATCATAAGTAACTATCGGGACGCATCCTTTCCATCTGCGGGAAAGGAGGGATGGTCTGTCGTCTGTCACCCTATCGACCACAATCTTGCCTAGAACGTCGCATCACCTATGTCTTATTGTAACCAAAGCTGCTGCACTGGACACTTTCTTTTTTGTTGACAAGGGGAAACGCATTTACGCGCCACCAGTGGCCCTGGGTGGGGTCCAGTGGTGTGTGGGACTCGCGACATATGATAGTGCCGAATACCCGCAAAAACCACCGCTAGTGCCACAGTGCCGCCCTTGGTGAGGTGACCCGGAACAGCAAATCATCAGGGCACCTCGACGGCTAGTTAGCCTCCTAAGGGACCGGCTCCACCTCCACTGATAGGCCCTTTGGTCCGCTCTTCGGTTTTTGAGCTCATCGCTCTTTGGTTCGCTTTTTGAACGACCGAGGGGAAAATTGTAAAAAATTGAGGGTAATCTTACTTCAAACGAGAATAGGTTGAACAAAAACGATTTGAAAATATAGAGATATAATTTTTTTTGGTAGCTGCTACCTGTCATCTGCTTGAAACCGAGCTGTTGTTTTTGGAAGAGGTAGTGCCATGCTGCATAGGAGAAGGAATTGGTGCCTACCTGCAACGGAATTAGGTCGGCATGACCGGGGAAGTACCACTCGCTCATTTGATACCGGCGTAAAGTGACGGCGTCGCTGTCGCATTTCATGCGGTTGCTAAGTGGCCTCGGGAGGGGGTGATAGGAGGCAACGCATCTGCATAACAATCATGGGAATATCCATGGGCGTCGGAAGTCGTCAAAGGGATCCCATTGCACGTTCGTTCCCCTTTTGCTATTTAAAAAGAAACTCTTTATGGGCGAGTCCGACACGAACTTGGTCTTCTTTTCCTATTTACTAACACGATAGTAGGCAACACTAGGGCAACAGTAATATGAATGTAGGTACACGAAAATCTATTAAAACTCCTTAGACACTTCCTAGATAATCTGTTTTCACATCAACTTACAGATCCATTTACTTTCATCTTATTTACCATTTTTAGTTTCTTCGACTCGGTGGCAATCCTTTATTTGAGGCTCTGATGGATGATGTAAGTATTTAACTACACAACGTATTCTGTTATATTAATGAATACGATCATTTTGAAGATATGTTACACTAAGTCCAATAACCATAATATAAAAAAGAATATTTGTTTACGTAAAATAAATTTAAAAAATCATTGTTGTTATCATTTTATCAACCTTCGAATCATGTAGTATAAGCCTATCCCCCTTGATTTGCACTTTTTAAAACAAAACTTTTTTTAAACCAATCGCTGCCTCCGTAGGTACGTGTGAAACTTTACAACTGGGAGGCGCATTTAATTACGGGCACCAAATCATTAATTTCTGTTTGGACGTTAGTGTGAAACCGTTAAGAGTCGCCAGTTAAAATGTAAAAGAGAGATATCCTTCCATATCACATAAGGCCATGAGGTGGAATATGCAAGCTTCATCGCGTATTCTTCAGATAGGTGATATGCATTCTTTTCAAGTCATCATCATCAGCCGGACGACATCTACTGCTGTTCATAGACCCTCCCCATAGAGAGCCAAAGATCACGGCCGTCAGCCCACGTCACGTGTAGTTTTAAATACAGTTGTATTTTCATAGCTTTTTTTCTCTTTATTAATCCTAATAAACAACAAATTGATATTTCACAACTGTTTTTTAAGCTGTTTCAAACTGTAAGTAAAATATGCAAAGAAAAAAATACTAATAAATGAGAGGAGTAATCCATTAATTATAATACAGCACCTGCCTGTACATCCTATCTCTATCTTCCTATAGATTATAAATATATTGGCAATAGTAGTTTAGGTAATTCCGTGTTGCATTGCAGCCGAACTGGGCTGGCAGGACCGGGGAGGTATCATATGATCGCAAGTCGCATTGCGGTTTATGAGTAGCTGATGGCGAACTGGTGGGGAGGACAAAAGGAGAGCAACGCGTCTGCATGATCTAAATATGCGGATGTCTATGGGCGTCGGTAGTCGTCAGACGGCTCAGATTGCTCCTTGGCCTCCATATACTATTAAAAAAGAATGATAATGAACTTACAAAATATCAACGACAATATTCAGACGAAAGGTGTGAGTAGAGGCTCACACGGTCACGGTAATATAATGTAAACTTTTATTGTTATTGAATAAAAATTGCTGCACTCATTGTTCATTTAGTTCTATCTTAGTAGATCTCTGTCCCAAGAGATCTGAATACTTGACGTCTTCAACGCAAATTGTTTCACTAATATCAGCTTCTGCTCTTTTATCGCCTGAAAAAATACTTGTATAGAGCGTATTGCGAACTGGCTATTAAATGTTAAGTTTAGTGGTAATAATAATAATAATAATATCTGTGGACTTATCACATCACGTTAGCCTAGTCCAGTGTTAAGTACCGTAAGGACTTGTGTTACAGGTACTAGACAACGCAAATATATTAATTAACTTTGTTTTTATAAATTTAAGAAATTTTATATATTTAGGATATTTATCATAGTAAATACATATAATACATATATAAACATCCATGACCTAGGCGGGATTCGAACCCGCGACCTCTGGTGTAACACGCGTAATAACCGAAAAGTTACCAAGTGCGCCAAGACGGTCGTCAAAGTCGCAGTAGTAACACTAAGCTTAGTAATAGTAATAGTAGGTAGATTTTAAAATAACACAAAAGCTTTTAAAATAAATGAGCAATTTTCGATTTTACTGCATGAATTTCCCTTTGCAGATAATTTATCGTAGCCACTAGAACCTGTCGTAAAAATCCTCACCGTCATTAGCACAATCATCAGCAATGTATGCGTTTCAGGACATTAAAATATTTCAAACACTAAGACCGTGGTTGAATCGAAATAATTTGTGGTGATTAAACCGTGCGTAGATCGTTTTTCCATCTGTTCAACATTCGATCATCCATA
>JAFELO010000107.1:636969-724719 GCA_017140195.1 Eumaeus atala | reverse complement strand
TCTTTCAAAACAACAACTAATTGATCTTCTATACGCAATTACTATAATAATCGGTAATAATATTATTATTGCAACAGCAACATAAATCCAGTGCAACCACCTGTAAAAATAAAATATATTACCATATATGCTGGCTGCAAAATTTTATGTCATTAGTAGTGCTAATCTTCTATAAAGGGTGTACGAATAGAACCAAAATTCTTTTTGTATCTGAATACTGATAATTATGTGACAGGTTTATTTGTACACCCTATTTACTCATTAAATTATGTGACAGGTTTATTTGTACACCCTCATTACGCGTTAAATTATGTGACAGGTTTATTTGTACACCCTCATTACGCATTCAATTATGTGACAGGTTTATTTGTACACCCTCACTACGCATTAAATTATGTGACAGGTTTATTTGAACACCCTCACTACGCATTAAATTGTGTGACAGGTTTATTTGAACACCCTCATTACGCGTTAAATTAGGTGACAGGTTTGTTTGTACACCCTCATTATGTATTAAATTATGCGACAGGTTTATTTGTACATCCTGTATTATTACTATTTCCTGCCTCCCTGGCAATTGCCTGCCGAATAGTCTGATTAAGCATTGTTTAAATGTAAATCTTCCAAGTTTATCTATTGGATAGATCATCGTGTGTTCTGCATTCGGAGCCTTTTAGTGACTATCGACACACATAAATAACCGCTTATGCAGAGGGATTGTCCACTCCTCCTCCCAATGGGCCACCAGGTACTCACATTCCACACAAAACACGATATATCTGTCAATTTACAACAGTACCATGTGATCAAGAGGTATCTCCCCGGTCGTGCCGGTCCAATCCCGCTGCTATACAGCATGGCACTTCCTCTTACTAAAATGATAATAGGAAGTTAATTTTAAAATAATTTTCCATTGTCATCCGGTTTACACATGCATGATCAATTTTAGCTCCATTGGTAACCGCGAATTGGATCGAATTAAATTTAATAGATCTCATCATCATCATTATCAGCCCTTATTTGTCCACTGCTGGACACGGTCCCTCTTCAATGAATGGTACGACGGCCGATCCCCTGTTACTCGGATCCATCCCGGACCGGCTACTTTACGGAGATCGTCTTCACACGTGGTGAACGGTCGACCAACACTTCGTTGTCCCAAAAGCGGGCTACACTAGTTTGATTACTGACAACCATTGTCACAGGTGACACTAAAGAAAAGGTAATAAATAAGCTTTACCATGATTTTATTGGATTTATAATAATCCTAGCATCTGTGGTATTGGGTACACTACTATTTAGTTCCTCTGAAATCTTGTCGTATGGTGTATAACTTGTCGCGTCGTCGTTTTCAAATGTTACATCAATATCATATGTAGATATTATATAAGTTGAAGCTCCTAAAAATGTTGTGGTTTCTTGAGGAATGCACTCAGTTCTGTCACATTTCTTCGCGCCTTTGACACAATTACCGAAACAATTGCAACTAGTTCCATCTGCTGCCAAGTCCTTGGCTAAATATGGTTGTTCACATACACAAGTTTTAGGAGCTATACATTGGCCATAGCAATTATAACATTCTGGTATGCATAAAACGCCATTGGATATTCCCAGAAAGCTGTTTATGTCGATCGTATATCCAGGAAAACATTGGCAAACATTAGGCGAAATACAGGTACCATTTCCACATGTATTACTGCAGATTGGCGTGCACTCTACGCCATTTTTATACCAGCCAGTGTTGCATTCACAGTACCCAGGTCGTACACATTTACCATGGAGACATTCCTGAGAACAGTGCGGCAGGCACAATCCATTTTTCGATTTGGTATAGTTAGTAAAACATTCGCACACGCCTGGACTTACACAAGTTCCATTCCCGCAGCCATTTTCACAATTTGGTTGGCATGTGCCATCTTTTTCACTTTTAAAGCCATTATCGCACCTACAATTTTGTGGATCGACACAGGTGCCGTTAGGACAACCGGATGAGCAATGCGGGACACATGTACCGTTATCTGATTTGGTGTAATTTTCTTGACACTCACAATAATTTGGACTGACGCATTTACCATGTGCACAGTCGTATTCGCATCGTGCTAGACACATACCGTCCGGTTCGTTTTTGTACCAACCACTATCGCAAACACAGTTTTCCGGACTTACGCAAGTCCCGTGAGTGCAGCCGTTAGAGCAGTACGGACGACAAATATTGTCCAATGACTGTCTATACCCAGGTAGACATTCACAGGTATCGGGTGCAATACACGTTCCATTGTGGCATGGGTCATTACATTTAGGGACGCACGTATTATTTTGAAACTCATAACCAAAGCTACATAGACACTGATTAGGTTTTATACAGGTTCCGTGGCCACAGCTTGTGGTGCAAAATGGATCGCACTTGTGTCTCGTGTCGGAGCTTGGAACGTAGCCATCCTTGCACGTACATGAACCTGGCTCGAAACAATAGCCATTGTCGCATCCAGGAATGCATATTGGGTCACATTGCAATCTAAAACAAAAAAAAATTACCAGATAAAATGAATAATAATAGCTCATCTAAATATAAACAATAAACATAAGCACGAAAACGATATAAACTTAAAACCTTTAGAAGATGCACAAAGAGGAGGAAATTCCATATAAATAAATGCCAACTCCTCAATTTGTACATTCAATATTATTACAGTATAGTAATGAAGACTTAAGTAAACTCAGAAGTCGCCGACGCATCACAAATATCTTCTATATCTATACTTATACCATAAAGCGCTGAAAACATTTCATTGTTTGTTTGAGGAACATTTAAATAAGTTTCCAAAGTAATGGTAGTTTGGGAACCGGCATGAACCGATTTGATAAATTATTTCACCATTAGAATTCTATATTATCTGTGATGAACACAGGCTATATGACCTTTTCTGTGTTATAATCAGTATGAAATCTTGACAAAGTAATAAACCAGAGGTGTGGAAAAAATATCAATATTCTTATATAGCTGCAGAATTATTAACAACTACCTGTCTCGACGAATTTCGTTAATCCACACAGTTGACGGAGTAAAACATATATACAAAATACTTAGAAGAACTTAGAACCACCTCCTTCTTCAAAGCCGATTAATAAGGGATATGTTATACTTACGTTGCACTAGATACGTTCGCGATATATCCGTCACAACAAAATTTTCTTACATCTATCGTAGTTTCCTAGAACAAGCAAGAAGTACAAACATAACATCAATGTGGTAGCTAACAAGCTAGAAGACAGAAACAGATCTAACATCTCCTAAATTAAATCGATTTTGTTCAAACTAATTTTCTGGTACAGTTTTTATTGAATCCTTTAATTCTTAATTTTAAATTTTCCTCTCAGTAGTTCAAAATTAGACTATAGAAGCACTATAGAACACAATAGAAGCGAATATGTCCCATATTTTCCATAATCACACATATTTCTTGGAAACCTTCGTACCAGACCATTTTATTTTTCAGAATCAGACAACATCATTTTGTAACGGTCTGCTTTTCTATATCGCTTATATAGCGATTTTATGCGGTACTCTATATCAGTTTACGTCCGATTCCTGATCGGTGGAGACGTGATTTTATATATATATATATAATTCCTTATTTGTATTACCTATTACGTTATTGCGTAAGCCGGGCGGCCGCCGCCCGCGCGCCGCTTCCCCGCTAGCGAGCCGGGGCGCTCCCGAGCCTCGGCAACCGTTGCCGACCGGTCAACTCGACGAGCGTTGAGAGCGGTGAACTAGACGCACGCCCGGCCCGTGTTGCGTCATCGCATTCCTTTTTTCGCGCGTAAATAAAGTGAGTGTTGATACGTACTGCTCGTCGCGCTCGGATTTGTTTTGTTTGCAGATAACATAAATAATTTTAATTTATTAGGGCGATATTCACACACCCTATTTCAATAGGACACTAAATTTTCACTATGCGGGAGGGCCTTGCCCTAGTCGGCGCTGAATAAATTAACTAATAAATGGCTGCTGAAAAGCAATTCTATCTGCTCATGGACTTTCTCCGGAACAAAGTTCCGGATGCTATCCGGGCTTTTGAGCAGGAGATGAGTCTCGGTGGTATGTCTATATCGGAGAACACCAGCCCAGACACTGACTCCAATGACGCCGACTTCACGCTAGTGAAGAAGGCTAGGAGGCCGAGAAAGAGGAAGCTCTGCGTCGAAAGCGGTAGTACCTCGGCCCCCTCGGCCCCCCTTATCCACCTGCAAAGTCGGCAAAGTCCGTGGTGGCTGAAAAGTCATGCGGAACCCCCATTGCAGGATCGTCGCCCGCACAATCCTCCCAGAGGGAAGCCCCTGAGGCCATGGAGGAGCCCCTAGCCCGGAGGGAGAGACGCCCTCACCTGATAGTCGTCCACGATAAAAATGCGTGGAAGAATGTCGCCGATTTAATTGATGCCCAGCGCATCAATTATATATCAGCAGGTGCCGCTAGAAACGACATCCGTGTCAACACTGCGTCATCTGGCGAGCACCGCTGCTTGACCGCCCTTCTGGGCCATAAGAATATCCCGTATCATACATACGCACTGGAGGATGAACGCCTGCTGAGGTTCGTGATTAAGGGGATCCTGAAATAGAGCTCCAAAAACTGAGTGACGGTTGACCTAGTCAGTCAAAACATCCCGGTACTGGATGTACACCGGATGTACTTTCACTCAAAAAATGGTGACGAGAAGGCGAATGTATAATATAATATGGTACTTGTCATTCTTCCCTTGGCTCCAGAGAGTAAGGAGATCCATAACCTAAAGGCGATTATGCGGACTCACAACATACCGCATAGAGCCAGCGAGCCAGAGAAGAGCACCGGGGCAATGCCACCGGTGCCAGCTGTATGGGCACTCAGCTCGTAATTGCTATGGACGCCCAAGGTGCGTCTAGTTCCTGAGCGACCATGGCACGGCGGACTGTCTCTGTGACAGTACCACTGAGGAGCCCCTAGCATGCGTGCTGTGCAGGTAAGTTGGCCGCACGGCCAACTATAGCTGGTGTCCGGTGGCCCCCAAATTATTTAAGCGGAGGGTGCCTAGGCCCCAGGGTATCCCCAAGCCGCTGCCCAGGGGACAGAAGGCCCCTCAGGCGCAAAGCACCCGGTGCCCACCACCAACGCATGGTTCCACCCACAAAAGGCCGCGTGCCCACCTGCGGCGCCGAGGTCCCTCCTTCCCACACCACAGCAGCCACAGAGGGCCGCGATGCCCCAGGCATAAAGGGGTCAAATGGCCCCGGCTCACTTGCCCCTTATATCACTGATGCCCCAGGCGCATCAGTATTAGCCCTAAATGCCCTCTCAGTGTGGCAGGGGAGAGAACATCGCAGCCGATTCGGAATTCCTGGCAATTTTCCTGCGAGCAATTAGCCTACGAGATGTCAAAGTATTCGCAAATAAAGTTAGATAAGGCTCCATGTTTGAGAAGCTTCAGGCTTTGATTTTTTTTGCACCACCACGCGCTGATCGAGACGATCAAGCGCCACTCCCACTAGGCCTACAAATGGCTACCACGGGAAGGATAAAACCCAACTCATTAGGACTAGTGTCGTTTAATTCAAACGGCTTTAGATCTAACATCCATGAATTGCGGGATTTCTTCCCGAAACATAAAGTGGACATCCTTCTAGTGCAGGAAACGTTCCTAAAACCTAGCCACTCTAATCCACGTATTTGCAATTATAATATTGTTCGAAACGACAGGACACGTTTCCGTCGTCGTCGTACAGTCATCTATTACAAGAGGTCCCTTTATTGTATCCCTCTCGACCCGCCCCCTCGGGCGGCCCATCAGCCCATCACCATAGTCTCTGCATATCAGTCAGGCTCAAAACTGCTTCTAGTTGGCGACCTCAACGCTATATTCGAAAATTTAAACTCAGATGACCCAATAATTTTAGCTGGGGACCTCAACGCCCATCACCTGACTTGGGGCAATAGATACAATAACAGTCGCGGGACTGTCCTTAGAAAATATGTCGATGATCGTAACATCATCATCAACGCTCCGTATATCCCAACCCATTATACTCCGAACAGTAATGGGTATATACGTTCACCTAGTATAATCGATACAGCACTGGTTAAAAACATTTCACTCGTCATAAAGACGGCTTAAACGTTACACGAGCTTAACTCGGACCATAGACCCGTTCTAATAGAAATAGGAGATAATCGGTTTAATAGTAATATTAAAATTAAGAAAATAAACATCGACTATAAATTACTAAAACACAATTTAGCTAACGTCAAATTGAGTGAACTCGATAGTATCCCAGACAGTATAAGCTCTCCTCAGGCTGCTATCGCGTCCTCATCCATTATCACCGCCCTACTGGTTAGAAAAATAGGAGAATAGTCAAGAGAGATCTCCACCGTTCTAGGGGACCGTTTAGCTCTCTCTGACGACGTTAGGGACCTAACCTGTCGAAAAAAATCGGCTAAACGTCTGCACGATCGCAACTGAGGCGAAGTATGCATCAAGCCATTCGACAACTCGAAAGAAAAGTCACAAAATCTATACCCAATTTCATAAACGGGAGATGGGATCCCTTCGTCATCGAACAATCTCCGTCACAGACTGCCTACTGGCCACTAGCGAGGGCTATGAAAACCGAACCGATGGCTCAAATGCCACCACTTAAGCGAGAAAATTGATTACCTGCACTAGAAGATGACGAAAAAGCGGAGTGTCTAGCCGATACACTAGAAAATCAATGCATTCCTGGCTCCCTCTCCACAGACCCTTCCCACATAAAGGAGGTAGCAAGTATAGTAACGGCCCGACTGGCTGTGCCATCGGATGATAATGATGAGATCATACGTCTGAAGGACACAGAGGAAGTAAAGGATCTAATAAAGGACCTTCCCTCAGAGAGGGACCCCGGGTCCGATGGAATAACCAATAAGGCGCTGAAACAGCTACCTCCCGTTATTATACACCTCCTAGTGTGCATTTTTAAAGCCCTTCTAGCGCAATGCACCTTTCCAGATATATGGAAGGAAGCCATAGTGATCGGCATATACAAACCGGGGAATCCCAGGGTGGGCTCCATCTAGCTACCGACCCATAAGTCTCATAAGCTCGTTAGGTTAGGTTAGCATATACAAACCGGGGAATCCCCGGGTGGGCTCCATCTAGCTACCGACCCATAAGTCTCATAAGCTCGTTAGGTAAAATCTATGAAAGTATACTTTTCTCACCTAAAAACCGTGGTACGAGAGGAAAACCTATTCATAGACGAACAGTTCGCATTCTGGGACAGCCATGGCTGCCCTCAACAAGTACACCGTCTCATGACTCAAAAGACAGGGCCGGCCACGCGGCACGGGCACTGTCTTCGTTTAGAAGAATCTTCGTTTTAGAAGATTTGGCATGAAGGCCTCATCTTCAAACCGTACTAGTTAGGACTGCCGGACAGGCTGGTATTGATCGTAAACATCTCCCTAGCAAAAAGGCAGTTTTGCTACAGAGTGGAAGGCACCCTGTCCTCCCCTCGCGCCCTCAGAGCCGGTTGTTCACAGGGATCGGTTCTCTCTCCCACCCTCTTCAATCTGTACACTAGAGACATACCGTGACACCCCAGCTTCCAGCTGGCGATGTTCGCCGATTATACCGCACTGAACATTAGACACCTCCCCAAATACGGAGCCAAACTACTCCAAAAGGCCGTCACCAAACTCGGTGAATAGTTCTTAAAATGGAAAATAGAAGTTAATACGGAGAAGAGTAAGTCCATACTTTTTCCACCAAGCCCATGAAGTATGAAACATGCCTCCCATACTGCTCTACGGTAACGAGATACCTAGAGCAGAAACGGTGAAATACTTGGAAGTCACTCTCGACAGGTCGATGAGCTTCAAGAATCACAGAGGTAATGTTCTGAAAAAGGCACGATATGTCCTTTTTAAACTCTATCTTCTTATAAACAAAAAGAGCAAAATGACGTATAGACATAAGCTCGCTTTGTATATTACATGCATTCGACCGATCATGTCCTGTTGCTGTGCAGCATTCGCGTACATATCCCCTACCCAAAGAACGTTTGCAGAAAATGCATAATAGATTCTTCCGCATGGCTACTGCATGCCCGTGTTACTTCCGAAACATCGACCTACATTGTGACTTTCAACTGACCTCGATTAAAGGACACTTCAAAGAGCTGTCTCAAAGGTCTTTGACCGTGCCCTTAATCACAAAGAAAAATTAATAGGATGAGATGTTATTAACCGATTCTCGTTACCGTCGGCCGAAGCACGTATTGCACGACGCCGACGACGCGATCGCGATAGCAGTAGCTAAGTCCGTCCAACAACACAAACAAAGAAACACCAAGACACGCTCCCGCTATAAAACTCCAATATAGCCAACTAACGGATAGCAGTTTTTAGTCGATAGTAGCTGTTGATTCACGACCTGAGCCCGACATGAACATCAGGCCCCCTTGGGTCGGCTGGATGGTGCGTAAATGCAATTTTCCTGCTAGAACCGAATTTACACCGCTCGTACCGGTCGAGCAATGAAACCTTACATACAGTGACACAGTTATAACACATGTCTGACAGAATGACAAACTCACACACCGCTTACGGAAACGAGCCCGGGTTCGAATCCGTAAGTTAAGAGCTTAAAGTTGTAGAAATTAAATAACGCGACTTTAGAGAGCTCTAATAATAATAAATAACTCAAGAACACGGCTTTTTGCTGATTCGTAGCGCAAATGAACCCCTCCCGTCAGAGAAGGGGGGGGGTGAGGAGGCCGGCCTCCTCAGATAAGCCAAACATTAAACGAGCTCAAGGCATCGTGAGGGCGCCGTCCCACTAGTTTGGGGGACCACTTCCCCCTTTTCGGTGCCAAAAAGAGTTACTATAGGGTACGCTCACAACCAACCCAGTACATTTCTGCCCATCTGCGGAAAAAGAGGGGGCCTGTCTCCCTATCGTTTCCCTAAACAAGACACAAAAGTCTTCGCTGGTCAGTCGAACTATTAAAAAAGCGATACTCTATGGCATAAAACCGGGAATAAATAAAAATATAGTACTTTCTTTTTACGCTTCTGTAATTTATAATACACCATTTAATGAACAAATTCCGTTTATAATGTTTTAAAAAAACCGTGAAGAATAAAAAATAATCTGTCGTGTTTCTTATATTTGAAGGGAGTTACGTATGGCCGACCGGATTGACCGGGTCACGAGGACACCACATCACTTACCAACAATCTGTCCGCATAGTGTATGAGCCAAGCATACTCACCGGCACAAGCCTGACATCCGTGACAATTCTGGTTGTGCCACAAACGCCGACGCATGCGCCATGATATGATGTATGTCTGACGTAACGGGTAAATATCTGAGGCACATAGTTTTTCAATCTGAAACATTAAGCCTTACACAACAGCCTAAACAATAGGAACTTAATATACATGTGAAATGATGTTATATTTCAATTAATTTTAGTAAGAGGAGTCCCATGTTGCATCGCAGTGGAATTATTGACCCGGCCCAAGCGGGGAGTTACCTCTTGCTCATATGATACCGCCGTAAAACGATGTCTTCGGCTTCTCATTTTACATTGTTTGTGAGTAGCCGATGGCCCTTAGAGAAGAAGAGGAAAGGACGGCAACGCATCGGCATAATAATTATGCGAATGTACATGGGCGCCGGTAGTTGTAAAAAGGAGAGCCCAAGTGGACGTCCCCTCCCCCCCATACTACAAATAAAAAAAATAGTGATGCATACAAATAACGAATGTAAATGACTTTCTACATCCATAAACATCGATCCAACCACTTCTGAAAAAAAAAGAAAAGTCCGTTAAGCCTTCGGAGAGTTACAACAGGAGCAATGTCTAATGATATACTTATGCCTGTTCTATCAACATACTGCATACTTACCTGCCGACGTACTTACTTAATTATCTAGAACATATATATATAATTAGCTAATCAGCTTGTCCCAGATAATCATTAAGAAATATAGAATGTATACGTTATTTCCACAATTGTTACAACTTGTCATCATGAGTATATAAAAAAAAATCGTTCGACTCCAAATACAGCTGTAAAACCTTGTGTGTGGGAAACACTTCAAACCTTAGGGTGGTTCACATTATATTTCTTTGAAACAATCAAACCTAATGCGTATTATATAAAGAATACACATCCTACACATAAAACATAAGTGTACCAAATATCATACTCACTTCATTCATATATATATTAATACGCTATATATAAGCTGAATAACGTATGAATAAAATATTTCAAATGAATGCAGAGCCATAACGAGAAATATTACAATCTCTAGAATGACTTACTTAGAGAGAAGGCAAAAACTAAAAAAAGCTTTTATTTTTATAGTATAATCCAAACTAAAATTATAAACTAAACGTGTATACAAATTTCCAGTTCAATCGGCAGAAGATATCTTACTTCAAAATTAACGCCACAAGCTTATATAATTACATACATTCATTGCAAGTTAAATAAAAGATTTAAAAAATTGGTAAAACCTGGTCCTAACATATTATCACTCATTTGCTTTGGCAAAGCTTTCTTAATCATTATCCCATATTAGTATCCTTATTCTATCAAAATTTACTTAAACCAAAAAGAGACAAATATGTTTTTACACTTACATCACACTTTTTGTACATATTTGACACTCAATGCTGTATATTAATTGTGTTGAAATTACTGAAAAAAACACAATATTTATTACTTTTTTATTCATCGTATCTATTTTGTGAGCTTTTGTATAGATTGTGCACGTATATTCTGTTTTCACTGAGAGAAAAATATGATGCGAACGGCCGGCGCCCGCTACACTGTTCCCATTATGAAACATGGTCACCATATTTCAGGAATTAAACACGATTTTTTTTAGCAATGGACACTTTAATGCACAATAAACTAAAATTACATTAATGATGATTTTGATAAATGGTAATTCATCATCACAGTAATATGGGCTACATGATATGTAAAATCTGTCTTATATAATTGTGGGGAAATCTCCACAGTATACCGGTGACTAAAGTCTATAGTTCGTTACTACATAAGCCACTAATTTCAGGGCTTCGAGATCTCTAAAAAGGTGCCTCTAAATGTGAAGTATCAGGCTAGACTCTTCTGAGATATAAATTGATTTCGTAATTGTTGAAGTATGCCACTCCCACTCCTATTACTACTGCTTCAAAGAAGAAGGACTCGCGACTCTCCAGGCATTCTCGCTCTGCACCATGTGTCGGTGATGGCAGCACTTAGAGCGACTCCAATCCGACACATATATTTATCAGTAGCTATGGAAGCGGAAAAAAGAGGAAGCCACGGGGACTCACAAACCATGTTATGATAATTAGTTTAACATAATTCAATTTTTTTATATTCTTATGAGTATCTATATATTACGAAATATACTCGTATCTGTACCCAAGTGTCCAACCGTCTACTTAATATGTACAGCAAAAGTTAATATGAGGCCACGGCTGATTTGTGTATAGTCGAATCCCCTCCAAATCATGGACGTCTATGTATGTATTATATGCGTTTATAAATAAAAATCTAAAACATATACATTTTGAGGATGAATTTCATCTCACACATATTTTATCAGAGTACGTCTGTTACTTGTGTGAGTAGGCCGTTGCTTATTTGAGGTAGGTCGGATCGAGGCAAGGATATCCTAGCACTTCATTGAAGAGAATTTTGGCGGCCGTCCTGCCTGGGTACGAGAAGGCTTAGGCGACACAAAAATGGTGTGCATGGTATGTGTTTCAGCATGCCCCAACGTAGGCATAAGGAGTAAACTATTTCATGATGAGCTGGCTCCTCTATAGGAGGACACAGCTAGGAAGGTTTGCTTTCCGACTCTCGAGTCTCATTTACCACCAGGTTATCTCCGACCCGCAGGCATCATAAAAGAATTTCTAAGTGAAAAAACGATGTGTCCACAGATTATATTGTTACCCTATCGAACCTATATACATGTAAAATGTTAATAATATAATATCTCTTTCCGACAGATATCGCGTTTGATTGCAAATAAAATTAGTCATTTCGTTTCACATTTAAAATAATATCGTACTAGGCACACTCGCGACTTCGTTCACGTGAGCCCGCTTCACAAAGATTTTTACGTAGGTTTTCCCAAAACCTTTAAATTCGCGGACTTTTGCCAAACCAGTGCGACACATCCACATATAACAGATAATATTGTAGACTGACAGCGCCCCACGGATTTACTTGCGCGCCTTCGCTTCTAGTTGTCGTAGTGTCCTAGTACATATTCTTCAAACCAAACCAGATTAGTTCTTCTTGAGAGTAGCGCGTTGAAATAAACAAATCACAATTCTATAATGTTATTAGTACTTATAGAATTTCTATATTGTATAACCTTGATGTGCGCCACTGTTTTCTAAATCTATCCTAATCAACCCATCCATGTTTTCGGGATTTCATGATTTTTACTTTATTCCTGGCTGTAATGTGTATATTTATGTTAAAGGTGACGGTTCATTTCCGCTGCTTTTTCTGCCATTATACGGTTAAAAGAGAAAATATATAAGTAAGTATAGCCTGTTGGCTATATAAGCTTCTTATACATGAAAGAAAGTCCCCAAAAGCTGTATGTATGTCATCGATTTTCTCCAAATCTAAGGAACGGATTTTCATGGGGTTTTCACAAATGTATCATTGGAGCTATTTACGGTGAAGATTACTTAATCTTCACTTCTTGGCGTTAGCCGTTGGGCGGAACGCCAGTAAAAATAAAGTAAAGTACATAATTAAGTGTATAAACTAAAAACCTGTTATAAGTGTAAAAATAGGTTTACAATCTATATCAAGGTGGCGATTATGGTTGAAATATTTGAATTCCTCTTAATTTCAGCGCAAGAATTAAATATTGTATATTTCCACGATAAGGAACTCTACTAATGTGCTAGTCTTATTGTATATTTCCACGATAAGGAACTCTACTAATGTGCTAGACTTATTGTATATTTCCACGATACGGAACTCTACTAATATGCTAGTCTTATTGTATATTTCCACGATACGGAACTCCACTAATGTGCTAGTCTTATTGTATATTTCCACGATAAGGAACTCTACTAATGTGCTAGTCTTATTGTATATTTCCACGATAAGGAACTCTACTAATGTGCTAGTCTTATTTTTTTATTATTTAATTTAACATGTTGGACCTGTATAATGATCACTTATTTTTGCCTTAGCGGCTAAGTTGAAATTGAGGGTTCGCCCATGTTAGAGGAGAGAACCACAATAATGTCTGCTGGGTACCTATCATTCTTTTCGTTGTGATCGTCATTACACAGAGGTACTTCAATTTAGAATAATTCATTCCATTACAATTTTCTCATCCATAAAATCCTTTACACTATAATAGGATTTAGATATGAGTATCTCTTTGTTGGTAGCTTCAAATTTATTAATCGACAAATCTGTAATATTAATGGGAATTTTATTATAAAATCGCATACAATTACCAGGAAATGAATTATTAATTTTATGGAGCCTTGACTTGTGTACCCCCCATTTTCTATATACATATATATATATAGGCCATGCAATATCATAATTTTTACAGTTTTAAATTTAACCTTCAGCGACTCCATTCGACTCATATTATATATAATGCAGGAACAGCCCTTTTCTAGAGAAAAAAATTGAATCAATATCAGCAGCATTACCCCATAATAGAATTCCATATGTTATAATGCTGTGAAAGTGTGCGAATGCTCCAGATGAAAGTCTACTCGATAAACTATCTATGTGGGGGCCCCATTGTAATTTAGCATCTAAAGTTTAAATTCTACCACCTAAATATGAATTAATTAAATTAAGTGCAATACCTTTTATTCCGTATTGATGTAGCTTCCCGACCAATGTTTCCTGTTGAACACATTCGAATGCACTAAATTTTGATATTAATGATAATATCAAAATTTATGACTAATAATTTATGACCGATTTTTACTTGGTAGAAACTGACTGGACAGTCTTATGCTCCATAACATTTTGGACCGTCTCCTTTTAACCAATACCGCTCTCATTACTTTTTGCGTGAAAGAAATACAAATATACATACAAATATATATACAGACTTTCAAATATATAATATTATTTCACACTTACAGTAGGAATAAAAAATATAAGGATACTTCTCACGTGGGTGATAGGTAATTTAAGTTGGTTTATAATAATATAAAATGGTGAATATTACAAATAACATTTATTTCGCTTTTCAACTTAACACTGTTTAAATTAAAACCCTAAATAACAAAATATATTTGTAAATGCAAATTATGAATCTTATTACCACACATGTACATAATATTTATTATGATACAGAAATAACTTTGGTTTATGAGTTAACTATGCATATCCGGTGTATCATTAGATAAACTTCATATTTTGTTTTTACACTGTCATCCGTCATTCTTGTTCTTCCAAATTTATTGTGTATTGAGTCTCCATGCTACATACCGTAGCGTTTAGGCGGTAAAATATAACGAGATGCTTTTGCTAAAAGAATATAGTATGTACAAGAAATTTCCTCATTACATACAATGCAAAAGAAAGAGACATTTTTCTCGTGAATGTGAGACTGGATAAAGCTGAAATTCATACTGAATATTGAAGTCTACATTTTATTAAAGCACAAATCTTACTACAAACATTCATGTGCATTTTTGACGGTAACACGGAAATCGAACACTATACGTAGGTTTTGAAGCCTATATGTTTTGAATGACTTACTTTTCGTTGACTTAGATTCATGAGATTTAGCTAGAAATCCTTATAGTACATATCTACAAATAGAGCTGAAAATTACAATTGCGTCTCTGTAAAACCATTGCAAACTTATATCTGCAGTTCATTTTGCACAAAATGAGCAGGGGTGCCTGCTGATGCCTGCAAATGTGTGTCCAATTTGATAAGTTCTCATGTTCATACCTTGCCTTGGTACGAACCCTCGGTGTGCGGGTGCGGCTCCCATCACAATTAGCTCTCGGTGTAAAGCACTAAATTATAACCAATACGTTATAATGTGACATGAAGCTGTTAGATGAAACATTAAATTTACAAAGACTTGATACATAAATACATACTTATATATAAAAATATGCGATAATTTATTTACATTTAAATGTATGATAATATGCCTTTAGCGTTTTTGTTTATGAGGTATCGTTTTGATCATCCATATGTGTAAAATGTACCTGTTGTGCACAAAATATGAAGTTTAGATATACCCCTTACAAAATCGCAAACTCTCGTTCTATTCTATCCTCTTATCTATTACGTTAATAATTTTAGTACTATAACTAGTCGGCAAAGCTTCGTCTGGAAGTCTCAAGCGCATCTTTTCTATGTTTCACTTTATATTCTACAACATACCCCTAATCAAGATGCGCTTGTACATTCGTCCAGCAGTGAACATTCCGCTAACTTGAATTGTTCTTATTTTACGCCTAATTTTAACTAATTATTCTTCCATTAATTAGTATCTTTTTATGCAGTGTTTCCTTTTTTATTAGCAGGTAGTGCCATGCTGCAAGGCAGCCAAAAAGGCCGCACGACCGGTGAGGTAGCTCTATAGAGTTACGCTGTCGCGTTCCATGTGGTTTGTGCCACAAAGTTGTGTTCCAAGCAAAGCATCTGCATGACAAGAACAATACGGATGTCTTTGGGCGTCGGTAACTGTCAAAAGTTTCCATTTATACTATAAGAAACTCATAAAAACGGACTAAAAAACTAGTCTGTTAGCAGTAACGTAATTACTAATTAAATCTTTATTCTGATATAAGAAAGAGTTATATGAGTCATTTGGCGTAAAAAAACAAAAAAGGCCATAACTCAAGTAAGCAGAATGTTAGTTATTGGTATGTGGTCACATAGATTAGATCATGTCAATGTGACATGATCAACTCTGTCTGAACACGTGTACACTATTGTCAATTCCATACAATGGCATGATCGTCTCTGTGTGACTTGTACACGATTGACAATTCCATACAATGACCGGAACATTAGATACACTAATACATTTATGATGCATCTTAAGGGTCTGGCTATAATTCAAATGTTTAACATATTTTGAATTCAAATTTTAGTGGCAGTTGAATTTTGTTAATGGATTACGCGGTCTATTTCAGAGTTCCGTAGCAAAAATGGCAAAAACGGAAGTCCTATATTTTCATGTCCGTCTGTCCGACCACTTGTCACAGACGTTTCACTCCGACTCATGTTATATCTGAAACTTAGAGGTACGAGGTCTTATAAACGGCAACAAACTGATGATATTAAAAAATAAAATGGTTAAAGTGTGGTGTATTATTGGATAGGCTTGTAATATTTCAAATGGTGTGGAGGTTTCTAATAAAGTTTGTTCGTTTCTAGGAGACATTCGTTTCTGAAGTGGTCGAAACGTGCAGCCCCCGCTCTAAATTTTCAATTTCCGGGGCGAAAATTGTAAAAAAATAATATTACAGAATATATTCTTAACCTTTAAAACCTTAAAATAAAAATTATTTTGAACATAATCGATTTATTAGCATGAAAGAACGTTTTGCTACCACGGAACCCTTTATACGCGAGTCCAACCCGTTCTTGGCTGATTTTTTTATTTATTTTAGACCTATTTTATTTGGAATAAATAGTAAACAACGAATTTAATTTTATGGCCTATGATAATTTAACCGAAAAAAAAGATATTCGAAGAAACACAGATGAACATGCTATGAAGCGGGAAACACATGTAACATAATACATAACAACATAATATTTACATACACGAATCACCAAATATTTCTCATTTTATGTTCTGGTATTTAATGAATTAATACCTAAACGAATGTTATGAAACACTATTTTAGTTTTGTTATCATGTAATTTTTACATTAGGAATTTAACATTTGGTCTGACAGAGACCTAATTTTAAGTTCCAAATAGTTTTTGTTATTGTTTTATGTCGCTCGCATATAACATTTTATTTATGAGTGCCTCCCTGATCTAACGTTTACGTTCACTCGCAATTGATATGCCTTAGTCATGATGATTACTTATATCTAAGGCATAAAAAACATTCGGTTGCATTTTTTAATTACAATTTCAGATCAGAAATTATACCGTAGATAGTAAAGAAGTGAACTCCCGAATCACTGCCTTATAGGAACAAATATAATATAATGAAAGAAGGCCGCTGTATAACACATATACCTACTTACGCATACGTCCATCGTATTTGGCTATTATAATATATAGAATTTTACCTGTATCTCATATATGCATAAACAAATATATACGTTCCTAATCATATATTATTCAGTAGTATTACATAATAATAGAAAATGCTGGACAAAACTTAACAAGAAAGAAGAAATAATACAAATTCTAATTTCAAACAATCTGTCGGCACAAACGATCCTATTATTCTAGATGGTTCCTAGTTGTTACAGCTCGTATTGCTACACTGTCCGTCGGCGTTTTAGTCTTCATTCTCATAGCACTATCCGATACAATCGAGTCCATAATTTTACATCCATGCCATGGCCGGCGTCCCATCTGATGAGAGGGAGTCTATAGACCGGATGGTAGATGTCTTCGGATGTCAGTAAAGCGACGCGCTCGAACATGGTCCGTCTACACCTTGCAATTGCTGATCTGAATTCGATGCTGTCTGTGTGAAGAATTGTAATTAAAATATTAGTAATTGTGTGCTTCAACAGATTACCGGTTGGCGCAATCGTAAAATGGTAATGTAAGTTGTGATAGATGTCTCGAAATCCTTCGAGATCATGAATGTATTATAACATGTGTGTCTACAATAAAATCTTAAATGTATGTCCGACGTAAGATACCTATAACAGGAGCACCTTACAGTACAGACACATGATTAGGCTAACGTGGCGTGATAGACACAAGATACCCAATCAACTCGGAGCATAATAACCATCAAGTTTATTTATTTCTTTGAAATAATTACTTGAAACGAAGCATTGATACTACTATCTACTAAAGTCTTTTTATCCTGTTCTATGATAAGTACAATTGATTCAAAAATTAACTACACTTTGAGCACCCTACACTATATAAAATCACGTTAAGCACATTTTCTTTGTTATGAAAGGATTTTGTCGCGTTCCTCAATATTTAGTTGTCGAATGAGACAGCATCCGTAATCAACGAATCGTTCATTTCTCTCAGTTCAGATCCTCTCATTCCACAAATAAATACGAAAACACATGCATGTATATTAGTAACTATATGTTATACTTATTAGTAACTATATGTTATATCGCTCCGCCCCACTGCTACCCCATTAGGGAACTGGCCTAACATGTAAAAGAAAATTGACAACTTGAAGCCGGATGACGTCCACTACTGGACATAGCCTCCCTCATAGGGCGCCGTAGGTCACAGTCACGAGCCACTTGCATCCAGCGGCTCCCCGCCATCTTAAACAAGTCGTCAGTCCACCAGGTAAGAGGTCTCCGATTCCCGTTTGCCCCCTGATACTAAAAAAACTCACTTCTCTAATTTCAGAAACAGCTGGGAGTAGCCCATCGGTGGAGTTATTTGGCGAGCGGGGTGAGGGGGTGGGGACGTGTTTGGGCATGTCCCTGCCCGCTGCCATCTTGTCGTGCAGCTGAGCCAGCCGCATGCTCATCTGGCGCCGTTCCTTCTGTTCCCGCTCCCTCTCCCATAACTTCGCACTGTAACTCCTTATAGATGATGAGCTGCTCTGCAGCGAGCTCATACTTGGACGTCTCGAACCTTAACAAAAACACGGTCGGCGGGGTAAATTTGTGTTCATTACAATGCCCTCTATTTCTGGGGCTTCGTACTTAAAAAGGAAAAAGAACGGAACCCTTATAGGATGACTTTGTTGTCCGTCTGTTGGTCAGCATGTTTAATATATATATATATATATATATATATATATATATATAATCATTACTGGTTTTTAGTCGGATTTAAACTGAAGAAGCACACATTACCGAAGTGTTAAATGACTCTTGAAGTGGACACATAAAGTAACGACCGTACCTATTTCTGTATTCATTATCGTCTGTAGTCTGTAAGTCTGTCCGTAAAAAAATGTGTTCTTACAGAGGCAAATATTGCATTATCAAATTTAATTTGAAACACTTTATTTGAATCCCTTATATACAAGTTTTTAAAGATAGTTGTAAAGGTACAGTGCATCACTAAGATACTCATTCCAAATTTTCATATCAAGCTTGCATTATGTTAAAGAATAAAAATACATATATTAATTATATACTACTTGTATTAAAACAAGCAATTGACAATTACCAATTTTAAATACAACTGTGCTTAGCTTCAAGCTTACAATTTACGTTTACACCATTCGGAAGCAGTCATTTTAATGCAATTCAAAATTTTCATTATAACCACTATTGCAGGTTTCATTCCGATATAACATCCGAACAAGCATAAAGCAACGCGTGGGTGCAATTTACAAAAAGTCACATTGAGATAAAAAGCGGAAAGCTTACGTGGAACTATAGCTTTGTTTCACCCACAATCAGAGTAGAAATACATTTGAGCTATCTTCCAAATTGTGTTGGTTGTTAAATATTGTTAAGGTGACAAGCGCGCAAGTGAAAAATCATAAAATTAATTTGATTGATTATTGAATTATGTAATTATTTAATTTTTTGGTCAGAATTACAATAGTACAACTATTATGATTCTGCCACATCAAGCCACATGCTTAAAAGTAAAACGCCACCTCTAGTTTCTTAAAACACAAAGCGAAGAAGGAAGATACATAGGAAATCAAATAGACCATGGCCACCTTGCTCGCGCCACACGAAGAGCGTAATTTGTCCTGCGGCTGTTCTGCCACAGATGAAATTATACCAAGGAATTAATTAATTATTGATTATATTGTGGAAGGTAAATAAATGTGGTTTTCCCATAGTGACCGTTCCATAAAAGCTGAGCGCAAAATGTATTGAAAATAATTAACTGTTATGACAATTATTTCTTGTTATACCGTTATGATGATTACGAAAGAGTAATTAGCACAAATTGTGTAAACATTGGGGTTCAGATTTATATTGATAAATAACAGCAAATTAACATGATATATTTATTGTCTTGGCTTCTTTATCAAAAGTGTAAAATGAAGTACCATTTTATATCCTGCTTTACAATATTTAAAATACAGTATAATTTAACGATATTTTGCAGTATCTGTATTTTCTTTTTATAAATTTGCGTCGTTGCAATGACCTGTGTCGGAACAGCCTCGGACGTCGCGCGTCGCTCGTTGGCCGCTAACACAAAAACGTGACATCTAACGGACACGAGCGACGTTGTACATGCCACCCTGCGTTGACACCCCTCTAGCGCTAATAATAACTTTTTTATTTGTTTTTCATAGTTTTTTTCACACATACTGGTAAAATAATAATCATGTGACAGAATAAAAAAAACTCCATTTTTAAATTTTCGAACACAGTTATCGTTAGAGGGGGTCTCGCCGCCCGTGGAACCCGCCGAGCACACTGAGTCGTGCAGTAGAGGGCCTCGCTGCATACATCATCCGGATCACCTTTGGCGGCGCACTTGGGCGGGTGCGCGCCGCCGTCCCTTACGGCCTTCAGGTGGCGCGAGATTAGCAAGATGGCCGCCGATCGCGCCGCACCTGCGCGCGACGCGCCTCGCGCTCTCCGCCCGTCCTCGGCGCAGGTGCCCGACGTGCCACCGCTGCGTGACGAGGCGCGAGAGGAAGCACGTGTACCGCTTAATGTTCCGCCTGTAAAAATATTTTCACTTTTGCGATAAAATTCTCCGTTACATATTTGTATACCTAATGGCGTTGCAAGTGCTGTGTGACTAGCAGCTCTATCCATAGGTCACAATATGGTGCACAATATTGTCAGTTAAATTTATATTGTATTATGTTCTTTTCTTATCTTTCAGAGGTATCATTATATTTCAGCTACATGATAACAGTTAATAGGTAAGTCTCCAGTGTGTATTTTAGGTAATAAGTCTATAAAAAGTCTAATTGTTTGCAAAGTAGATACGCATAATTTCATCTGAAAGCATTTGATGTCACTTCAAAAACTTTTGGCTTTAGTGGTATGATGGTAATCATGTTTTATAGTTAAAAATTAAACGTTACGGCCATTTGGCTCATCCAAGTAGACGTTTCATAACTGGCAAGTTGCTTGTTGTCCAATGTAGTTTATAATACCGTTCACTTGATCGTTGAGGTTCCAATTGTATTATGTGTTTACATAAAATTATTTATTGGTATATTAATTTTTGTATCAGTTACGGAAGCCTTAACATACCAGTATCATTAAGTGAGTAGAGACAAGGTGGAGTCAATCGTGCGTCAGCTAAGTGTGCGGGATGGTACCGCGCTTTAGTGTACAGGTGCAGCACCATGCACAAGAGGCCGCCCAGCACGAAGATACCCGACGCCACTCCTAGCAGCGTCGGCATGTCTGCCGTCAGCAGAACCAAGTCTGTAAATGGACAGAAACAATTTCACTATGCGTTTAATTTCACGTCTGACTTTTTATGGGTAGGGCTGACGGCACTGCCGTTGCAATCGCTTAAACAGTCCGTTGAATGACCGAAGGCTTTTCTTTCTTCTGGCTCAGGAAGATGATAGAGGGACATTCTTTTCCCACTGGTGAGATTACATGCATCGGTGAGAACGTCCAATGGTAACGCCAAATAATTTGCCACATCTCTTCCCACTGGTAATCTCTCTCCATCTATCAGTTTTCAATTGGGCGATGGCTTTTTTTTATTTTGTGTGTTTCGATACTTAACTAACAAATAGTCCATCTATCAATCCCAGACACTTAGGTACTTCCTAGAACCTCAGCTATCTTAGTATACGTAAGCTAAGGCTCAGAGGCTTGGTGAACACCTAGAGTTTAGTGACTTGTATCCTAGCTACTTCTTCGTTTTATTCGCAAGGTCGTCATCTTTAAACTCCAGGCGGATGCGTCCTGCATGTTCGGATGTGGACTAAGACTGGTGGTGGAATCAATAATGTGAGTGCTCGACAGTTGCGTATAGAGTCAGAACTTAATCTTCACAAAACTAACCAAAAAGTACCTAACCTATTGAATATATAGGAATATATGAAGAATTTGGCTAATCACAGTTTTATATTCGTAGCAAATATAGAATTACTAATGAGTAAAGCTTTAAATTTATATTTCTATTGTCAGACTATATATTAGTTAATTTACAATTAAACTAGCGATATGCTTCTAAAGTGTTGGCTTTTTATTTATATTTTACAGGCAATATTTGGCTGAGCCGATAATTATCACTTTTCAGCCACGGGTACATTGTGGCACATTAAATGTTACCTTCAGTACAGAACACACGGTTCGTTGGGCGCGAATGGCTTGTGGTGTGGTAGCCCTGGTCGCATTGGCAGTACGCGTTGTGATTGACTTGGGCACACGACGCGTGGGGGTCAAACGCGCGGCACGTCTGTTGGTAAAAGCACTGCTCGCCCAACCTCTTTGCTGTAAACAATAAAATGTAACACATGTAAGTATTTAAAAAAGTGTGTTGCATGAGTTAATTATACTTATCAAAATATTCCAGTGACTTTCATGATGAGATCAGATTTATCATTCAATAACGATTCGCCACGGTTTCGCACGTAAATAACACGGGCTGGACTACCAATACGATATACACCGCTCGTACCGGTCGAGCGATGAAATCTCACATATAGTGACACAGTTATAACACATATGACTAACAGAATGACAAACTCACACACCGCTTACGGAAACGAGCCCGGGTTCGAATCCGTAAGTCGAGAGCTTCGATTGATAGTAATAAAATAACGCGACTTTAGAGAGCTCTAATAATAAATAAATTAAGAATACGGCTTTTGCCGATTTGTAGCGAAAATCGACCCCCTCCGTCAGGGGGAGGGGCGAGGAGGCCGGCCTCCTCAGATAAGCCAAACACTAAACGAGCTCAATTATCCTTATCCACGACACCGCAACTTAAACGGCATCGTACGCGCGCCGTCCCACTAGAGTGGGGAGGGGGACCGCTTCCCCCTTTTCGGTCCCAAAAATAATCACTATACGGTACGCCCACAATCAACCCGGTACATCTCTTACCATCTGCGGGAAAAGAGGGGGGTCTGTCTCCCTACCGTCTCCCTAAACCTGAAGACAAAAAGTCTTCGTAGTCAGTCGAACTGTTGAGGCTGGACTAGCGACGCCAACCAACCAGTATTAGATCCCTCCGAAAAAAAAAAACGGGCCGGACTGCTAAGTTAACACTAAAAATTATACACTAAAACCTTCTAGTGGTAAAAACTGTAGATGTTAAGAAAATCGTTCATATACATACGGACAGCTTTTGGGGACTTTGTTTTATAATAAGTATAGATGATATCATTTATTTAGCAAGAGGCAATGTCTTGCTGCATTGCAGCTGAATTGGGCCGGTATGACCGGGGAGGTGGCTCTCGCTTGCATGATACCGCTATTAAATGACAACTATACTGACGTGTTTCGGCACAGGGCCCATTGGCAGGGAAGGAGTGCAACACATCTGCAATATTGCGGATATCTATGTGCTCCTATTGCTCGTTTGCTGTACTACAAAAAATATCTGTGTACGCTTCTGTCTATTGTTAGAAAAAAAATCTCGTTTCACGATATTTGCCTGCGGTAACCAAAAAAAGTATTAGTCCAATTTTAATTGAAGTTTCGCACATATATGTAAATTTGTCCAGCTTTAAATAAAGACTATGTTATACCTTATGTCAACACGTCAAGTAGAAGCTTGGACCACTTTTTACAAAAAATTGCGCGGATGGAGGAGTGTCAAATCTGGCATACTTATAGTCTATGTTTATGAAAAATCCGGAAGGCTAATATTTTTTTATACTAATAACATTTTAATAAAATGATATTACCACTATTTCTATTGTTTGTTCATTCAGTTTCTGTAACTGATGAACAAACAATTTTATTACTGGAAATAATGTATATCACTAAAGGATTTTTAATTTTAGTGCATCAATCAATCTCATCAATAAACTTCAGATAATAAATATAAGCGAAGTAGTTATACAATTTAAGAGTTCGGCTTTCTTAAATTATTTCTTTACAATTTTACATATAAAAGCACACAATTGAACTTTACTCTATTACCAGCCTATCACAATCTATCCAATGTGATATAAATCACAATAGGTTGCTATGGGGATATTTCTTCGATTTCTACGTATTCCTCATTAAACGGTCGTAAATCTTCAATAGCTTTTGTGTATATTTTTTGCGAATAATCTTTGGGTACTTGTAACATGGCTGCTGTAAAACTTCTGAAACGTCGGGCTAGTTAGATCATTAAATAAACCGCGATAAAATCCGAAAAAGCAGTTTCATTGTATGTTCCTTATGTTTTACAAGGTGAATTATAATTTCAAACATATATAGTTGTGTTTCAAAGGTGTGTAGTTTTGTGTTCAAACTCCTCAAAGAACCGTCCATACAAGTTACAATATAAGTATACAAGTAGACAGGTTTTCTTTATAGTATAGGAGTGAAAACGAGCAATAAGAGCCTTTTTTGACTAGCGACACCCATGAACATCCACATAATTACTATGCTGATGCGTTGACCTCCTTTGACCGCCCCTCCCCCAATGGATCACTGGCTACTCAATTGATAACTTTGTCTTTTCTGCGTTACTCGTTATGTAAGAAAATTTATTACCTTTATTTATTACCTTTTCTAATGTATAACCTAACTACAGAACAGACAGGCATCTGCATATCAGCTATCCGCGTATGGATATCGAGCTCACATGATACCGACGTAAAGTAACATCTTCGGTGTTGCGTGTCGTGCGGTTTGTGAGTAGCTGGTGGCCCATTGGAGGAGAGAGGAAAATGAGAGTATCGGCATAGTAATTGTCCGGATGTTCGTGGTCGTCTGTAGTCGTAAAAAAGGCGGACCAAAGGGTATTTGGGACTTTTCAATTTCTAACAACAGTCCGAAGTCAGAAAGCTGGCGGTGTTACATCACTGTGCCTTGGAGAGCACGTTCCTGTACCTGATTTCTCTTCGGTCGTAACGGACTGCCGTCCCATCTGAATAGGAGTATGAGGAAACAGAAAGTGCGCTTTTGGCTGCGCATTCACTTCTGCGCCATAATATATCCTGCGCAGTTGGCTAGTCTCTAAAGTGTGGCCATGGCTGGAATTCGGATAGGATGACATTATTATTTCTATCATCATACTATAAAGTATATACTGCTTACCTTTCGCACATCCCTTTGTGACGCCGAGGGCGACAGGGTGCTTGGGGTCACACTGGCACGTGCTGGTGCGAGGCTCGCAGTACACGTGCACCAGCTGCGGGTTGCACGTAAACTCGCACGGTGAGCCCAAGTACATGCCCTTCTCTGAAAAAACAAATATCTTCTGTAATTTAATCGTCAAGTGTTATTAATTGTAGGGAGCCAAACGACACGGACCCCATGATGATTACTAATGTCCTTGAGGCCATGCAAAAGTGTTGCCTAAGAAGCGCGGAAGGCGGGAGGGTGTTTATAGAGGTTTTGACGAGGTAAGGTACGGAGTCATCAAATTATTCTCCCTATAGTGTAGTAAAAAAATTGACAATCCTGAAGTGATAATAACAGCATATTTCAATGTCTTCAAATTCTTATTTAAAGTTCTAGTTATAAGCTTGGATATCAAAATAACAGCGCCTCGTGGCTTTCCTCGCGTGGCCCTTGTCCTAATTGTAGCTTGATGGTATATACCATCATGCGATGGTATATATACCAAGAGCCACGATAGCTCAAAAAAAGTTTCTTGTGTTTGTTTCTTGAAGTGGTTGCTATTGCTAATACAGAAATAGTCATATTTTACAATTCTACTAGCCACGTGGTTTCACTCGCTTAACCCACCATATGTTGATATAGGTTGCCCACCTCCCCAACATGGTTCAAGCCTTGTCATGGCGGTGAGGCTTAGCAACCTGAGGTGAACCCAGACGAAGCCAATTGAACCGAGGGGATCCTTGCACCCCTCTTAAAGAAGAGGGGACCTAAGAGCAAGAGGAAGAGACGTTTCCTGCGCACGAGGAAAGGGGCGAGGATGGGAGCCTCACCCCATTGCATTGTCGGGAAAACCCCATCTGTGGAGTTGGAGTTGGTCCCTTAGAGGGCTGACTAGCCGTCGAGGCGCCCTGATGGTTTGTTGTTCAGGAGCATCTCACCAAAGGCGGCACAGATGGCATTCGCGGCGGTTTTTGTGGGTATTCGGCACTATCATGTGCCGCGAATCCCACACACCACTCAATCCAACCCAGGGCCGATGAAGGCACGTAAATGCGTTTCCCCGCGTCAACAAAAAAAACAGGTTGCCCACCTCCCTCGATAAATGGGCTATATGTTGTGTATGTGCCAAGATAATTGCATAGCCTGTATTGTGATGACAGCTGACAGCTGATGCCTGTGTTAGACACATAGATCCAGTACGGCCCCGGAGGCCATGACAAGAGGACACCTTGGATGTGTACCTCAGTGATGTGTTATAACATGCCATCGTACACCTAATGCTCCTCACCTAGAGTTCATCTCTTGGGATGGTCACACAGCGCTCCGTATGTCATCCTGACGCAACGAATCAACACACATAATTATATAACAGATAACACTAAAGGGAATTAGCACTTTAGACCTAAATATGGACTGTTTCAAAATTAGCTTCTAGATTTTCACGTTCAAAGAAAATCTTCAGGTTTATAAGATTTGTCTAGAAACGCATACACACATCCTTAAGCCACTTCCCTATTATGGTAGGCAGAGAAAACGAAGGGAATTGATCACGAGATTTGTAGAGATACAGTTTGATTAAATATTTTTCGACACTGGACGTGAAAATAGCCCGTGTATAAATAGAGGCATTCCATCTACACATTTTTCGTAATAGGCTCCACAACATATTCCCAATGTCTAATTTTATACGGCGCAAGGAATCAACGCCGTTTCTTTTCACTTTGTGTGATTTTACTCTTGCCCCTTGCCAAGTAATAATAGCAATCACCTGCCTGAACGATTTCATTTTTGCTATGTTTTACATTTCTCTTATTATAATGATTGTGTTACATAGCTATTGTGTTATTTTTACAGGATTTATAAGGTCATTAAAAACTTTACAGAAAATATGCGCAGCGACAATTACATCGTAATATGTTTTGTGTGCCTTAAGATTGAAATTATCTGACATAAGATAATTGGTGCAACGCCTCTGGTAAGAGGTATTGTCATGGTATAATGCAGCCAAATTGGAAGGCACGACCGGGGGCAGGTAACACTCGTTCACATGATACCGCTTTAAAAGTGACGTAAGTATCATGGTACACTGGGTACTAGGTGTGGAGGTCAACGCATCTGAATGTCAGGATGTTAATGGGCGTCGGTAATCATCTAATGGCTCCAATTTCTCGTCTGTCATGTAAAATAAGTTTCCAATATTTACTTACATCATTATAAAATTTAACTGCAATTGCACATAACTTATTTTATCGTACTGCATTATTATGCACTATGTGTTAAGACTCAAGTCGTGAGGTAAGCAGATTTAACGCACGAGTCTACAGAAGTCGGAATCCTTTTTCTCATTGCTTATAATTTAAGGTGATCAAACGATGACTATAATTGCTTATAGACACCAGCATAATTATTATGAAATGGAAAAATTGGAGGAGATCACAGCTGGTCTCCTTTTTTTTCACTTACCAACTGCGTGTTAACAGTCCGACACGCGACCGGAGTTTACTCCTTAACAACGGACGTGATTCTAAATTGAAATTAGCGTATATTGATATTTTAATTTTAAGGGAATGTTACTCATTGCAATAAACCTGTACGGAGTTTATCGCGGTTTATTTAATTATTTAGAAAGCCCGAGGTTTTGAAGCTCTACAGCAACCACGGTTACAGGTGTAGTGCGATGTCCAGATATCACAAGTTATTAAAAATAAATAAACCGCGATAAAATCAGTAATTGTAAAGAAATATGCGCAAGAGAATTATGATGCGACGCATGATGTGAGCGCGGTAGAGTTACTTATCATATTATTTCCATACAGCGGGCATCAAATCTAATAAACTACAAAATAAATTAATACCTGGGATTCGCCTCGTTTCGTTCGTGAATAACAGGGGCCGTTTTTTTTTTGAATAGAGGGGAAATGTGCAATCGGATCCTCTTTACGACTACCGACGCGCTTGAACATCCGCATAATTACTATGCCCTCCTTTCTCCCCCCCCCCCTCTCCAATGGGCTAGCGGGTAAAATTACACATTAACACCTTCCTCGGGAATCATTCTATCGTTTGGTGAAAGCAGCATAAAAATCCGTTCAGCAGATTTTGAGAAAAACCGATCTGTATTGATCGATTTTCTCAGACATACAGACTCCTTTGTGGGCGTTGTAACACAATATGTCTAACATATAGTAAGTATAGATCTTACCGATGGGATTTATAATCTTATATATATAACTAATATATAAAAAAAAACAGTAATAATTATAAATTATTAATGTGATTATGTTTATGATTTGCCGTGATTATAAAATATTACAAACTATCACTACACAAACGACAATACATACATAACCGATGGAGCATGTAACATATTGTAATCAGTAGTAACATTAATGTGAATTTGAAAAATATGATACAATTTAATTTTTTTTATTATTTTAGGGGGCAATGGCTTTACAAATACGAAATAACTTTAAATACTTGGTAAAAACAACTATAGTCAACTTGAAATGACATGCCATTTTATAGTTAAGTGGGGTCTTTGTTTCCCGATAGTGAGAAAGTAGTTGAAGGGATGTTTGTTTTCGAAGTTATTTGAGTGATGTACCGACTGACAATATCGATAATTTTATCAATACTATTGATGTAAGTATATTTGGACAATATATTTGGACAAAAAGTCAATTAGATTGAAAATCCAATTGTACATTTGAATTACGAAGGCATAATATATCTATGTACATGATCTCCGCTTGCAGAAACAGAAGTAGCACGTTTAATAAAGCAGTATGGCTTTATATGCATGTTCGGCCATACTTTCTTACGCACCGGTTAGAGTTATGGTGTACCATAACTGTAACCGGTGCAGACTACCTGGTATATAAATATTGGTCAGAGTTTTTTTCAAGTTCTAATCATTATAACTAAATATTAAGAATCATTAAACAAAAACAGCGGGAACTAAACATTACCACTTCGCTTATACTACAAAATCACTTTGCAAGCTAAACACTACAAAGACTTACGCTAAGTTTGACTTTTAAAAAAGGCACAATGTAACAAAGAGCGATCACAAACCACAGACGACAAAAGAGTTTATGGGACTGAGCAGTAAAGAATTTAATTTGTCGCACTGCTGCAGCATCTGTTTGTGCGGGTTCTTTTACATCACAAGTGCCAAACGAATCGCAACCTCTTGATTGCTTCACTACCAACGAACAAACACATCCACAGAGCCAAAGAGGAGATTGCCTCCTATACCTCGTCCCCCCAATGGGCGAACCGTTCCGACTGATATGCTACAATTCCACTAATTAGTTAACTCAAATGTGTGTAAAATCTAAAACAATTTATGCTATAAAATTCTCAAGCATTTAAAACTAAAATCCGCAATTACAGGACGTGTTGGTTATGTTTTATTCTGTATTGAAGTTTGGAATAAAAATAGCCAGTAAAAAATGAAAGCCAGAGTTTTAAATCACAATTTTCACAACACGAATTCTCAGTTTATTATTAACTGGCCTTTTATTTTTTCATCGACAGCTATCATGATTGACAGGCCCATCGTGATAGGTACTTGAAATATGCATTGTTTTTGTTACGACACTTCGTTGTAAAACTATTGCACAACACGATAGAATATTTCAACAAAAACAGTTTTTTTATAGTACAGAGGGGCAAATGAACAAATGGAGTCTTTTGACGAGTGCTGACACCCACATCATTGTCATGCAGGTGCGGTGCCGTCTTTTGCTTCTCTCCTTCGACGGACCACAAACTACTCACAAACTGCATGAAACGTGACAGCACATCTGGCATTTTACTGCCGTGTCATGCGAGCGAGCTAGGTACCTACCTCCCCGGTCGTGCAGGCCCAATTAGGCAGCGATATAGCATGGTACTCTTTCAAAATCAGTAATATCTTCACTATCTATTTGACCCTCTGGCCTTCAACGTTTAGATAAATCTGCCAGGACAGTTATTACTATAACAATATCTCTGTTTTATGCAACTCTTAGAATATCATGAACGTTAAGATTGAACATTGGCACTAACATCCAACCTGGCAACTCATGCCTAATCTTATACAAAGTTTGTATTTACAAAGTATTCTTTTAACTAAACCTATGCCTGATATATTATTACAAACGCTACACAAGCTCTGTAGCTCAGGTAAAGCTGATCGCTCTGGTAATGAAAATAAAAGTTACATTAGGTATTATGAACACTCTCACTCTCGTAAGTTGGGGTCCGAAGACGAAGGTAACACAAACACGACCGTCATCAGGGTACCACTTTCTCCACGACAAAATAAACGAAACTGATTAGGTTGTCCTCTTAGCATAGCCATGAAGTATATACAAAAGAATGAAATTATACCCATCGACATATTTTCATAACGAAATTACATAAGCGACGCAGTCAAATGATATATATAGTCTGTGGATCATTCGTATTGATCCATTTAGGGTGCACCGTTAAGAGGGTGGAATAAACTTATTGGAGGGGAAGTCACAATGGCCTCACGTAACATGGTAGCTAAAGGAAAGTTAACGGAGGCTATTTTTATCCACGCCTTTGTTACGTGTCTGTTACATTTAATATCGATGAAGAGGACATGTCGTGATTAGGATAAATGTGAGACTATAACCACAATAATTATGTTATATTAATTCAAACGTGGTGCCACTCAACATTGCGGCGGAATAGGGCCGGCATGACCGGCCTGTTACCCCCCACTATCATGGCAAATCCATAAACTGACTAGCTATGATGTCACGTTTCGTGCGGTGCGTGAGTGGCCAGTGGCACATTGTGAGGGGTGCATTATTTAAATATTTTGTCTTTACAAAGTCAACATTAAGCATGATTACTACGTCGATGTGTTGCCTGCCTTCTTCCTCTCATGAATTTTACACTTTAATGAACCACTGCACTTTTGTCATTGTACGAGTCGTGTCTATATATATATACGCGTATGTAAATGATATTTAATAGATTTAAAAGTATAAATATTATTTTACTCGAGTCCACTGCCTTTTATCTGTATCAAGCAGGAACTAACTTTATAACAATTAGGAAACGCCGTGTATATGGTGGCACAGCAAACCAGCTGCAGCTATAAGCGCTTCAAAACATAGTTTGGTAATTACAATTTATATAAATTCGTTCCACTGGCCCATGGGGGGTGAAAGGAATAGCAACGCGTCGGCATAGCAATTATGCTGATGTACAAGTACGCTGAAATCGGAGGATTCGTTTGTCCCCCTATACTATAAAAAAAGCTCTCAGGATGTATCTCTCTCATCTGCGAGAGAGGGGTCGTCCTTCTTTAGAAACCAAACCTAGTCTCGTTGCCAGACACCGCACTTATAGCCATCCAACAAAGTTGTATTGGGATTCTTTCCGCTTCCACAGCATAAATTTGGGTCAGAAAAAAATTGGTCCGAAAAAACCCTTTTTCCGATGCTGCCTATTCTTACATGTTCTCTTGAACTCTGGATTTTTAAAAAGGTCATTAGGCTGGAAAAGTGTTCGCGGATCATTAGTGGTATCTATAAATTTTAGTTTTGAAGCCTTAAGTACTTAAAAGCTAAAAATTCAAACAACAACCAGCCACTTTTAGACGCCATTTCGGTATTGTGGTCAATAACTCAATATAGATCCCATTAAAACGCGAACTACGAAAGTATTCAGTTATTTACGACGTCGCGTAGAATCTCTTTCATTCTATGGACTTGCATAATGGCATTTTCTTAGCATAAACTACTAGCAGAGTACATTTTTATGGCGTAGTTGAGTATAAAATAGACCATTTAACAAATGTGTTACGTAAGTTTAAGTGGGACGAGTATTGGGGTCGTTCCTTATCTATACAGTGGACGCGTAAACGCTATTTGTTAACATCAATTTGTGTATAAATTTGTTTCATGAATTTTCGACCGTGGGATATATATTGTTGTTTTGATATTGTTTCTGTACGGATGCGCGGCGCTACAGATTATACTGTGCGAGAATATAGAGATAGATGGATTGAAAGCAGGATATATCGTTATGCCGCTCATGATAGAAAAACGCAATTTCCAGACTTGACGTAGCGGCTAGTCGTCTTGGCGTTCATAACATAGGTGTAAATAGGAATACAATGATGATAGAATAATGCAGCCAAAATATACATTTATGGGTTATTATCTACTCGAGGTTTATTTTGTACAACCACATTAACTATATTCATAACAAAAGGATAAACAGAAATATAATGATGATAGCATTATACGTCCATAATATACATTATACATAGAGTGGCTTATTGCTGACTCTACATTTACTTTGCACATTCACATTAACTATATTCATAATAATATAACGAAGATAGCATTATGCATTAAAAGTGTACATAGATGGGTTACTTACCTACTGAATCTTTATTTTTCACAGTCTCAATATCTATTTAAAGTCATAAATTAATTGACAAAAGAACAAAAAATATTTTAAATTTTACTAAAGATGTTGTCATAGGAATAGTATCTTTCGTCAGATTTAACTGTTTCAAGTTAAGGCTCACATCCCCACCATGGTTCAGGCTTTGTCGTGGCGGTGGGGCTTAATAGCCTGGGTTGTACCCAGGCGAAGCCTTTTTTTTTTTTGTTGACGCGGGGAAACGCATTTACGCGCCTTCAATGGCCCTGGGTGGGGTCCAGTGGTGTGCGGGGCTCGCGGCACATTATATAGTGCTGAATACCCACAAAAACCACTGCGAGTGCCACCATTGCCGCCTTTGTATATATATTGTTTTAATATCGTTGTGGTCGATTTTACCTGTTTCAGCAATAATGGCATGTCTAAGAATAATAATTATTTTATTCCGATGGGGCGGCATTCTCATACCGCCAGGTAGAAGGAGTATTTCAGTAGGAAGTAGTGCCATGTGTGCGTTAAAGTAGGTTTTTTCCAGAACGATCTTAACGAATCGACAATAAGTCGTAAAAATAGGTGAATAAAAAATAGGTGTCCCGAGGTGTAACTTATGGGTTTAAAGTGTATAATAATATCACTAAAAATCATTAACCATGTGCATAATTTCAGCTATTTTTTTTTTCAGATCTAATGAAATTATAATTGGTAATTAATAAGGTCAAGGCTCACATAACAAATAGTAAAATATAAGCACAAAACTTATTACTTCAGTTCGAGCTTTACACAAAGGAAAGTCTATATTACAGTAGTAACATAGTGTGACATTAGTACATATAGTGTGTACTAACACCCAACATGCATAATGTTTAATATAAAACAAATTACATAAAGTTTTCTCTCTAATGAGAAACGTTACCGTTATTAATGTTTTACTATCTTTCTAGTCGATTTCAGCTGTTTGAGCAATAATAAAGTCATTAAAATGAAGACTCATCAATTCACATCGCAACGTAGCAAGCAAACCTTTTACTAAAAATAATTATTATTAAATTTTTGACGATGTAAAACCTTATTTAAAGTGCTCGCCAATAAATCTGTGTAACAATACAGTTTTTCACGGCGCCAATTTATCGCTTTAGTGGCTGGCGAATATTAAATTATATTTCATTTTTCACGCACGTTAATTATACGCCGATTGGCAATTTAATATATGAATAAGATGTGCCACGTCAACCGTAACACTAATAGCCAAGGTACATATGAAACTGAAACACATTAGCTCCGTTATTATTTATATATTTAGTAGTCTTCAGTGCAGTCACGAGCAAAATTTATAATTAGGTTTAGTTAGTAAACAACAATAAACCTAAATTTATAATTAGGTTTAGTTAGTAAACAACAATAAACCTAAATATTATAATCGTTGGTTTCACAGCAATATAAACGATACATATTCAATAAGAAGTCAACACTCCTAATGTCATTTTATGTAGCCATGACAGACAAAGACACGCATACAGCTCGTAGTATTGAAATAATATATACAATTATAAAATAGCAGTTTTAATCAACTTGAACTTGTATACAGTGCAGTTTTGACAATATGAAAACAATTTCACACTAGCAATTATTTCTTTTACAGGATAAGGGGCAAACGATTTAGTAGGTGCCATGTTACATTGCAGTGGAATCGGGCCGGTACGATCAGGAGAGGTACCTCTCGCTGAGGCATGACATCGCCATAATTTGTAAGCAGCCAGTGGCCATTTGGAGGAAAGGAGGAAAAAGCGTCGACCCTCATAAAATATAATATTTATGAGGTATTCGTCAAAAGGTTTGTTCCTAAGCCCAAATGAAGGCAGCCGGAGCTTTCTGATGACTACCGACACCTATAGACATTCGCATAACTATTTTGTAGATGTATTGCGCTGCTTCCCTCTTCCCCTCCAGGGGATAACCGGAAACTCACAAACCGCACGAAACGCGACAGCATAGCTACTATCTAGCTATCGCGGTACGAATGTGGGGTTTTTTTATTGAGTTATTCCAAATTTGTGTCAAGTTTTTTTTAATGAGATAGGGGGCAAACGAGCAGGCGGGAAGAACTCTAAGTCGTATCGGATCGGATGTACCGAGGGAGGCAGCTGGTTCCACAGCACAAGTTATACGCGGTAAAAAGTGGCGCTGAAACCGCACTGTTGTGGATTTACGGACATCAAGATGATGGGCGTGGAACTTAGATCTATCGCGATGTTCGAATATGGAATTAAAGTAGTGATTACATTAATCCCAATCCCTTCAGTAAGTTTTTACGCAAATACACAACGAACGAAACACAATATTGGTGTTTAAATTATCGGTAGTATTTTAGAATGTAAGACACTTTTGTTCTTTGAGATCATTTTCATTAGAAGTCGTAAAACAGTTTTATAATTAGGTTAAGGTTTGTTACTGTTGCAAAAATAGGCGATAGCAAACTTAATATTATTTTTAAAATAAAAGTTTAATGTCGCCATGTATCATGCACAATGTTCCTGTAGGAATCTAACAGCACAACATTAGGAGGTTCACATGGAAATAAAAATATTCCACGGACGAAAATGCACTCGCCCGCTCTAAATACCCATCAAATTCCTATTTTTGTTTGTCTTTTATTTTCGTACCAGTTTGTTCTGGTTTACTAAATCTAATTAGGTCCGTTTTCTATTTATATATTTAGGAGTCTTCAGTACACTCGCTCGTGGTTCCCTCTGCCTACCCCGCACTGGTTTGTTGTGATTTACCAAACATAATTGGATCCGTTTTTATTTATATATTTAGTATTCTTCAGCACGTCGCTCGCGGTTCCCTCTGCCTATCCCGTACTGGTCAGTTCTGGTTTACTAAATCTAATTAGGTCCGTTTTTATTTATGTGTTTAGTAGTCTTTAGGACACTCCTTCGCGGTTCCCCCTGCCTTCCTCGTAAGGGATTGTTGTTCTCTGGGTCTAAATTCACTTTGAAAGAGGTTATATAAAGTCACGGGAAGGAGCTTAAAGCAAACATATAACTATGTAATTTTCTAGAGTAAACAGGATAATAACAGTGTTTATTTAGTTAATCATAATTAGATGCCGTATGGTATTATAATGGAGTAAATACTGACAACTATGTATATTGAATCATCGACATCAATAAAAGGAACCAGGATTCATCGACTGCTATAGACCCCCATCAGGGAACGCCACGCACGATCGCGTCACGAGCTTGGACATCTTATGGATAACGCTCATTTAAGCTTAAAAATTAAACCGATTTTAGTTCAAGTGACTAAAATCGGTTTACTTTTTTTGGTTAGTAGCAAAAACGTAAAAGTAAAAGTTTTTTTTTCTAAATCGACACCTGTCAACGACACGAGCTGTCAAACTGAACTGATGGTATACTATTTCACATTCAAAATATTAAAAATAAAAACAATTCGTGGGTTTCGAAATAACTGAATATTTTTTTGGCAAAAAAGCGAAACCCTCATTGGCGATCCAAAATTATACTATGTGTAGAAAGAATCATATAATTTAATTTTATTCGAGAGTTTAAAAATATCTAATCAAAATTACATAAATTAACATCATTTACATGTGAATCATTCGGAATTAGCCCATTTCGGGATGTGAACGAGGGCACATACTATTAATCTTGATAGCAACTTCCTACGGAAACTAGTGAATTATTTTAAAAACTGACTGCTATATTGTATTGATTTAACATTCATCATCTGTAGACCAAAAATTATTCTCTCGATTCCATTCATCAAGGTAACAGAGTGTGTCGATGAAATGTTATGTCTATTTCTTTGGCACAGTCTGTTACCTTGATGTATATCTACAAATAAATATTATTGTAAAACATTGTGTTGTCTCTTCTTTTATGACCATGAACATCCACATACTTACTATGCCGATGCGTTGCCCTCCTGTCCCCCTTCCCCAATGGGCCACTCACAAACCTCACGAAGCGCGACGCTGAAGATGTCACTTTAATTTACCACGGCCCAATTACGTTGCATAGGAGGCTGTAGTGTCATGCGCTATGCATGGCGCTACCTCCTCCTATGCAGCATGGCACCACCTCTTCTTAAAATATGGTCTGTTAAAAAAATAGTCAGGTTACGCATTCGCTTGACTGTGGAATATCCCTGATTGCCAGAGACTCTATCACATCTTGATTCGTCCACACTTTTCTTCATTTATGTTAAATATTTATACTGCGATTCCGAAGTTTTTGAGCACTACAGATCTGATATTTCTGCAAATCTGGCCGTCAAGTAGACTCGAGCGCTCTCTTTCCTTTCGCTCACATTTCTACACTAATATAAGTTATATACGTGTGACAAAGAAGTTAATATTTTAATTTTGTTTTTTTTTTTTTCGTGGAGGGTAGATAGAGATAAGATCAGAAAAGTTATTTTGACATAGGCTGTATGTACATTTATTATGATTGAATAAATATAATTTTTGGTTCAGAAACAAGTGGCGCACTCGGTTAATATTTTAAGTATTAAGAAGTAGTTGGAGTAATGACGCGCAAGTTCATGGGCGTCAGTAGTCTTGAAAAAGCTTCGACTGCTCATTTGCTTCTCTATACTATATTTGGGAAACGTGCAGCTTATTCAATTACAATAATATAATAAATAATAATTGAAAGTAATTTTTTTGTATGTAGCAAATATTATTGTCAACTTTCCTCCATTCTCTCGCGTAATCGTAATCGCAATCGCTTAGTATTCCGATACATCCCCATTCCTATAAAAATAATACTAATTGTTTTTTTAAAAGCTTGTAAAAACGAAGCACGGGTAATGAACGCGCGAATATTAAGAAACATCTCCGCGGCAGCTGCTGAGCTGAAAGTATAAAACAGGCGGATCTCATAACACCAGTAATGAATTATCTGTTTACATCCGGCCCGGGGTCAAGCGGTCAGAGGTATAGAAAAAAATTGCGAATATTATTTACTGAATAACAACATTTAACGGAACACAAGAAGTAAATTTAAAACGTTGGCTTACAGGTATTTGTTCAAAGATTTAACGCTATTATCGGACTGCCTCAGAGGGATAAAAGGTAATGTTTTACGAGAGTGTTTATGTATGTGTAGATTTCTATGTTCCCTCCTACAAACTGAACGACATAACAGATTTTCACGTATGGCGTGTCGTTAGTGTCGTCTTGATAACGCGAGTGTCAAGAGGTACATTAAAAATAGAAATAGAAAGAAAACGGCAGATTTCGGACGCAAATTCTTCAATTTGCATATATAACACACACACACACATATATATATATATATATATCATGAACAGATTCTTAAGACCTGCAAAAATCTGGGGCCAATCTGTAGTAGTCTTGTTTTCCTATTTTCAGCTAGCAGTCAGGTTTTTTGTTCTTATTTTTTTACTGTATAAACTTTACAACTTTTTTACTTCATCAGTCAAAATTCTTTGATTATTCGTTTGCCCACTATACTTATTCTAACAAGTAAAGGTTAAGGATAATGCGTGCTGGGGTGCAGCCCAAATCTTTTCATGGCTATCGACACCCATAATCGTCATACAGATGTGGATTCCATCCCTCCAGAAGGTAAACAGTATACACAGCATAACTGTGTCTCCGTCCGTTCCTCCTCCCCCCAATGGGCCATCCGATATTTTAAAACCGCCCTAAACACGACGGCATAACTGTCATCTTTCCTCCTTCCTCCTCCTCTGTGATCCACCGGCTACTCAAAAACCGTTAGAAACACGATACTCAAGATATCAATTTTCGCCGGTATCACGTGTGCGAAAGGTAGACCCAATTTGGGCCTTTTACTAAAGTATTAAAATTGTACATATGTATTAATTTGTAATGTAAAATTAGTGTTGAGTCATGACGGCAAGTGAGCATAGTCGCGAGTTTCGCATAGTATGCTGCAAACCAGTCCAGTAGTTAACAGTTACATTGTTTAATGTCATTCACAAATTATGCCGCCCTATTTAGTAATATCTGCGGACCTAGCCTTGACCTACTTGGAAATGTGCTTCATTCTTTCAATACAAGTTTTGTATGTGTACACGAAGCGAGAATCCTGCTTGCTGCAAAATCAAGGTTTGGAAACTGAAAAAAAAAACTGAAAAAAAGTCTTGTTTCTGTATTTTCTTAGTTCGAGTCATTTATAATTTCCCTAATGTAATAGATGTCCCTAATGAGTACTGAATGTGGAAGAGGAAAGGCATGTAAGGATCGTGATGTATGACATTCCGTTGTCTCTGCCTAATCCATTACGGAGCTGACGTGGAGATGTGTTGTTGCTGTTATAATTTCCCTTAGCCATTACTACATTGTAGACTAATCGGATCGGCAGAACGGGGGAGGCACCTCTTGCTCATTTATTTATACAGTTTTTATAGTACCGAAATAGAAGATGATGAAATCTGGAAGGGAAAGGAAAGCACGTTTTTTCGAGATTTCATCATTATTAGCACTGTAAATAATGTATAAATAAATGAATAATTTAAATAAACTGTTTATAATATAATTTATTATCTTTTGAATAGATTATTATAAAATCAGGCAATAATTATATTTTGTATGAAACGAACTACAAATATACGTTGGTAGTGGTTTTCTAGTTACTGATATTATAAATGAGAAAGTTTGTTTGTCTGTTACGCTTTCACGGCTAAACTGCTCGACCGATTTTGATGAAATTCGGTATGCGTATAGTGTGTGTTGTGTAGTTGAAAGCCCAAATATAAACTTGAGATTATTTTTTTTTAATTGAAGCAAAATTGGGAAGAAAAGACGAATTCATTGGGAGAAATACCAGAAACTTAAAAATAGACTACTATAGAACAAAACTTATTTAGATTAGCTAGTACACACACTCTTACACATTTATTCATATGGGTATATCTGAAACAGCAAGTAAACAATAAAATAAATAGCAATATAAAAAAATACACTTATCTTATAAAACAAAAAGCAAAAGTAAATAGTAAAATAAGCAATGAAATAATAAGAAATTCATTTAAATATGAATAACTACGATACATGCATGTGTATGGGATAATGCACAGCAGTGTCACTAACCAGTAACCTCTATTATTGGTATCACCTGCCCGGTAACACCATAACGCTTATTTTAAGTGGTTACACAATGGCTGTCCCAAGTTACCATCCTACGCTAACAAAGTCGCGGGTCTAGTCGGGTACTAGTCTTTAATAAGCTATAACATAACATGTGACGCCATGACAATAACAATAAAATAAAAGCTCGCCCGTATCCAGTGGTGATTTAGACAAATAAAAGCAAATGCAGTAATACATTTTTGGGCTGCTGAAATTGGTTCCAATGGGCGGTTTTCATTAAAGATTATTGGAAGGTTGTTTGTTTGCGGCCAGATGGCAGAATGCCTTTGATTGGGTAATTCCGAGACTATGGGCCTTGTCACATCGCATGAACACGGAAAAGTAATGGCGGATAAGTGTTTCTATTCTGCGCTATTTGAATTCGTTTCGAATTTGTATTTCGTATTGAGATTTTGCTTCAAAATTGCACTTACATGATTTCAAGCTTAACGTTTACCCAGTAATTTAATAAAAATAATTAAATGTGTTTATAAGGAAACTGACTACCTCGTGGTTTAGTGGTAGCCATGTTCAGTCGAAATGAGGTCCCGGGTTGCAAAGATTTTTTACTTTCATAGGACGGTCCGAAATCAGGAAGTTGACCATCGTCACCTTACACACCTGTGCCCCGGAGAACGCGTTAAGCAATAGCCCATCAGTCTTGCATCTGATTTATCCACGATGATATCAGATTTCTGTCCCATCGGAATCGGAGAATAATAATCTATTTCTAATATAAAAATGATTACTGTCATGTTACCTGTTTAATGACAGAAGAGCCAACGAACAGACAGATTACTTTTAAAATGGCTACCGTCACCAATAGACATCGATTCAACACCGAATAACTAGGGCATCTTATGCGGAAGCGTTTAACTTTATAAACTAATTCATTATTACTCCCCAGAAGATGTTAAGAACCTTCAGAAGCCCCGAGACATAGGAGGGCATGGGCGTCATTTCTAGGGGGGTACGGGCCAGTCATAATACTCTCCATGAGCCGAACGTTCACGTTAGCGTCGAGGCCATTTTAGTAACCGCACGCAAGCTGCCCCAGACGTCAGACTCGGGGAAGGAGGGATCTTTCGGTCGCTGATAATAATAATTAAGTTAGTTGTTACAGACACTCACACATCGGGATGCATCTCTCCCATCAGCGGGAGTGAGAGAGGGGGGTTCGGCCCCTCTTACGACCCCATACTAAGTCTCACCCATAGCAATCCGATGAAGCTGTATTCGATTTCTCTTCGCTTCCACAGCATAAGTTCAGGTCAGAAAAAAAGACGTCATTCCTAAATGGATTGCTGCGGCACCGGCATCTCACAAACTGAAATGATTACTGACATGAATCAAAACATAATGTAAGCAATTATACTTTGTTATTAAATAATCATTGGTTATTAAATATAAAACAGCATTGACATGCTTATTTATTATCATGTAAGACCATATTGTTATTGTATTGTTGCAGTAAAAATATTGTAGAACAGATTTAAAGTCGAGTTTAATTGGAATATGCAAATAATTTAAAGTTATACGGACGCTCGACACTTATTACAATTCGAACTCAAATCATGCAGTTTCAGTTGGGTCACCGAGCTTCCGCCCTCAATTCTCCTTGCGGGAAGGTTGTTCTAATTGCAATTAACCTTTAAGCGTTGACTGATAGCAAGTTCGATTCACCACTATCACGTGACGTGTTGCTGACACTACATAATAATTTTCATCCTTTATTATTGGATAGCATTTATGCGGGTATGTCCGTGGGGAATATCTAGTGGCAGCCTGTTTCAAGGAGCTGAAGTATCTGATATCAATGTGAATAAGCTTTTTGAAACAATTTTTTTGTCTGCTCTATGCTGAGGGAAATGTCCAGTGAAACTTCATCTGTTAGTATAAGACACGTCGGGCGAAGGTCTAGGTGAGATTGTGGTCGATAGGGAGGCAGACCCCCTCCTTCCCCGCAGACGGTAAGGATGCATCCCGACAGTTATTTGAGATTAGCTAAAGAAGCGATTATTATCTTGGCCGAGGAGACCTGATCCCTTCGCTCTCCCTTTCTAACGAGGAGTTAAAGCATTGGCCTTACATTTGAAGCAACTACACCAACCATCAAAATATAGGTTAAAAACAAAACTGTGAATAAGTTGAACGCATTCGTTACTCGGAAAAAAGTTTGAACGAGTGCAAACGAGGTTGCGGCATTTGTGTGCTTAAAAAACAACTCCTTCCCGGAGGACTCTTACTTCATTTCTCTTTGACGAGGTCGTTAACTCGCGAATATGAAGTTTTACTTTAAAAAAACATTTCCGCATGGCGTCATGCTACAACTGCTTTAAAGAAGAATCATCCAGTTTTTGTAAGAGGTAAAGCCATGCTGTGAAATTGGGCCGGCACGACCGAGCATGTACAGCTGTCGTTATAATTATCATTTCTTTTTGGTATAGGGGGACAAACGATAAATCGGCCTAGTAGGATGTAGTGTCATGCACCATGCATGACACTGCCTCCTCGTATGCAGCATGGCACTACCTCTTACAAAAATTCTCATATGATCAATCCTTAAAATTGATCCTATGCCACAACGTTTTGTACAGTTTGTGAATAACCGGTGGCCCATTCAAAGGATTGGGTGAAGATGTTAACAATTAAAGTGAGTCGGTAGTCGCCGAATGACTTCTATATACCTAATAATAATCAGAAGAGCTAGTTCCTTGTCAGGATTTTCTCCGCAAAGAATTAAATAGATTAATGTGAAACTTAAACTATAACATACACCTTTTTCTTTGGGAAGGTTTTTCTATATTATTTCTTATGTTGTTTCGTGTGGGCTTTGGGCAATAAACAATGTAACGAATAAAATAATATATTTCTACACAACAATTTTAAAATACGAATATTGTAACGAAAGTATTTTTAACAAGTACAAGAAATACTACCTCGTGGTCGATTGGTAAAACATGTTCGAACATGGTCGGGAGGTTCCCTGTGTCTGACCAAAGTGTTAATATAATTGTTCAATTTCTTCATAACACTTCATGCATCCTTTTACATGCATCCATTTCGAAGCTACAGGTGTTCAAAAGTACACTGCACGGAAATTCAAGAAAAGAATTTCCTCTTTTTTCTGTTGTTAAGTGCAAAAACGTGTCTGTGGACACGATAGTGTGTGATGTGAGATAGCTAACAGTGGTCTCAATAATCCAGTGGCTATGTATCTTATCTGTGGCAATAGCTTTTTACAGTACACATTCGTCCATTGTATGTTTTAAAACATTTATCACTTTTATGTCTGGAAGCGTGACATACGCTTCTGTTTCGGTGACAATTTTATCTACGTAGCGCATAAACCAATGCCTAGTCAATACGTATTGAGTTGAAATACAATTTGAATAACTAAATCAGGACCACGCTAACTATATTTTATCTACGAGTTCTAGAGTGTATTGGAAAAGTTATGGCAGAGTAATCGAGTCAGATAACTCATTTAATATTACCCTACTACGAAGCGAAAACGATGGTTATGCAATGGCTAGTATGTATGTATGTGGGTGTGGTGTTCATCTTGTCCCTCATACATTCCTACTTATCATGCTTAGGATAATGAATAGATCCTTAGTAGCGAGTTAATGATCCGCTGTTTATACCTAGGCTATAATAATGTCATGTAATAAATGTTACGCCCTCTAGACAACTTAACACCATTGATAAAAATTTACGTACGGTGGTAAAATTATCAAGTGGAAGAAATTAATACGCCATGGTCAACGCCCATTCGAGGGGAGAGGGTAAGGGGAGGTGGGGGGGCAGCGCATCTGTATGACAAATGTGCAGAAGTCTATGGACGGTAAGTATATCATAAATCCTGTTTAATTTATATATGTAGTATGTTAATCGTCATCATTAGTTTTTCCTCTTCTTAGGCTGAACTTAAAAGATTTGACAATAACAAAGGATGAGAGAACTTTTATGCTTTTTTCGTTTTCTTAATATGATAATAAAATGCAAAAAATTAACTGTAAAATTTTGTCGACAGTGAACAGACAAGCGTAACTCCAGCGTAACGCTTTACCTTAGGCTTACGTGGCCTACATCTACTGCGCACAGTTCAATGCAGAATCATATTCGTTTTCAAGGAGTATACACCAGTTGCATGTCAGGGCTGTCACACACAGGTCTCGTAAATTTCAAAACAAATACCTCTTATTTCAAAATTATATTTGTCCTTGTAGAGATTACAATTTCATTAGCCACAAATTAATTGACGCCGTATTGGCTCGTTGGTTCAACAAAAGCGTAATGGTAGTTACGGGTTAAACGATAACAAATAATAGCCTTTGTAGTTAACAGTTGTAGAACAAATTGAAATAAATATACACGCGATATATAATTTCTCATCGAATTATATAAAACAATTCTATTATCGCTAATTATTTTTTTCCCAATGGACAGGTAAACTGTAGGCATTTAATGAAATAATTAATTGTTACGGCATTGTGACCGATCAGCACGATCTCTGGACTTGCAGGCTGACTGCTGACTGGTGAATCCCTTCCATCATTGCATTCAATCATCAGTATCATCATCATCGGCCGGCCGACATCCACTGCTGGACATAGGCCTCCCCCATAGAGCGCCATAGGTCACAATCACGAGGTACTTGCATCCAGTGCCTCCCCGCCACCTTAACCAAGTCGTCGGTGTACCGGGTAGGAGGCCGCCCCACACTTTGTACCTGGTAACCTGATTCCCCTATGGCTACCGGTGCTGCGTGCAATGTGGCCCGCTCATTGCCGTGCTGATTCTCTGCACTGAATACCCTGCGTCATTGAATACTCAATTCTCATCCAAATTATGTAATAAAATAAGTACCTTTTTTTTTCATAGAATATCCTGCAAATTGCGGATTGCGTGGATATATTAGCAATGACGCTTAGGGCATTGATAAAAGGGCATACGCATCATCGGCTGTGACTCGCGGGACACCTCTGAGAGACTTGACCATAATAACGATTTTAGTCCCTTTTCTCGAAGTTATTTTACACATTTTTTTAGTCTTTAAGTTATGAAAATATCTCACCAGTCAGCTTGTACAGTATCATTAAAACTATGCATAAAGCTCTCAAGTTTACGTGAATGTTGCACATTGTAATCTGAATTTACCGGTTTACATAAATAAGTTTTGATATCAGGACATCTATGCTATCAGACCATCAGTGACCAGGGTAGCTGAAAAGCATCTTAAACGTTGAGACTATAAAATACTTAGACCGAGATGAAATCCGTTAAAGTAGTTTTGCTGTGAAGTATATGAAGATGACTACACTGAATTTGATAATGGCTCTTTGCGTGTGTTATGGCAGGGTTTGTATGGGTATATTTAAAAATTGGTGCGAAAACATTTAAGAACAGGTTGAAAAATCTTAATGTTTCAGAGTTAATGCTTGAAAGCTCTACCGCGTACATACGTTACCATGAGAACGAATTCGGCAATTTGACCAGAAAACAGTCTGTCTGTATGTCACCGTTTTCCCAAAAATCTACTGAACGGTTCTTGTATAGTTTACACCAATGAATAGAACAATCCTCGAGGATGGTTCAAGTGTATAGTTTATTTAGTTAGCAATCAATTTGACCCTATTACCTAGGGGAGAACACGGGGCGGATGGCCACTTCTCGTAAGGCGCTTCACTAACCTGATATATTGATTTTGGCCTCATCGTAGTAGTCCAGCAGGTGTTCGTCGTCCTCGTCGGGCGGCAGGGGCTCGTGCGCGTCGAGGCGGCGGGTCGCGTTGGGCGCGGCGCTCACCACCAGCGCGCACACCACCAGCGCGACCACCTCCATGCCGACATCACCGCCACACCGCCGCGACAGTACGTGCTGGGGAGGAAATTAATAATTGAGAACCACCTCCATATTTCGTCAGTTTTCAACAGTGTACCATGTAATTATGTGGTGTATAGTTATATATGCTGAGATACGTCAGGATGACATAAAGAGGGATATCTTAGGTCATGGAATGAACAATAATAATAATAATATCTGTGGACATGTCACACCACGTGAGCCCAGTCCTGTGGTAAGCACCGTAAGGACTTGTGTTGCAGGTACTGGACAACGGAAATATATTTAATATTCTTATAAATTTAAGAAATGTTATACATTTAAGATTTTTATTATGGAAATACATATAATACATATATAAACATCCATGACCTAGGCGGGCCTCGAACCCGCGACCTCTGGCGGTAACACGCGGACTGACCGCCACGGTACCAACTGAGCCAGCCGGTCGTCAGGTACAACAGTGGTATCATCATATCCTTATCTCATTGCCGTTCGGACTGTGTGTGAGAAAGCATACACATGAAATCACATAATACTGCGTTGAGTAAAAGTATCAATAAATCTTTTTTATTTTACAGCCATTTCTACGATACGAGTTACTGTCAAAAAGTGACATTCATTTTTCTAAAATTCCAATTCGTCGCTTGTACCACCATCATCATTATCAAGCCCTTATCGGTCCACTGCTGGAAATATGTCTATGCCTCAATGAACGCCAACACGACCGATCTCCTGCTACTTGCATCCATCTCACCTGGTGAACGGTCGACCAACACTACGTTTTGCTAAACGCGGCTTCCACTCCAGAACCTTATTGGCCCATCTGCCATCTGTTCTTCTGAGTGTGTGACCAGCCCGTTTCCACTTCAACGTTCTTATTCGTCTCGTGATACCGGATACTTTAGTTCTCTGCCCTATGACATCAACAGAGAAAACTTGCGGACCAGTCCTAAATTAAGAGGCCATGTTTTTTCGCTTGTACCATAGTATTATGTTATGTTATCGTTTAACCGTCGATGTTTTATATTGAACCTATATCAAGATTATGTCTCTGGTAGCCAAAGGCATCGTTAGACAGAACATTGACCACGAGCGTGTGGCGACCACAGCCGAGGGCAAATTTAATACTCTCGCTCTTGGTGTTCCATTGACGTGGTTAGGAGCGTGTAAATTTTAACAACCTACAGGAAGGAAAATAACGTGAGGAAGCCGATAAGATTAAAAGTCTATAATGTTGTGTATAGCTTAAACTAATTAAACTGTAGCAAGAGGTTCATACCTCTTGCTACAGTTTAATTTGCAAGGGAACAAGGTCATCCTTGTTCCCTTGCAGCTGAACTGGGTCGACACAATGGTAGCCTCTCGCTCACATGATACTACCGCAAAGTGACATCTTCAGTGTCGCGTTTCGTACGGTTTGTGAGTAGCCGGTGGTACATTGGTGGGGGGTGGTGAAACGGAGGGCAATGCATGAACGTTAACGTCGGTAGTCGTTGGCAGACTCCGATTGCTCTTTTGTCCCCTATACTATAAAAAAGCATATTTTTTTTGATTCCGTATTTTGTCGTGCCGATCGTGCCGGCCCAATTCCGTTGCATAGGAGGATGTAGTGTCATGCACTATGCATGGCAGTACCGCCTCCGATGCAGCATGGCACCACCTCTACTAAGATAATTAAACTATTATACGAAAGTCCTTCTAACGTCGTACAAAATTCTATATAAAAAACCGAAAGATTTAAGCTTTCCGCACTTCATACATTCGTGAGAGCAATTATGTACACAAACGTTCTAACATAAATGAATTAATGAACTTGTCATAATTACTCAACAACAAAAATGACGTGTTAAGCGTAGCGTGTTTAAACACACAGTTGATTAAACAGTTTGTGTTCAACAAGTAGGAACGGATTGTTATTAGGCAATTAAAAATAACTTTTTTACTCATTGATAACAATAGTCACGGTGGTGCGAGATTAGTTTAGTGTTTTATTACGCTTATATTAAAGTCCCGTCTAACCTATAAGGAACTTAAGTGCCAAATAAACTACAAGTTTGCGCTTCACAGGTTTCGGTTAGATGTAATTAGTACGAAATGTATTGTAGGTGACAGTTAATTGAAAATTTGGCTACAATGGAGCAGTTCTTCTGTTGATTCCTCTAGTCGCTTGTCTGCCCTTTTTCACTAAGTATTAACATACATTTCCTAATTATTTTTTTACATTATAAGATACACGAGCTGTTGGATCCGTTTGATGACCGACGTCTACAAACGTCCGCATATTGTGCAGATGCGTTGTCCTCCATTCCTCCTCCCCTCCACCGGCTACTCTCAAACCAGTTTCATGGTGCATGACACTACATCCTCCTATGCAACGGAATTGGGCAGGCACGACCGGGGCGGTACCTCTCGCTCACTTGATACCGTCGTTAAGTGACACCTACAGTGTCTCGTTTCATGCGGTTTGTGAGTAGCCGGTGGCTCATTGAGGGCAACTCATCGGCATAGTAGTTATGAGGATGTTTATGGGCGTCGGTAGTCGTTAAAATGCTCCGATTGCTCGTTTGCCTCCCTATTCTATAAAACAAATATTTTTGCTAAATCACACAACAGTAAAAAGTTATGACGTCACAATATTTAAGCGCAGTTATTAAATTTTCACCTCCATCTTGCGGTTAGTTATTAAATTTTCACCTCCACCTTTGCACCTTTACATTGCTCACAATGCGAAGGAAACAATTGCCTGTATCGGCGGGACTTTTGTCACAGAGTTGTGAAGTGTTTGCGTCTCTCCCTGCTTTCCTTCACCAATGAAGTAGCATTTATAATTCACTAAGCTGTGCTTGTTTTTGTTTCGGAGACAAAAATATTGTGTATTCAGATTCAAAATCCTATGACTTTACAAATCTCTTTTTGAACGTCGTTATTTCACTACTAGCGGTTCAATCCTAACACTGACCCGAGAATAACCGGCGAAAGAAACTCAGCGAGACTGATAATTTGGGATAATATTTAAAATATATTTGGAAACTACTAGAACGATATTAAAGGTCCAATATGAAAAAAATATGAGGAGAAAATTACAATAAGAATACATTTACGGATTTTATTGTGGTTTATTTAATTATTTATGTAGCCCAACGTTTCAGGAGCGTTAAAGAACATATAGCCGATATGAAACACCGACGTGTTACAAAAAGTCTATGGTCTGTGAAATTGCTGAAGTTGGCCCCTACCATTGCATTAGATTTGATAAGGCCCAAATCTTCACTAGGGAACACCGATTCCTTCCAAGGATGATCCGTGAGGCTATTGAAATTAAAAACATCCAAATTTCAATAGAGAAGTTCTTCCCTCTGCTTTGGTCCCAGTGGTATACATAATCAAATCAAAAAGTAAACATAACACCTCAAGACAGCAAGATATAATAATATAAAACTTGGTACATCAAGACATCTGTCATCTCAGTCCACCCGTCACCATGGTTGCTGTAAAGCTTCTAAGACGTCGGGCCACATAAATAATTAAATGAACCGCGATAAAATCCGTATAAGTAGTCTTATTTTAATGACTAACATTCGCGTAAACTTAAGACACAAATATGAGGAGAAAACTTGTGTGAAACATTATACTCAGCGCAACGGTAATCTCCTACGATGATATAAAAGATTCCGTATGAAAAAATATGAAGAGGAAACTTGTGGGAAACATTATATTTAGCGTAACTAAAATCTGATACGACGATATTAAAGATTCCGTATGAAAAAAAAATATGAAGAGAAAACTTGTGTAAAGCATTACCCATACTCGGTACAACGAAAGTACACTCCTTCGGCGGTGTTAACCACCTTCAATATAACGTTTTACTGTTTCTGTTACGCCATTTACGTCTCTTGCGCGCCTTTCCTTTCAGAATCATGGTATTTCTTGAGGAATAAACTGCAGCCATGAATCGTCTCACCACAAAGCTTGACGAATTCCAGCCACCGGAGCAGGCTGGGTTTCGCAGAGGATTTAGCACCATGGACCACATTTTCACCACAAGGGAAGTTGTACAAAGGCCACATGAGTACAATCAGCCGCTATGCCTTGTCTTTGTGGACTATGAGGAATTTTTTGACTACGTCGATTGGCGATACGCCAAAGTACTGAGAGCATCGTATGACGCTCTGATTCCGGGAGGTCAAACAAGGCCAATCCAATTGTATCGGGGAGTGCGATAGGGGGATGTTATTTCGACGAAACTGTCAACTAATGCTTTGGAGGACGTCTTTAAGCTTTAAACTGGGCGGTACCTCTCACATCTTCGTTTCGCCGACGATTTCGTTGTGTTGGCCGAATCGCTGGAGAGCTTGCAGGAAATGTTGCACAGTCTAAATGAATCCTCCCGACGTATTGGCCTTAGGAGAAACTTGGACGAGACAAAGGACATGTTCAACGAACACGTCCTCCCTAGGCCGGTCAACGTCGATGGTGCTATTCTCGAAGTCGTAGACGAACACTTCTACTTCGGGCAACTATTGAGGCACATATAAGTTCGAGAAGGAAGCCAATAGACGGATTCAGTTGGGTTGGACAGCATTCCAGGAGCTTCGTCACATTCTAACGTCACCTATGCCACAGAGTTTGAAGGCAAAAGTCTTCAACCAATGCGTTCTCCCCGTGATGACCTACGGGGCCGAAGCGTAGCCTCTTAATTTAGGACAGGTCCGCAAGTCTGCTGCTCAACGGGCTATTGAATTGTTTGTTGGGTATTTCTCTGTTCGTCAGAATTCGTAACGAAGTCATAGGGCAGAGAACTAAAGTATCCGATATCACACGACGAATAGGCTCGCTGAAGTGGCAATGGGCTGGTCACACACTCAGAAGAACAGATGGCAAATGGGCCAGTAAGGTTCTGGAGTGGAAGCCGCGTTTAGGAAAACGAAGTGTTGGTCGACCGTTCACCAGGTGGGAAGACTATCTCCGTGTAGTGGGCAGTCCGGGATGGACGCGAGTAGCAGGAGATCGGTCAGTAGGCAGTAGACCCATAAAGGCTGATAATGATGATGATGAAACTGCAGCCACGTGTTATCGCAGATACACAATTTTAACTTTATTATATACTAGCAATCCGTCCTGGCTTCGCCCGTGGCTAACAGAGATCAACAAATTATACACTATAACCGTCCTTTGAAATCGCTCTTATCCATGGGTACAATCAGATTGAAAATCTGACCAGTAGATTTTAAGAAATTTGTTCGCACACAGACGTACAACTTTATCGAGACTTTATTTTTTAATATAGATGTATAACATTTGCATTAACATTTTTTATAGAATGGGGGGGGGGGGCAAACGAGAAATCGATGCTTTTTAACGACTACTGACGCCTATGGACCATTATTGTTATATAGATTGCCTTTCTCACCTCCCCTGCGATGCACCACAAGCTATTTACAAACTGCACGATACGCGACAAGCGACAGCATAGCCGTCACTTTACGGCGGTGTGATATGAGCGAGAGAAGTGCCATTCCGGTCGTGCCGGCCCAATTCAATACGATGCGGCATGGGATGTTACATGTCATTTAGTAAGGCCTTAATAAATGACATATAACATCCCATGTATAGCAAAATATTATATATATAGTGATGACAATATGGCGTTGGCGGCATCAGGCTTTTAAACTGAGCTTCCGCTCAGCATACGCTTGGCATTTCCATTCCTTTTCAACTTGTTCTATTTCCTTAGTAGAAAATAATATTGAATGGAAAATAGCAACTTATAAATATTTCGTATCATTTAAGTTATACAAATGTTTAAAAATACAGTTTGTATATCGTTCATTAGATTTTGTCTAATAAATTATCGAAAAGAGTTATAGATAAATAATAAGTGTTTATAATGGAATGATATTAAGCTCTGTGCAATTAACGGATCAACAATTTGAACTCTCAGTTTGAATTTCACTACTTTCAGTTCTGTCATTACATTCGCCCAATTGACTCTAAAACAAACAACACATTTAAAACTGAATTTTAAATACAGATGTCAACTTTTTTTACATTAATAATAATGTCGTCCTAGCCGATTTTCGGCTACCGCGGCCTCTATTGAGAGAAACCACCTACGCGGGACATTTTATAGTGCACAAGTGTTTACGCAGACACAAGTGCACTCTCTATTCCTTCATTCACCCATTCCGGTGGGACGGCAATCCGACACGACCGGAGAGAAATCAGACGCAGGACTCCGTGGCACGGGCACACCGCTAACTTCCTAGCTCCGGACAGTTATTAGAATTAAAAAAAATTTAATAGCACTCTTTGTATGGTCCGACCCGGGATTATAGCCCGGGACCTCACATCTGTGACTGAACATGCTTACCACTAGACCACGAGGCCGTTACATTTTTTACATTAATACTGATTTGGATAACACATATGTTTAATACATCTTTTATAGAAAGTTGCAAAAATATGCGTATCGCGGCCGCTAATAGAGAGAAGTAACACGTTAGCAAGATGAGCTAAGTACGCTGGACGAATGCACTAGTCCACGGGATACTTGCAGATTCGATGCAATGCAGCAAAGACGCTTCTTATTTTGTGAAAGTGTTGTGAAAAAATGAATAAAGTATGTGATCAAGTTTACCTTAGTTATTATTAGTGTGCAGTTCGGTAACATACAACAGATCAAACATTATTGACAGGTCAACCAAGTTCTGCTCAAGGAGACGGCCTACTTATACCGGGGCCACATAAAGTATAAACAAATTAATGTCGACATTGAATACGTTTTGCGTTTCGAGGGTATAAATTGAGGTTATGCTGGAGTGTATTTACTGCAGTGCAGCGGGTCGAGTGCGACGCAGTGCCGTGCTTGTTAGTTTACTGATTTACTCATATTCATCAAAAGATATGTTCATTGAAGTTATAAATATAGCGCCAGATTTTTTCTCAACGCTTGGACACGGGACTTCTTTCGTGAGAAAATTATCACAACGCGCCTACTGTAGTTGGCAGTCGTCCACCTAGAATGCCTGAACTAAACTTATTATACGTTAATTTGAAGTTGAACTGTAAAAGTTTTAGTAATGTATAGGAATAAAACTAGGTTTCTGGAGGAGGTAGTGCCATGCTGCATAGGTGGAGGTAGTGCCATGCGCCATAGGAGGAGGTAGTGCCATGCTGCATAGGGGGAGGTAGTGCCAAGTATGATGCATAACACTACATCCTCCAATACAACGGAATTGGGCGGGCACGACCGGGGTAGTACTTCTCGCTCAGTTGATACCGGCGTAAAGTAACAGTGTCGCCGTCGCGTTTCGTGCGATTTGTGAGTAGGCGTTTGCCCGTTGGTAGGCGGGTGATAGGAGGGCGACGCATCTGCGTAACAATCATGCGAATGTCCATGGGCGTCGGTAGACATGAAAGGGCTCCGATTGTTCGTTTACCACCTCATACTACAAGAAAAGGTTATCACCATATATATGTATAGACTACTATTTGCTTCCCTGATACACAAGGTAAACCTTCTCTAACTTTCATCAAAATCCCTTCGGTACTTCTCGCGTTACAAATATATCGATGTTAATATATCATCACTAGATATACTTTTACTGTAGCCAAACACTTATCCACTAAACGATAGTCAATTACTCGCACTTCAGAACGTACGGCCCAGTTGACTAAATTCGATAATGATGGCTGCCGTGGCCGAAATTCGGCTAGGACAATATTGTTATTTCTCGGCAGTATGTTGCACCAAACATTTGAATAAATAGAAATATAATAAAAAGATGATGAATAAAAGCCATTAAAAGATAACCCTCCATCTAAAACCTATTTAGTGTCTAATTATCACGGGTGTTAATAGTTCCGGCAGCTGTATTAGTTGTAGCGCCGCTTATGAGTAGTATAGAGAATCTAATTTGTAGACTGCTACGTTGGTACATAGTGAAATATAAAACGTAATAAATACATTCTCCAATATTGTTTTTAATTTTTTTCTTTTCTTCGACCGTTTATTTTAGTAGTTTAGTAGTATATTATTTCGAAATCATTTTTTCTTGAATAATAATTAAATCGTCTATATTTCTGTTTGAGATATTAAAGTAAAAATAAACAAAAACTAGAATGATTAAAATCTCTCTCTAAATATGTCTTAGCAGTTTTCACCTTATTAAAGATTACTCCTATTGAAGTGATAATTAAAACCCATTTCGTAATCAAAATATGACGAATAAAATCGTGTGAAAAATTTGCGCCGAGGATAATACTAGCATAACGTTTTAGCGCATTTAACACACTCATGTCTCTTGCACACCATTTACTTCAGAGTCAGGTTTCAGTTGAGGTTATACTTCTTTTGACTGTTAAGAAAAAATGATGAGGGTAAATTTTTACAATGCGCGCAATCACCGTGCCGAAAATCAACACCGTAAAGCTAGCCAGAGTTAACATTTCAGTTTTTCAAAAGAAGTTATTTATGCATTATAATAAACCTTTCAGTGTATTATTTACCTTTTTTTCAATTGTAAGTGTTGTTTTTTCCCACAAACGTACAATAAGGAGCAATTTTTTCTACTGTTACGCCAAGGAATTGTAACTTCTAACGCGTGTACAAAAATACACACAGACTTTTTTTGTAAGTCGATTTCTTATTTACTATGTTAAGTTTCATACCAACTGTGGTCTTTAATTTTTCTATCAGTACCATCATGTATACTAATAATCATCATCATTATCAGCCCTTATCGGTCCACAGCTGGACAAAGGCCTCTCTCAATGAACGCCAATCCCGAACCGGCTACTGCACGGAGACGTCTTCCCATCTGTATACTAATACGATAATATAAAATAATTAGCTTAGTTAACATATGTATTTAATATAAGATTATTAAAATTATTAATAGCTTAGTTATATAAAAAGTTATAGTTATTTAATATAAGAAATATATAAAAACAAAGACAATATATGTGAATTGTCTTAATTGAAGAAACTTGTCATAAGCTATCTAATTTACGCTAAGTAGCACACCGAAACATTGCCAACGGTTCAACTAATGCTGTATAAAGATAAATAAAATCGATTTTATTAATCGGATAAACAGGAGAGCTTAGATCGCAAGCGTATAATTGAGTATCGTTCCGGCTGCATGTGCGAAGGACAGATCGAGCTTACCAAGGCTAGGGTAAGGTCTCGGCGGCGGCTTAATCTAATTGTATTTTTTTTTAAGACAGGAATATACCTAGTATTGCCATAAGGACTGTGACAAAGAAAACATTTTTTTTTAAATTGCACTATTACCTATACAATGTGCTAGTTTAATACACAAATATAAGGAGCTTATTTGAAGTGGACTCATTTGGCTCCAATACAGTCCTTTAAAGTTGAGGCCATCTATCAATGGAAGAATAGAATTCTTTACTTCTAATATTTTTTGTTTGTTTATTTGCATTGGATAGGCTCGGAAGCTACCTGACCGATATGAAATATTATTTAACATTAGAATCCTACATTATCTCTGAGGAACATAGGCTATATAACACTTTCTAATACGTCATAGATCATTGTGAAAACTTCGCTACTGTAACCAAAAAGGATGTACTTTGTGATATGTGTGTGGGTGTGTGTGTGTCTTTCGTGATATTAAACGTTATCTAATGTAAAATTTTATTTTCAGAAATTCCCAACTTACTGGGCACACTCTCGGTCCCCATTATTTATCAAGTACATTTATCAAGTTTTTTTTTAAATTTGCTCTGACTGTAAAAACCTTTTTTTTTTTCTTTTCACTTTGCAGTCGGGGCTTTTATACTTTAAACATTATTCTTGTTTTATATTTGTGTGTGTATTTATGTATTTCTGAAGTCATCGTTTGTAACTCTACATTTTGTAATCCCACATGATGTAATGTTGCATCCAAAATCCGTCATTTTATTTTTACCACTCGCGTTATTAGGACAAATCTAACTGTTGATGAATTGTCTTAATATTTCTTATACGTGAAAATCCTCAGGCCGTTCAGATTGTAGGTCCCTCCCACATGGAAATTTACATACACATTATCCGAACATACAAACGCACGAAAAATATTACCCTCCTTCTGACACAGTCGGTTTAAATGTGAACTATGATGAAGGTACCTGGTGGGCAGAGTTATTGATTTACATCAACTCAGGGAGGGTGGGGTAGACTCCGTTGCCCCTAAATTTCTGGATAGGACCTTGAATGTACCTGAGGGAGGGATGGTACCTGTTTAAAATCCTTGTAGCTGATTCTACTGTAATACACAGTTTATAAAGACGAATTAAAAAAAATATCGATGTTAACAGTAATATTGAAATAAAATCATTAAAAATATATTATATTATTATTTAATATAGTGAGCTGTTAACCTGGCAGATGTAAAATAACTGAAACACCAGAATATCTAAATATTCACACATAGCGCCACGATTATAACATTATTACTATTTAATAATAATATAAAACTGTTGGAAGGTTTTGTCATTTCGTGTAATTCCTGATATTGAATTTATGAAATAAACAATGAAAATTATTTAAAAAATATTTTTATTCAAGACGTGAAATAATATAAAAGTTAATAAATAGTTGCAGTATTATTTTTGTTTAAAATGTGTACATGAATGTCGTCGAAATATAGTATTAAAATGCATACATACACATACAAATAATATACATTCAAAGAGAAATAGTATTTCTGTTATTATTAATTATATTTAACTATGTACGTGTAACAGTCACAAAAGCTGGAAGCTACGATTGTATAATTTATTATTAATAACAAAGTTCACACGTCGAACTGCATAAACTTTGTGCTCGAGCTTCTTATTAAGAGGGGGAGGGGGGAGATAACTTAACCACCCTCCGGTAGACATTATTATTTACGGAATAATATAAGATATATGTCTTTAGGATGATTCCTGACCACTGACTGACACAGGTAAGGGATGTAGCGTGACATTTTTGGTTAGGTAATAATAAATTGTTTTAGGCACAGCCTCACTTGGCTTCGCAGTAAACCACAAAACGAGGACCTTGGCTAACAAGGAAATATTGATGTGTTGCCGGTGTTATCAATAATAATAATACAGCTGATAATAATAACAGCAATAGGCCAGATGATAACAATCAACTATTATCTACTATCTGTTATCTATTACCTTGGCATTCATATAACAATCAACTATTATCTATTATCTATTACCTTGGCATTCATTAAAAGAGGCCAATGTCTAGCAGTGGATCGATAAGGGTTGCTAATGATGAATGATTATCGTCTATTGATGACTTGACTCTCTTCTTCGTAGGGCATGAATTATTTGGTCAATGTTTGTCTATTATCAGAGTTGTAACTCAGGGCCATACCAGCCGTATTATTTTCATGGGGCCATAGAGATAATATATGTCGAGAAGTATACCATAGGCAGTTGTATGACCCCACCAAGGTTCCAGCCTGTCGTGGCAGTGGGGCTCAATAGCCTGGGGTGAACCCAGGCTTATTGTACCGAGGGAGGTTGATCTTTGCACCCCTCATATAATAAATAAGGGCTATTGTGAATGAGAAGGAAACACTCTTTCTACCCCTCTTGCAAGAAGAGGGGACAAATGAGAAAATGGTGCCAGCGCTTTTGCGCACGGGTCAAGGGGCGAGGATGGGAACCTAACCCCATTGCACTGTCGCAAAGCTGGCGGGGTTTTCCTGTGGTACGGGACATTCTCATCTGTGGAGGTGTCGTCAGTCGCTTAGGGTGCTGTGCCGCCATCGAGTCGTGTCACTCGCCCTGATCATTTGTTGTTCCGGGGCACCTCAATAAAGACGGCATTGGTGGCACTCGCAGTGTTTTTTGTGGGTATTCGGCACTGTAATGCACCGCCAGCCTCATACTCTACTGGACCCCACCCAGGGCCATTGAAGGCGCGTTCATGTGTTTCCCCGTGACAAAGAAAGCAATCGTATGACGGCGACTGGCCGTCTTGAGTAATCTAGAAGGAGGTACTATCTTCGTCTATCTAACCACGCAACCGTATTGAACAGAAGTAGCTGAGAAAAGAGAGATAGACAGTGAACTACATGTGCCGTCTCTTTCGACTGAGATGGCCGCGTTTTAGTCCGGCTTCTCTTTTCAGAATCAGGTCCGAGTGGACCTGTATCATAATGTACATCCTACAAACAAAATTATAATACGGTGCCTACTTAAAGTTAGTTACGCCACTGTTCATTGTATTAATTATATTTCTTAATGATAATGTATGTATTCGGACCCAATATATTCGGATAAAATTCATGTAAACGATAGCCAGAATACGCGGAGGATATTTGTTTTTGGAGGGGAGTAGGAAAGAAGTGCACCGCATCGGCATAGTAATTATACAGATGGACATGGACGTTGGCAGTCAATAAAAAAGACCCGATTGCTCGTTTGTCCCTATATTATAAAAAATTGAGCGGTACGACCGGGGAAACTCTTCTCGTTCACATGATATATGAGTTTCCGGTAAGCCTTTTGAGGAGTGGAGAGAAGGTGGGGCAACACATCTGCATAATTTATGGTGATCTATATGACCGTCGGCACCCAGAAAAAGACTCCGACTCCTCATTTTTACGTTCTACTATACAAAAAAAATAGCAGGAATATAGCAGAATAGTCTGGACATGTTTTGAAGATAATTCAAAGTTCAATGTGACATTTACTTTCATTATAAGATCCTCTTTGAATAACGTTGCGTTAGCATGCAAATTGTAAATGAGATTATACCAGTCTCGTGTGTAGTTTCAGTTCAAAGCAGTTTTAATGAGAACATGAATAGGGTTAACTTTTTATGTTAGTAAAATTAGAAGCGTAAACCAGGACAAGTTTGCACGGAACAAATGTGTGCATGTAAGTAATATGCATGCACATTATATCTATATTCCATATTATAGCTTGTAAATAAAAAAGGTCCCCTTCGTTTCATTTCTTGGCCCACTTATGAAACACGAACATGAAAACTTCACCGAACTATCCGAATAGCCCCAGGTATTACGGAGTTGGTTATTTCGGACTTGTAGCGACTAAAGCCACACGGTGCTCCATCTCGGAAATCCGTGCCGAGGTGCCGTGGTAGCGGATGGCCTCCCCCCACTTCCAGCAACCATTACCATTGTTTACAGAATATGTGCGATAATACTGGATATATATGCGATAATACTGGATAAATACTGGAAAGAAGCCAATAATAGTCATACCAAATGTCGACGAAGACAGTCATCTTTTTTTATCGCATACGGGGCAAACAAGCAGCTGAGACACTTGTAGGCAGTGATCTTACCAACATCCACAGGCATCCGCAATACTAAGAGATAAGTAGGCTTTTTTCTTATAGCTTTTTCGACATCTGTCGTTATTGATACCACAAGGCTACGAAATTGGCGCTTGATATAGCAAGCTACTGATTGTACAATTTAAATATTGTAATAAAATTTAAAATGTCTAATAGCCACATTTTTTAGGAAGAGGTAGTTCCTTGCTGCATAGGAGGAGGTAGTTCCATACTGCATAGGAGGAGGTAGTGCCATGCTGCATAGGAGGAGGTAGCGCCATGATACATGGGAGGAAGTAGCGCCAAGCTGCATAGGAGGAGGTAGTGCCATGCTGCTTAGGAGGAGGTAGTGCCATGCTGCATAGGAGGAGAGTAGCGCCATGCTACATGGGAGGAGGTAGTGCCATGCTGCATAGGAGGAGGTAGTGCCATGCTGCATAGGAGGAGGTAGTGCCATGCTGCATAGGAGGAGGTCCTGCCATGCATGGTGCATGATAGGATGATGTAATCCTATGCAACGAAATTGGGCCTGCACGACCGGGGAAGTACCTCTCGCTTACTTGATACCTGCGTAGAATGACGGCGTCGCTGTCGCATTTCGTGCTGTTTGTGAGTAGCCGTTGGCCCATTGGGTGGAGGAGAGGAGGGCAACGCATGTGCGTAACAATCATGCTAATGTACATGGGCGTCGGTAATCATAAAAGGCTCTGATTGCTTGTTTTCGCGTTTTGCCATAAAAACATATCATTATTTTAGATACAGATTTAGTACAGGATGTACCTTAATATTATGAAGGCTGCGAATCTTGTGGCATAGAAATATATCTGCATAATAATACAGTGCGTTACCTGTTATGTACCGCACTATTCTACTAACTAGATTAAAATGGATAAAACATCGGTAGCCAATTCGGATCTCTTATAAAGACCGGTTAAACGGTTCTAAATTTTACCTAAAGCTTTTACGGTGGCTAAAGCGTATTAACGTTATCTATTAAATATTTTTGTTTCCAATCTTGCGACATCGTTTTGTGGGATCGATGGTTTAATTTTCTAACGGTTTTCTATAACAATATTATTATACAGTGGAAACATTTGTTTGTTTATTCCTATATTCGCATGAAATAAGCCGAACTACTGGGCAGAGTAAAAAACTACCATTAGAATCCTATTATTATCTGTGATGAACATTTGCTATATAATATTTTCTAAAAACTTATAGATCATTAAGAAAACTTAAGCTGTAAGAAAATAGCAAAGTCAATCCTTATATAGCTGCAGAAATTATACATATATATATATATATATATGTGTGTATATGCAGCCCGGCTGATATAGCTGTTTGACAATTTGTTGTCGTGGTAATCTGTAATGTGTACGAAGCCGTAACAATTATAATTTTTGTATTTATATAAATCAATTATTTTTTGCCATATTTTGCGAAACAGCCATGCGAAACCGGGACTGGCTGTTAGTGTTTATAATATACTGGATAAAAATATTTAGAAAAATTGTGTGTATAGGCGTTATAAGTTATACTTCTTTGGCGTGACAAGGTGTAGATCTTAAAAAGATATCTTTCTCTTTATTCTAAGTTTGTAGAAAAAACGATCCTAACGATGGAAATACTAAAATCTTGACTGCTAATTTCAGGATGCCGATTTTTAGTGACGCGCAATGTAAAAAATTGCTTCCATTATTTTTCCCTACACGTCATAAGAAATATAACTTCAAAACTCCGATGAAGACATAAATCTGAAGAGAAAAAATTAAAATGAATCAGTGAGCGTTCAGTTTCGGCTAATTCCAACAAGAAATAGTTTGATATTTAAAAAACTAACCCCGGAATTTGTCCTTTACTTTTAGTTTTTATAATTTTGTTTTAAACTTATATTCACACCTTGTTAATGATGTTTCTCGCGAGTTTGTATGTACGATATGTAGATTTCTATGTTCCTTCCTATAGCCTAAACGGCTTGACGGATTTTCACGTATGAAGTATCGTTAGAGTTCTCTTGGTAACGCGAGATATATTAAAAAAAGAAAAGAAAAACAAAATGGGAGACTTTGGACGCAAATTTGAGATTTGAGAAGTTAAATGTTTTTTCTTACCTATATCATAAAGTAGAGCATCAAACTGTAGGTGTTTAAACGATTCGAAAAATGTACTCAACTTGTAGCTTTAATTTAATAGTACCTGAACGGGACTTATCTAGAGCTTAACATAATACTAATGATAAATGTATCTAAAATTTATATTCAATATGCCACTTAAAATTTATATTGAATATGCACAGATAATTGAATCTGAAACTGCTCGAGATAGAATCTACAATTTCATAGGTAGACTCGCTGAAGTGGCATTGGGCTGGTCACACACTCAAAAGAAACGAAACGATAGCCGATGGAGCAGTAAGTTTCTGGAGTGGAGGCCGCGTTTAGGAAAACGAAGTGTTGGTCGACCGTGTGGGAAGACGATCTCCGTACAGTAGCCGTTCCGAGATGGATGCGAGTAGCAGGAGAACGGGCGTCTTGGCGTTCATTGAAAGAGACCTATGTCGAGCAGTGGACCGATAAGGGCTGATAGTGTACACACGTGTGTGTGTGTGTGTGTGTGTGTGTGTGTGTGTGTGTGTGTGTGTGTGTGTGTGTGTGTGTGTGTGTGTGTGTGTGTGTGTGTGTGTGTGTGGTAGAGAGAGAGAGAGAGAGTGTTTGTCTGTGTTAAGAAAACAGAAGTATTAAGAAAAAATATGAAGGAAAAAATTGTCTGCCTGTATGTTTTTCTGTTTTTACACGTTAATCGCCGGGATTGGGGCACGTACTTGAAGGGATCTCTTTTGTAGTATAGACAATACGCCTCGGCAACATATAGGGTGTAATTTGTTTTGGAAAATGGAACGTCTGATGTAGAACCTTCGGGTTCTCAGCGAATTAATTTTTTAAAGGGAAGTCGCTAGCACCAGGTCGCCTATACTAAAAATATAAAGCTGAAGAATTTGTTCGTTTGTTCGAACGCGCTAATTTCAGTAATTACTGGCCGGAATTGCAAAAAAAAAGTGTATAATATTCCATTTACCAAGGCAGCCAGACTATATACGCTACAAATAACAGGACGGGGTATTACTTATATAAATTATACTTTCAAACATCCAAGAAAAGTCAACGGGACTACAAACAAAAGCCAAAGACAAGGATATGGAGTAACAAAGGTGCCAACTTTGTCAGAGAAGGTGTAACAAAATACCTAGACGAAGGTTTTAGAGAATAATCGTAGAGCTAGATGTGACCAGTTAGCTAGACGAAACTATAAAAGTTCTAGTTGTATGGCGTTTTTAACGTCGCGACGACGCCGGATGGAAGTGGATCGTGACCATGACCAATGGCGTTCTATGGGGGAGGCCCATGTGCAGCAGTGGACGTGGCCCAGGGGATGATGACCGACCGACCGACCAATTACATCTACATCGGCATCCACAAGCGTTGTCCCTTCATTACCGTTCGAATAGCGACATCGCATCATGGGAGCGAAATGTGCCACCGGATGATCAAAATTTAGCAATGTAGCATGGCGTTACCTCTTGTTATATGACCTAAGCGTATGACGAGATCATTCCATTTTGTAAGAGGTAGCAGCATGCTGCATAAAAGGAGGTAGTGCCATGCATGATGCATTGCACTATGGCAACGGAACCGGGCCGGCACGACCGGAGAGGTAGCCCACTTGATACCGCCGTAAAGTGACACATACGGTGTCACGTTTTGTGCCATTTGTGAGTAGCCGGTGGCCCACGGGGGGGGGGGATATGAAAAGGGTGGTAACGCATCGGCATAATTATACTGATGTTCATGAGCGACGGTAGTCGTTGAAAGGCTCCAATTTCTCCTTTGTCCCCTATACTATAAAATCCAATGTCCTATATGCCAAATAAAAATTCCCATGCCCTATGTCGTAGCAGTGCCTATTCTAAATCATTATTATCGTACTTTTCTTGTACTACTTGTATATGAGTGTATGGGGGCAAACGAGCAGTTGAAGCCTTTTGATGACTACCGACGTGCGCAGTCTCACTATTGTTGTGTGCAACGCATCTGCGAGGTCTCTGATGTTGCGGATGTTTATGGGCGTTGGTGATCACTTACCTCACGTAGCCCAACTGCTCATTTGCCTATGCAATAAAAACACATGTGACCATGTATGCCTCCCAACATTACCGAACGTTTTTTTTTTGTTTCTTTGCGGCGGCATTGCGTGTGTAAAAAGTTCCTCTCGGTGTTACAAATTTGCCTCTAATTTAATAGGATTGTGCTACCGGCCTGATACCGGCGTAAAGTAACAGCGTCGCTGTCGCGTTTCGTGCGGTTTCTGAGTAGCCGGTGGCCCATTGGGAAGGGGTGGTTGGAGGGCAACGCATCTGTGTAACAATCATGGGAATGTCCATGGGCGTCGGTAGTCATCAAAAGACTCCGATTCTCGTTTGCCCCCTTATGCTATTAAAAAACATCACTTTATGAGACTCAAAATAAAGCGTGCCGTAAGTTATCGATTTTTTTAAAGTAAGATGGATTTGGATTCAAAACTCATCTTCCATCAAAGTGTCGCTTATGCCCAATATGCGTTCAACCGTCGATGTGTTTCTGTAGAGATTGGCACATACAATATCGCTCCCCGAGCATCTGAAACTTTGTTTCGTTCTTCAAAGTAAGTCGGCTTATGAATGTTTAATAAGAAGTGTTAACTTAAACACGTTCGTGTTCTCAAAAGTTTACCCTGCCGCTGATAGATACGAGGCACCTCAACAAATGCGGCGGTTGGCACCCGCGGTGGTTTTGGCGAATAGTTGTTCCTTTTGGCACACACCACCGGACTGAATCCAGGTCTAGCTCATAAAAGAGTTACCCGCGTAAGCAAAAAGAAAGTTCTCAAATGTTCTCTAATTTAGGTTATCTTGCATCAAAAAAAAAAAGATGACACAACACAACACACAAACCTAGTGATAAAAACATTGGCAAGTGTGTGCGACAGAACAACGCCTGTCAGGACAGCTGCTAGTTATATATAATTGTTTACCGGACTTTATAGACGGAACATTATCAATGAACAAAAATATCAAATTCTTTTTGGGTTTTCTCTTTCTGGTCCTCCAAATAATTGCTATGCAGATGTTTTATTAATTTATCCTCCCACCACCTCCAATAGCCCACCGGAAACTCAAAATCGCATGAAACGCGACCGCATATCTGTAGCAAATCAGCATGGCACTACCGCTTAAAAAGTGTTGCTTCCGGTGAGATATTTATATCTACACCGTATCTAATCTGTAATGTCTATTAGAAACCTCTGAGAGGATTAACGAAAACAAGTTAAGGCTAATGAAATGCAAGGTCTGGCCCACAACGACCGAACGTTGAATATAAAGTGAACTGTTCGATATCTTGATGGTGGAACAAAGGCAATGGCGGCCTAGAACATTCACACTTGTACATTACAGACATAGAATTTGAAACAGGTGATAACGGTAGGCAACGAGTCTAGCTGAGTCCTTGACCGATTAACTACATAATTTCTACAGAGTAGAGATTACACAAGGACAAGAAAAGCGGTGAGAAATGGCAATTGATACACATCACGCGAAATGACATGCCTCAACCATACGACCTTTGCCTCACTGCAAGCCTGAGATGCCTCTAGGTTCTATCCTATGTCTCACTACTAGCAGTTTTTCGTAACATAGTCACTAAAACAAGAATGACATGACTAACGGACTACGGCCCGTAGCAACACATTTCGAATGCCCCTTGAATGTAGCGATTGAAGAGTGCATTGGTGGAGTAAAAAACAATGGCCTAGTTTATTTGTATATAGAAGTAACATGAGAAGGGGCCTCCCGTTTTGGAAGTCCTAAAAAACTATAAGCATTCAAGCCGAAATAGGAATATACTGTGCTAAAAGTAAGCCATACGCAAAAGAGGCATAAACACCGAGTTTTGAAAAGCAACCTCAACGTACTACTTAGGAAATAAATTGAATATGTTTCTATAGTTTTAAATATAAGCTAAGCAAATCCGTCAACCTCTTTTAAGTAATATTTGTAACTCTTTCATACCTCACGGAATACAATAGCGTAGATAGGTAACAATTTGGATACGGTGAAACGATCCCTTTATTCACCAGGTCACGTTGAGATTTTTTTTTAAAGTCAATCCTGTCTTCATAGGAGTAGCGATGGGAATGTTTTTTGATCCAAGCGCGATATTATTTTTTTAGCTGAATGTGATGATGATCCTATGCCCTTCATCGCATTCGGTCAATAACATTTTTTTTATAGTCTCACTTAAGAGAGAATCAAGTTTCTCACTCACGTTGATCACAGCAACGAGGATTAAGTATTAAGACAACGAGAATTAAGTATTAAGACAAGGTAGAACACTGCTACTACTAGCAGGTTGCACACAACTTCGTTCACGTCCTTCTTATTACATCCTATATCCTTCCAGACAGTTCCAGACTTATTGTCTATACAACAAAAAGTTTCATTCAAATCCGTTCATTAATCAGGGGAATAGCTGGTATAAACAGACAAACAGACAACTGTTTTTCTTCAAATTCTTTTTTCTGTTACTCTTATCATCCTATTAAATTAATACTTAAGGTGCAGACACAATGTTTTGCTGTTTTATTATATGTATACTTAGCATATATGTATATGTATAGTATATTAGGTATTAATAGCCAGTCCAGATGGATGTCGAGACGATTTGGAACTTTTTAGAGTATCATCTATCTCTGTCTATCTACGTTTATTCAGTCTTGAACAGAGAGCGGCAAGTTAAATGGAAAGTTCTGTTTCAAAACTTTAAGTCTCTTGTAGGGGAACTAAATTATTGTTCTAGAATAACTGAAAGGATGCCGGCGTAAAATTTGCTTAGTGGTTGTGTGTCAACAGAATAGGAGAGTCCATTCCATTAGTAGTCACTCCTCAAGCGCCGTCGTTTGAGACTTAACTATTTTTGCTCTATAACTTTGTTGAAGTTTATTTTTTGGGTTATTATCCCCTCCAATGGGCCACCAACTGTACACATAACTCGCCGATGGTGTTATGAGAGCGAGAGGCACATCCCTGTTCATGCAGGCCCAATTCGTCTGAAATGCATTATACTTTACGAATTATACTTATTAGAATAGGTTTATTGGGCCAAAATACCAACGTAATTATTTTTAAAGTAGTTTTTCTATGTCTATGTGATTGTTTCTGCACAGATCGCGCTAAAACACATTACATCAATGTGATTTATTAATGATGAGTGGTTTTATATAGTGATATAGATTAATTTATGTTCTACTCAGCGTATTGATGAAACATTCACCGCAATACCAGCAATAGAAAATGTTTGTACCGCACCTAGAAATTACATTAAATAATAATTGATTATTTAATGCCACTTCTAGGTATTATTTGTCTACATTTCTTTTAAATTCCATTATAAAGAATGAGGAGCGATGGAAGGACAGAATAAAAAACGTTTTAAAAAAAGTCATACTAGCCCAGGCATTTTTTATCTTTATGGGAACCAACGAGTAACCGGATTGATGACCCGATACTTATAAAAACCGGAAAATTGTTTTACAAACGTAATACCCTCCTTTCTTCTTACCGTCCAATAGGCCACCAGATCACTAACCACACGATGCACTGGTGCCAGGTATCGCCTGCCCAACGTCTGCTGATGTCGGCTGTTTTTTTTTTTGGTTGCATTTAATTTAAACTGTTTATAACAACTAATTACCACAAGGAAGACATTTTTAAATTGGATTTTTAGTTTGGTTATAACATAAAGGCGTGCAACGAACAGAGAGAGTCCCATAAGCGACTGATGCCTCGCCCACAGAGAGTGTCCCGTACTACAAAACAACCACGACGAGACACGAGTTTAGTGACAGTGCAATGGGGTGAGGTTCCCATCCCGCCTCTAGCTCTGTGCATAAAAACGCCTCCTCCCGTTTCTCCTTTGTCTCCCCTTCTTATAACTGCAGTTGAACGGATGGGCCGTTTAATTGGCTTCGCCTGTGTCCTCCCCAGGCTACGGAGTCCCATCTCCACGGAAAGGCTTGAACCACGGTGTGGATACATCCTACCCTACACCATGGTGGTGACTGCTTCCTGCTTCCTTCCCAATGAGCACTAGAAACTCTCGAAGCACACATAGCGTGATAGCATAGCCGTCATTTTCTTTGTTCCCCGGCGTTTTTGGTCTGATTCGGTCACAATTCAGCAGGTTATTTTATAGTACTGGGGACAAATGAGTTATAGGCCTTTTGACGACTACCGACACCCATAGAGATCCGCCTTATTGTCGTGTATATGCGTTACTCTCCTTTCTTCCTCCCCTGCAATGGACCCCACGAAACGCGACAGCACAGCTATGGCTTTACAGCAGTATCATGCGAGTCATTGAAAGACTTTCCTACTCGTTTGTACCCTTAAATAATAAAGAAAATTACTTTTGTGTAAAAATGTAGGCACTAATAGATAATCCAATATTCAATGGAGCCGCTGAATGGAGTTAAGTTCACACGATCACAAATAAAGCCTTTTCGGTTGAACGCTACTTTCCCACCGTCTCCTCCTCGGCTTCAGCGTCCCAGTAACCGGCTCTTTGTCTTTTAAACGATTTCACTAATCTCTTAACACTCGTCATTTATTTCTATATACATTATGTCGTATACATCGAAAACTAATCATGTAATTTATAAATATTATTCGGCGAAGAAGTTTTGAATGAATGAAAGAAATGTTCTTTATTTTGCAAAGAAAACATACATATACGAAGTATACGGATAAGGTAATCCTATATAAAGACCGTATAACTTAAATAGTATTTTTGTATAATATGCCTAATGTTTTATTTCTATTAGACAAAATAGTATTCTTACATTAGCTTATTTATAATGTTAGCTATTTTAATGTATACAATACTATTTTACTATACAATACACATTAGACTTAATTTGTTGAAGTTATAACAAACAATTTCCCGACATTATATATCTCCGAAATAAGTATCAGATCAGCGCGCAGATTTGATTTCATGTAAAGACATTATTAAGACTTGCAGATGACGTGAATGGCGGAGTTTGTGAGGCAGTCTTTGGATAAGATGCAAAGGTTAACCCCTACGTTGTAATATAAAATCGGATTGAATGGTTGTAGAACGTACCGGAAATTATACGTAAAAATTGTGAATTTATTAAGCACAAGACATCGATTTCTGTATCGTTCTAATGTCTTGTTGAGTGATAAAATAACACAGTGACTCTGTTTGCAAATTTACATGAATATTTACTCACCTTACACCAAAAGTTACGCCAGGCAATCGGTCATGACAGTGTTATCAATCAACAATTTCATCAATTAGTATTACACTGAATAGGCCGTTAGCACATATCATAGCACCGGACACGATATACGTCTAGCGATACACAGTATACATGTGATAAAGTCTTAAGAATATAAATTTTAAATTCTGTCAGGGGTGGCCCACGATAGGACCGCTCTTCGGGCGGTGGCGTATTGATACTCCGCGTCTGCGCGTAGGCGTCGGCCCTAAATCACAGGGCCGTATTAAGGCTTCGTTAAACATGTATGTTAGTACCACTTCGTGATACGCTAGCCCCGCATAATTAGTAACTAATGAATGATCAAGTATGTTACATTGAATATACCATTTTACATACACAAATGTTTGATGGTACATAATTTGATCTACTTCGCTTCGAAATGTATTTAAATTAAAAACTCAAAAATTAAGTAGAAAATACCAGCCCTAAAATGTGATTATTGTTCATTTATGTCTGCGAGAAAAGGACTGCTACTCGATTTTGTGAGACAGAAATAAGATTATGCGAGAAAAGTGATGTAGTCATAGAGTATTACACAATGGGAGCCCCAAAATTGTGACTTGCATATTATTAGGTTACTACAAAATAATCTATTTTCTATCAATTTAGCTTTCTTTGCATAATTTTGCTAATGAATGACTACTTGGAAAATGTTATCATAATATGTTATAGAACATTTTAAATACGGCCCATTAGGAAACGACAAAGCCTTGGCGAACACACCCGACACCAGGCGAGGGTCGGCGAACGTCAACCTGTCTGAAGTAGGGCTGCCACTGTAAATTGACCTCCGGCACCCCGTTATAGCAGTTTTCATTGGGTGTAAAGGGTGTGTTTTTATAGTGTTTCATATTTCTAACAACATTGGTGCCTTTCGGGGACATGCGCTATGGAGACATCGATGAGACGTCTTATTTATTTACTGTATTTTATACGAAAAAGTAAGAAATAGAAACTGTATAGTATATCTTAACTAGTATTTAAATATCGTATTTTATAAATATTACAAGTCAATTATTATTTATTTCGTATACAATACCGATTCCGCTTTACAGATAAAATAGGACGGAACGAGGAAGGAACGGCCTTGCCTACTTCACATGGAATCCGTCTTGATTCGTCAGATTTAATACTTGTACTCGGGCATGCCTCAGAAGTGTCGCTCATATCCTTTGTTTGTACAGATAAACACGGACTTACCTTCAGGTACCTTAACGACTCGTTTATCTATGAAAAAAGACCGATGTCTGTCAGCCCTGAAACGCGACAGGAATTCACTCGAACGAACATTATTCAGCAGTGAAACGTGTGCAATTTACATCTGCCATGTACTTTTGTGAGGCTGTAATTTCCGCAAAAGAGATAACAGAGAGGTTGCAGGAGAGTACAAGCCCTCCTTCGTCCCACAAAAGATGCACTGAATACCGGATTGCGACTAATGATCTCCGGCCTCCATGGCCAGGCTTTTGGGTGCTGTTTGGGGTTGCCCAGCGCCCTAGCAGAAGCAGGCCGAAGAGGATGGCGCAAAGTGTTCCACACGCGCCTTTCAAGCCGCAGGGGGCTATGACTTCCACTAGCCGGCACATTGTGTAGTTTTAGTCGGCTCGAATCCGAAATAACCATTTCCGCATAGCCCAACTGTGACGATACCGCAGAGGATTTACATTTCCACACGTAAAATAATTGTGCAATTTATTTTAGTGACGTGTTATGCTGGTGTTACGCTCGACCGTGTTTCACAGAATTTTACTCATTATTTTTTATGCTGCTGGCGTCTCTTATGTCGGTTTTACAATCGCATAGGTACGAATGAACTGTAACCCTTATCTGCAAAGAATAGGCGAGCTATGATTTTTTTTTTTTTCATTATTTGACGAAGACTGTTTTATATCCCTTTATTACAATATTCACGTAGACTCAAAACAGGATTGCATTTGATTTATCACACAGCGAAAAAAAACTTATTCCCAGGATGTGATAGGTGAATTTAATCAATCTTGGTATATGTTGCCCATAATAATATAAATTTTCGTTTATTAAAATACTAGCCGTCCGTCCCGGATTTGCACGGAGATTTTCGCAAAATATGGTCAAAGTAATTGATTTACAAAAATATAAAACTTACGAATTTTAATTTTGGCAGTACAATTAAAACATTACTCGTTCCCATGACAACCAATTAAATTTGTGTGAAATTTGTGACCGAGATTCTAATGGTATAAGAATTTTTTATGTCAGTCCAGTAGTTTCGGAGCCCATTAAATGCAAACAAACAAACAATATGTTTCCTCTTTATAACATGTCATTCAACTGTTTAGTCTTACAAAATATAGAACTTGAATACGCTCGTTACATAATATATTTTGTATATAATAAAGTTGAGTGGAGAGGCGATGGGAGAGCCATAACTTAAACTTTAAAGGTATGTATCCTATAAACGACACACAAAAAATACCTTTTATGCAAAATCTTTTTAATATTTTATCTAATTCCCCGGTGGAACATCCACACTTGTTGCCTTGGCGCACCCGTAGAAGAAGGAACGGATTTTATGCAATTTCAAATTTGGAATAGAGCCATATAATAACCGTGTGTAGTCAACCAGAAAACCAATTCCAGGAAATATTTATTACCATTCTAAAATATTTGAAATGTATAGATTGTAGACCGAGAAATATGGAAACTTATTTCATAAAATGTCAGCATCGATTTCCTAAGTCATTGGGTCGTATTGCGAAAATTGATGAAACCATGCGGTAAAGAGCTCTAATAATAATAAATAAATCAAGAATACGGCTTTTGTCGATTTGTAGCGTAAATCAACCCCTCCCGTCAGAGGGGGGGTGAGGAGGCCGGCCTCCTCAGATAAGCCAAAGACTAAACGAGCTCAATTATCCTTATCCACGACACCGCAAATTAAACGGTCCCACTAGTGTGGGGAGGGGGAACGTTTCCCCCTTTTCGGCCCCAATAATAATCATCATAGGGTAACGCCTACAATAAAATTCCGGCTTGTCCCTTCCCATCTGAGGGAAAAGAAGGGGTTCTGTCCCCCTATCGTCTCCCTAAACCTGAAGACAAAAAAGTCTTTCGTAGTCATTCGAACTGTTAAGGCTGGACAAGCGCCGCCAATCAGTAGTAGGTAACTCCGAAAAAAAAAACCATGCGGTAAAAGTATACATCTCTACAAACATAATATGTCAAATGTCATAGCCATATCGCTTCATCGCCTCGCCTGATTTCATTAAACTTCAATTATAAATAACAATCAATACCGTAGTCAGAACACCATAACGCTGCCATCGGGTCACCTACTCTACTTCGGGGAAGGCGACAGTCCATCACAGGGTGGGGTAGGAATCCACGTAAATAAGTCCCTAGTAGCCAACATCGTCAAAATCTCTAGTGTGTCGGGTAGAATAGCGTATCTCATACTTAAACTCACTAACGGGTATAGCCTCAAAGCATATAGTATATGCACCAACCTCGACACATTCCCATGACGACGTGGAGGCATCTTATGAGGATGTTTCAAAGGCCTTACATAACACCTGTAAGGCCCACTTCAATGTTGTTATGGGGGATTTTAATGCTTTGGTGGGAATACGAAATTGTGCCGAACTGAGTCTGGGCCCACATGGAGTCAGAAGTTGAAATTGCAGGAGGCAAATGCTGGTTAACTTCGCTCGAGAAAGAGGGCCTCTTCTTAATGAACTCCTATTTTAAGAAGAAGCCCAATAGGATGTGGACATGGCAGAACCACGATACTGTGACATGGAACGGGATTGACTTTATTATGACGCGCCGAAAACATATACTTAGGGATGTCTCCGTGATCCACAGGTTTGAAATCGGAAGTAATCACCGATTATTGGTTAGAGGCTCTCTGACGGCTTTCGACGCCAGCGTATCCGATTAGTACAGTCGACACTCCCACCTAACCATGGTAAGTTCCGAAAAATTCCAACTGGAATCAAAAAACTGGTTTGATGTCAATTGACGAGTCCATCAGTGGCGTGATTGCTTGCATGCGGGACTTGGGTGAGGAATATTGTAGTATCGAGGCTTTCTATACGTCGTACGGTCGACATCCTAATATCCTAAACAACGATCAGCGTACAAGCCTAGCACGACATTCCTCAGGCGATCTGTCGAACTTCAGCTTAAGTAAGATTAGCCTAGCTCTTGCGCAGCTTAAAGTGGGAAAGGCTCCGGGGAAGGATGGAATTAAAGTCGAGCTTCTTAGACCAGGAGGCGAACCTGTATACGACAGCTAAAAAAGATTTCTAATTTTCTCCTTCAGCGGGGCGTACCCCCCAAGGCATAGCTTGTAAGTGACGTTGTTTTGTTCTTTTTCAAGAAGGGTGAGAAACACAGACCATTCTCACTTCTTGGCCATATTTACAAGTTGTTCTCAAAAGTCTTGACGAATCGTCTCACCACAAAGCCCAACAAATTCCAGCCACCGGAGCGGGCTGAGTTTCGCATAGGGTTTAGACATGGACTACATTTTCACCATAAGGCAAGTTGCACGTGGAACACATGTGTACAATCAGCCACTGTGCCTTGTCTTTGTGGGCTATGAAAAAGCATTTGACTCTGTCAAAACCTGGGCTGTTCTGGAAGCTTAACAGCGATGTCAGGTCTAATGGTGATACATCAAAGTACGGAGAGCATTGCATGACGCTGCTTTTGTGTCCGTTCTGATTCCGGGAGATCAATCAAGGCCAATCCAATTGCATCGACAGGGCGATGTTATTTCCCCGAAACTGTTCACTAATGCTTTGGAGAGCGTCTTTGAGACTTTAAACTGGGAAGATTGCGGCATAAATATTAACGGCGAATACCTCTCACAGCTTTGTTTCGCCGACGATATCGTGGCGTTGGCCAAATCGTTGGAGCGCTTGCAGGAAATGTTGAATCCTCCCAACGTATTGACCATTGGATGAACTTGGACAAGACAAAGGTCATGTTCGATGAACACATTCTTCCTAGGCCGGCCATCGTCAATGGTGCTATTCTCGAAGACGTACATGTCTACCTAAAATATCCATTGGGGGAGAGGGTAAAGGAGGGCAACGCTCGGCAACAGTAATTATGTGGATTTTCATGGGCGTCGGTAGTCGTAAAAAGGCTCCGAGTGCTCGTTTGCCCCTTATTCATTTTTATTAAAAAAATCAATTAGGTACATATAACTTCGAGAAGGAAGCCGATAGAGGAATTCAGTTGGGTTGGGCAGCATTCCGGAAGCTTCGTCACATTCTCACGTTGCCTATACCGCAGAGCTTGAAGACTCTTGTCTTCAACCAATGCGTTCTCCCCGTGATGACCTACAGGGCCGAAACATGGCCTCTTAATTTAGGACAGGTCCGCAAGTTTGCGGTAGCTCAACTTTTTTTTTCGAATGGACCTATTACTGGTTGGCAGCGCTATTGCTTCAGACTAGCGAAAACTTTTGTGTCGTCAGGTTTAGGTAGACGATGGGGGGACTGACCCCCCTCTTTTGCCGCAGAAGGGAAGACATAAACCGGAATGTTTTGTGGGACTTGCCCTATGATGATTATTTTTGGGGCCGAAAATGGGCAAGCGGTCCCCCTCCCCATACTTGTGCGGTAGCTTAACGAGCTATTGAACGTGCGTTTCTCTGTCCGACAGAATTCGTAACGAAGTCATTAGGCAGAGAACTAAAGTATCCGATATCACGCGACGAATAAGCTCGCTGAAGTGGCAATGGTCTGGTCACACACCCAGAAGAACTGATGGCAGATGGGCCACTAAGGTTCTGGGGTGGAGGCCATGTTTAGGAAAATGAAGTGTTGATCCACCGTTCACCAGGTGAGAAGACGATCTCCGTGCAATGGCCGGTCCGGGAAGGATGCGAGTAGCAAGAGGTCGGTCGTCTTGGTGTTCATTGAAAGAGGCCTATGTCCAGCAGTGGACCGATAAGGGCTGATAATGATGAAAAAAATATTAATAACATTTCAATAAAACTAAGTGGTGTGCTCAATTCAAACTCTGTGAATATTGTTATAGAGGCTAAAATGATGTATATTTATTATGAAATTTCATATCGTACAACTAACATCCGTCATTTTTTACCCATAATGTTAAGGCACGCACTCATTTTAATGTTACAATATCGCGACATTAATGATGTTGTTATAAATAATATTTTTTATATTTTTTGGCAAGAAACATAACCCTGAGTGTCTATGACTTTCTTCAACAAATTTAAACAAATGTTAAATTTAAACAAAGGTCGGCGCCTTTTGATGAGTACCGACGCCTATAGAGATATCCACATAATTGTTTATATTGATTTTTGCCCTCCTTCCCTCGTTCTCCTCCAACGGTCCACTGGAAACATAACTCAGCTGCATGCATCATGAGAGCAAGATGTATCTTTCCTGTCGTATACCAAGTGCATGAAATCAAGAAAGCGAATAAAAAAAGGTTTCGTAATCGCAATATTGGTCGTTGACAAATTTATATCATATTTTTTTACTTTATTATGACCTCTGGTCAGAAATATCGTGGGTGGCAACTTAAGGGCGCCAAATGAGATACGCACTGTGGGATATTCCCAGTAAACCATCAACGGTTTTATTCAAATAATAATTGTACAATGGAACTAAGTTGGGTCATATGTATCCACCCACACGTTCCATCGAAATTGAGTTCACATGATAAGGGGTTAAAGATTATATTCCAAATGAACCATGCCAAGGGATGCACGCATGTTGAATAGTGATTGTTTATATTGTTCATATTCTTTATTCGAACCTTGTGATATGGTGGTGTCCGGTGCGAAATTATAACTATTTTCTTTTAAATTTAAATGGCCTTGTGTTCCAAAATGCGTTTTATCATCTGTGTGATTGCCGTGCTGTGTCAACATTGTATTGTTGAAGCTTTAAATGCGAATGATCCTGGCGTATGTGTTGTAAAAAGCAGGTACTTTATTTTATTGATATTTTCTAATATTTATGAGTGTCGTTCTTAATAATTATTTCAAAATTATTATCAAAAGTGGGTTATTTATCAAAGTATTATCATCCGTTTCTGTGTACTATGGAAGTAGTAGTTATATCCTCCTCCTTATCTCCTCTTAAGATATGGTGGTACGTTCAGTTCACTTTACGTAAAGTACTCAACCACACTGAATATTACTACACGCTACCGCCGCAACTAGACTCGAATCGAGAAACGGTCGCCTAGATACTTAGACAAAGATAATGTATACTAATATAATGTATACTAATATAATTTATACTAACATAATGTATACTAAAATAATGTATACTAACATAATGTATACTAAAATAATGTATACTAATATAATGTATACTAATATAATGTATACTAAAATAATGTATACTAAATAATGTATACTAAAATAATGTATACTAATATAATAAAAATTAATAGCTTTTTTGTTTGTATGAACGCGCTAATCTCTAACTACAAGTAATAATCTTAATTTGCATGATAGCTTTATTCGTTAGGCTACATAACGCGACGCTACGACGAATAGGACCAGAGTTCATGGATAAAACCGCAGTGCGCTACTAGTCTACCAATTATTATATGAGATAAACTTCGAAGGATTCCAAAAGTGATATATGTTTTCTCTTATGAGTTACCACTTTGCGATCTGTGGTATCTTTTTTCCGTGGCATCGAATTTTTTTGGAAAAAATCGGACATTTAAAAATTTCAAGATGGGCGATGAGGTGAGATTGGCAACTTTTCCGTTCGCTCGACATCCGATTTTCTTGTACATTTCCATATACATTCACCACTTGGATACGAATCGTAACTTATAATTCAACATGGGGATATTTAAAAAAAGATTGCCGCAGGTCATTGACGTTTGAATTTCGAGCTCAGTTTGCGGGGTCGTGCCGCGATAGCATTTTGTTTTTTTTTTTTTAACGTGAGCGACGTTTATCCTCGATTTTCGCCATTGTGATGTAATTATTTGTTCCACAAGATGGCTGACCGCATGGGCGTCGGTAGTCGTAAAAAAGGCTCCGATTACTATACAATACAATATATATAAGAAAAACATGAAAAACGAAAGGAGAAACATTTTTAAACAAAAAACTACAATGAGCGATTGTGGTCCTTGTAACTTTTGACTATTTCTGTTCCTATCGACCTGGATTATTTTTTTCCGCTTTTTTACATATCTAAGCACAGGTCTGAGTGCTAGTGCCACGTGAGTATCGTGTATGAAAATATTGCTCAGTTTATATTGTTGATTATAGGGAAAAAATACAAGCGTTTGAAAGATCGAAGATGTCGGCCGAGGTGAACTTGCCATTGGCTAATATCTCAACTTTACGCGTGCATAATATATGAGGCGTTTGTAGCGGGTTATAAACTGAGCGAATATTTAAAAAAATATTTCAGTGTTGCCATATTACATTTTTTTACATACTTATGTAATTTTCCATCGGACGTTACAGGCATCGCGTATTCTCAATTATTTAATGTCATTTGCTTCACAGATGCACTGTTGATAACTGTCAATTGAAAGGAGCCACAGAGTGAATTTCTATAATTTCGAATTATTTAACCAGTCCCCTTTATGTCTATTCTGTTTCTTTGTATCATAATAATGCAAACTACAACCGCTAATCTAACACAATATAATATGCACATTTAGACAGTTGTTTTAGGTATAATATTATGTAGTTATTGAAAAAAAAAAATGCTTTAGCTTGGTCTTGGATAAGTTCTTCTAACAATTCATTTACATATTTTGGAATCGAATGTCCTATTCTACGCACTCCGCATACATTATCTACTTGAGTGACGTTATATTTACTTATGTAAGTAATATGCCTTCAATTTGTTGGTCGTCTTGAGCCATAAGGAAATCTAGATTATTAACTTCTGTAAGGACAGAGTACTTCACCTTATCGAACACATTCATAAGTCCGAAATACTTAAAGGTTTCATCCGCATTTTCTTATTTTTCTCTCGCATGTTTTGGCACTATTACTTTTAGTATTCCACCTTCAAGCCTGAACGTAAACGATCCAACTCTTATATGTTCGTTTGTAACTGCTTAAAATGTAACTAAGGCCAGACTCAGCTAGAGAGAAGTAAATTAGTTTTATAATCTTAAGGGCAATTTATATTTCAGAAAGGTCAGTCAGCTCATAATAGATCTCAATTTGGAGCTATGCACTTTGTGATCTCTCCAGTTGCATACAGTCAGCTGTGAGCCCAATATATTCAAGCCTTTTGACTTGCTCAAACTGTTTGTAGAAACATGTACCAATATCATGTACACAGTTGTGTTCATGTGTAACGATTATTCGATTGATGTTGATGACATTTTGTGATGAATGTATTTGCATAAGCTTGGTTTTAGGGTTGTTTACCGCCAATTCAACATCGTGTGCCCATTTACACACCAAATCAAAGTCTGTATTATTCCTTGTGGCTCGTTCAAATCTCTGTGGGCTGTCACCAGTCAGTTATCGTCTGCAAACTTTAACCGTGCGCATCAAGCGTAACTTTTTTTTCCCGCGCACTACTTCTTTATGGAATCAGATACCCCCTTCGGTATTCCCGGGACGACACGACTTACGGATCCTCAAGAAAAGAGCCTATTTATCTTAAAAAGCCGTCAAAGCATCTGCAAGTCCTCTGGTGTTCATAGAAAGCAGTTTAAAACAATTTTAAATTATTTTTTTTACTAATTAAATAATATTTTCTTGTATATACTATACTTTTTAATTGCTGCTTTGGAATCCTCACGTGTTCATATTTGTCCTATTATTTAATAAAGTCTATACCAGATTTTATTATTTAGATTATCTATTTTTAATATACATAATATAAAGGTGTTGGTATCATGCGATAGTGCCGTAGATGCTGCATTGTACCACGTATCACGCATGCAAGAAAAAAACCGGTGTAAAGTGATGCGGATTTCCATGCGGCTTGTGATATTTCCGAACGTCCATTGGAGAATAAGATATAGGAGGGCTATGCACCTGTCTCACCTCTGGTTGTGCAAATGTTTATGATTCTCGGCAGGCCCTCCTCCTAGTGATATGTACAACCCTATGCTGTATAATAAATTGGCCTCGAAGATTTCCACGCCACTCACTTCGTGTAGCGTTCGTTCATCGCGGGTAACAAGGCCTAACGATAAGAGGTGATAGCAGTTCATAAAGTTAGTTACTAAGAGGTATTTCTATGCTGAAATGCAGCGGAATTGCACCGGGACAATCGCAGAGGTACCTCCTATATATTTACCTACGTATCTACATGACAATAATGTAATTAGCCTTTCCATAAATATTGTAACAAAGAATATTTTTTAAATTGCAAATAACATTTATTACTTTTACAGTGTGTTAGTTTAGCCCATTAACGCCCAAAATGAAACTGCAGTATATTTGTCTATTGTTTTCCGATTTATTAGTCCATAAGGGATAAAATATGCTATATAAGAAGATAAAATGAAAAAAAAATATTTACATATCACTGGAGTGTACTCAGCCGTGTAAAATGGGCGCTTTAGGAGTAAAATTATTTGAAACAAGGTCGTTCAACACACAGCGTTTTCAAACATATTTCGCAACGCCAGCGAATTCTTTGGTGATAGATAACACATCGCAATGGGTTTTCCATCCGTTCAGGATTATGACCATTATTGTTCCGACCCCCTAGTGCCGCTGAGGATGACGGACGGCTCTTAGTTTTCGTTGGACTTAAATAAGTCCGAGCAATAATAATTCGTCTGAAAGATAACTGGTCCATGTATGTCCGTTGTCCTTCCAACGTACAATAGTTATCTCATTATTTGTATCAAAACTATAATCATATTCCGCCTTAGGCTTCTTCTTCATATTTTTTACTGTGATCAGGGGACATTTCTTCGTCCGATTCTCTCGAACGGTTCCAGTACTTCCAAAACCTAGTTTACCCAAATCGAGCAACAATTGATGATTGGTAAAAAAATTATCGAAATATACGATATGCTCTTTAGAAACTACAGGCATTTTAGCCAATAAAGATTTCACGACTCTCGCACCAAGGGTATCATTAGAAGGTTCTGTGAATTTTCCACAATAAACATCTGAACTTGTCGTAGCCCAATTGCGATAACCAAATCTTACAGGCTTTCCTTGTATAAATTGTTTTGATGGATGACGCCCAAAATATTTGATCATGGACTCGTCCACAGACAAGCTTTCATGAAATACTGACCAGAGTTTCGCTGAATGAAATCGCATAATGATCTGAGTTTGATAATTTTATCTTTCGAACCATTTATTAGACCGTTATACACAAAATGAAGATTTCTTTTTATCTCCAAAAACCTATCGCGTGACATACAATTAGCAATCAATGGAACACCAAGGTCTTCATCCAAACTCCAGTAAGCACGTTCAGATGGCAATTCATGGTAACCAGCCAGTATCAGTACACCAAAAATTTTTTTTCAAACATGCACTATCAAGTTCAAAATCATGCCTATCATTTTGATTAGCGTACAAGACACTGTTAGTTGTTATCAAATCCATTTCGTCATGATCAAATGTTTTTTGAAACAACATTAGGGGATTGCAATCTGCTAAGCTTTCAACAACGTATTTTTGTCTCTTTTGTATGATATCGGTAATTTCATAAGTAGAACTATAGGTTGGCTGAGTTTTCCTCCGTACAGGTAAATGTACATCATATTTTTTGGCACATTTTGCAGGAATAGGTCTTAGCGGCTCATCATCAATGTCGCTCAATTCCGAAACCTCGTAGTCAGGATGACGCCGACCTACCTCAATAGTCCCTGGAACGTCCATAGGGAATCTTGAAGCCGCCAAATTATCTTCATTATCTTCTTCCTCATCGCTCACCACATCCGGATCTGGTGGCACTAATACCATATCGTACTCTTCATCATTGCTTTCATCAGGCATAATTGATTCCAAGGCTTCCTCCAGTCTCTTATAGCTGGTAAATACGTTCCGATTGGCCATGTCAACTTATATGGTATACATAATAGTAAAGTTATGCCGATGTTTTAATAAAGAGGAAGAGGTGGTGTCATGCTACATAGGAGGATGTAGTGCCATGCATGACACTACATCCTCATTTACAACGGAATCGACCTCTCACTCACGTGATACCGCCGTAAAGTGACAGCGTCGCTGTCGCGTTTCGTGCCGTTTGTGAGTAGCCGGTGGCCCATTGGTGGGGGGCGGTTGATGATAGGAGGGCAACGCATCTGCGTAATAATTATACGACTGTACATGGGCGTCGGTGGTCATCAGAAGGCTCCGATTGCTCGTTTGCTGCGTTATGATATAAAAAAACTTCACTCCATCAAAGCTAACACGAAACGTAACAATCACTGTAGTCGGATAATAATACACTCTGTCAATTTATTGCAGAGCTTCCTTAGCTTTGAGCATAAATACGGTCATTTTGTTTGTTAATATGTTGCTCAATTGTATAAAGAAATCTCATCCGTAAGTAACTTTTTCTGTGACCTCCCTTTGCGTACCGCTTCAGTAGTCATTTCGATTTTATCACCCTAATTATCTATAATTTGTAAGTTAAAAACTACCAAAACCTCCCTTATAGGCTACAAGTCCTGAGTCATCTCTTAAAATACGTGATATAGTTCTAGGTATCTTCATTTCCCGAGATAAAACCTTTGTCTTTCCGACTCATTTCGTCCGAATTCTTTGCCCTACGGGTTTGACCAACTTTTTCGTGCGAACACTACGTGTACGAGCAAATCTTTCTCTGTCACTAGCGGAGGAAGTGTTGTAACTATTAATAGCCTGGTCAACAAACATTTGGCTAACACCAAGTGCATGGCGAGTTTTAAAAATGGCACTTGTCCATGCCTACTTTATGTAATGCAATCACAGCGATTCTGTCCTCCTTATCACCCCAATTTAATATCGTAGAATATTAAAATATAATAATAAAATACATATCATAGATAGATTAACAAATACTTAAATACGTACATACGACTCTTTTAAATATATAAAATATATGTTTAGTCCGGCCGTAAATATTTTTACAAATAAAAAAAATATTACATTTGAATTTGGAATCGGTCATTCTTATATGGTTGTGCTTTCTATATAATAAAAAGGGGCGCCAAAAGATAAGTATTTGTTAATCTATTTATGATATGTATTTTCAACATCATCATTATCAGTCCGATCTCCTACTCGCATCCATCCCGGACCAGCTACTGCACTATGTATTTCTTCTTATATATTATTATTTTAATATTTGTTGTTACTATTTATAAAATTATATGTACGCATTAATATTGTAATATAACGTGAATTTTCCTGTGGAATAAATTCCTATATGGGATAAGTTGTACCTTGGTGCTAGAATTTTCAACATTTAATGTTTTTATTTTATATTTATATACATTAACTGATAAGCAAAAAAATAATAATGCGGTTGTCCATGGATTTCGGTCGTCTACCGACGCTCACGATCTACCGCATAATAACTATGCCCCTACGTTGCCCTCACGAAACGCGGCACAGAGGATGTCACTTTACGGCGGTTTCATAAGGGCAGGAAAAAGCTTAACCGTATTCACTCATAGTATATGAAATAACACATCTTCATTTCGGGTCTGTAATGGGCTAAGCTGTAGTCGTAGGCATGTATACCATTTACCAATATTCATTCCACGTGGTTTTCTTTTAAGATATAACTTAGATTACAAATTTTATTGCTACTTCGTTAGGTTAAGCTGTTAGGGTTATTTCTATTTTAAGTACCTTATCGTTGAATTTCATGATTTTAGGTGAACAGTAAAGTTAAATATTAACATATGTATAATACATATATATGTATATGACATAAATAATAATGATAATATCTGAGGACTTATCAAACCACGTTAGCCCAGCCCTGTGTTACGTACCGTAAGGTCTTGTATTATATTTTTAATATATATCTATTATATCAGATATATTTAATATGTTTTACAAATTTACGAAATTTATATATATATTTAAGATTTTTATTATAGAAATACATATATGGATGTTTCCATGACCTAGGCGGGATTCGGACCCACGACCTCTGGCGTAACACGCGCACTAACCGCCACGTTACCAACTGAGCCAACCGGTCGTCAATAAATAGAATCAAATAGAACAATAAACAAATGATTTTGATTGCATTAACTTAGAAGTTCGATTGTTTTCTTTTCTGATGGATTGTGTCTGTCCATCAGTCAAGACACTTTTACTTAAGAATGCGTGTAGGTATCGAGCTGAAATTCATATCAAACACCGCGTCTGTTCTGCGACTCCTTAGAGCAGACAATAAAACAAAAAAAAGTTTCCTTTACTGTCAATGCAATCAAAAGAGAGAGCTACTTATATTGATATTTCGACTACCAAGGTAACTTTTTTATAGAATAGGAGGGCAAACGTGCAAAGCAGTTAGCCTTGACGTACTGAACCTTGCTTTCTATTGACCTAGAATCATGAGTTTTAGCAAGGACTGGATAATAGTTATAATCGTTTTGAACTTGAATCCAATTTCGAAATTCATCGATTATATACTCATCATCTCATTTTGATTTTTGCATCAGTCTTTTGATTGGTGATATCATTATATTAATATGTGAAGCAAAAATTTTGGCTCCCTCTTTACGGAAATTGCGCGTACGGAGGAGTAGAAAATTTAGCACGCTTATAGTATATGTGTAGGAGAGATGCAAGGCACTAATATTTTATAGGCTATGTATCAGGTGGATTGAAAAGTACTCGGCCTAACACTGATTAATGCAAATTCTAAGAATCACATGATTTAGTTTATTTCATACTAGTTAATGGCGTGACGTTCGAAACGTGTGCGATAATTAGTTCTGATTTTATAATTTGTTTAACAAAATTTTAACAAATTGCAAATGGATCAAATCGAGCAGCGTACAGTCGCTAAATACCTCCATAAGAAGGGGCTCTCACCGAAAGCCATCCATGATGATATGGTCAACATTTTAGGAAATTCTGCTCTGTCTTATCATTCGTCAAAAATGGATAGCAGAATTGAAGCAAAAAAAAAGACAAGGAGTGTGAAAGATGAACCCCGCTCGGGAAGGCCTTCGACGTCCACTACTGACGAAAATGAAAAAAAAGTACTTGATTTAATCATGGGAGACCGCAAATAAAAAATTAGAGAGATAGCCGAGATTATAGGCATATCTTATGAGATGAACTCAAAGAGTCGTAGTCAAGAATTGGGTTTCCACAAGGTGGCAGCGAGGTGGGTTCCGTGACTGTTTTCTGTCGAACGAAAAAGGACGCGATTGACCATTTTACGTGACTGTTTGAAGTTTGGTTTGTTACAATGGACGAAACATGGGTTCTTACTGTAAGCCGGAAACAAAACAACAATCGAAACAGTGGAGAATACTTGGTCCGCCTCCCCATAAAAGGGCTAAGACGATTTTGTCTGCAAATGAGGTAATAATGGTTTTAGTATTCTGTGACTAAGGGTGTGATTATGATTGATTATCCTGAAAGGGGTCAGACTATAAAGCCAGATTACTACTACGTCGTTTACGAGAGGAAACAAAAGAAAAGCGTCCAGGAATGCTAAGAAAAAAACTCTTGTTTCATTAAGATAACGCACGTGTTAACACGTCTGTGCAATCAATGGCTGAAATCCACAATTGTGGCCTTAGACTATCACCGAATCCGCCTTATTCACCTGATCTGGTACCGTCAGACTTCTTTCCGTTCTCTAACCTAAAAAGCACTTGGGTGATCAAAGATTTTTGACAAACAACGAGGTCAAAATAGAAGTAGACGCATATTTTAACTCTAAGGAAGAATCTTTTTTTTTTTTTTCAACGGTTTACACGTTTTAAATTAACGGCAAAAACGCATCGAACTTGATGGTGGCTATGTAGAGAAAAAAGAATATAACTGATTTAGCATGTGTTTATTTCCTTGGTAAGCCCGAGTACCTTACAAGGATATCACGTATTAGATGTTACAATTTTAATTAAATTAAACGTTACGCACACTACGATATGGACACAATATTGAAACACATGTAATGGTAAATCTGTAATGTAAACATCAGATCTCTGGGCGATCACTAGATATAGTATAGTAAGTGATACCGAAGAGTACTTTTGATATGATATTGTATCAAGTGTGGTGACATAAAAGAAAAACAAAGTTTCATTGGCGTCATATTCAAATTCAAATTTGTTCATTTCTTTACTCTAAAATTGAAGTAAATGTTGACTGGAAATTTCTATTCTGCCAAAATAATTATTTACCCAATAATTTATTTTTAAAGCACAATCTCATATCACCGCGACTGGCTAACACAAAAGACTAACACTAAAGAAGATACTCGAATGCCGCACAATAGTTCCCGAAAACGGAGTTTTGGGGAGGCCGAAAAGTTCGGCCTATTTTTGGCCGAAATAGAAACGGTGGCCTGGAACCAGAAAGGCATCGCATTGGCATAATAGCTATGCTGATCTTTTATGGGCATTGGTAGTCGTTTAAAGGCTCCAATTTCTTGTTTTTCCCCCTTTGCTATAAAAAAAGCCACGCTGCCAAAATAGAATGAACGTTTCGTGTTGTCTTGATAATATAAGGTAATTATTTTTCTTGAATATAATAAAAAAATATATATTACTATATTTTCTTTCTTGGAAAGAATGCTTATGCAGATAGCATCATTGAAACAATGCTTATGCAGATAGCAGTAATTATGTACTTGTCGCGCTAATAATTGTGGTCTATGAGAAATATATGCGGGAGGCGCTCGTTAGAGATAAAACACGTCAAGCCTACAAAGTCTATTAATATTATGTTCTAGTTTGGTGGTGTGACTTAATGTTTCTTAAGACGCTGTAAAAAATCACGGAGCATATTCAGTTGCACATTAAACATTAGAGATACTACTACATTCTAATTCCGAACTTGGAAACAATAGATACTTAAAATTTAAACTATTTGTTTATGAGATTCTAACTATACCGTTACTTAACACCGCTAGTCGCCAGTACCGCTGACGTGCTGAATTTGATGTTTGACCACGCAAGTTTCTATCGGTATCACGCGGTGCTAATATTTTCTAAAAATAATGATACTAAATTCTGTTAAGATTACGTAGTACATAAGCAAAATTATCGTTTCACTGGTTACGAACAACTACTACATACCTTGTCCTACAAAATGTCAAATCTTTGACATTTGGTAGGACAATTTGACTGTTGTATATCCAGAAGCTATAACCACGAACCTCTTCTACATAGACGACAAGGAGTGAGACAGCATAGCATAAATACGTATCAAAACGTTGCCCAGTCATAACTTTCAGTGTGGCTGCAACGCAGATACACCTCAAAAATTGAAATGAATAGTACCTTCAAGTAATCACGACACTAGCATTTTGTCAATTGTTTTATTCCAAACATTTTTTTTTAATTACAGCGAACGAAAGGTCAGAGTGAAAACATACATGGTGGCAATAAACAAAATGTGCAACAAAAGAAAGTGTGTCGTCAGAAGAACAAGAAAAGAGGTAATTATGGTTAAATGTAACATTTTCTTATTATGACACATGCACAAAGCAGATGATAATCTCTGTTAAGAAGAGTCTTCTGCGCTGACACAATTATTATTATTTTCTATTTATTATTATATTCTCCTCCGACTTATTATTATTATTATATTAGCTATTCTCCTCCGACGCGACGACATTCTGGCACGGCCGGGGAGCAAAATCAGCCACAGGACCGAGGCCTGAACGTGCTCTCCGATGTCCGGGGTAGTAACGCCGCTAACTTCCTGATTTTAAATTGCTAATAGAAATTAGAAAATCCATATAACACTTTTTGATTGGTCCGACCCAGGATTCAAAGCCGGAACCGACATCTGTGGTAAACCTGCTTATCACCACAAGAACAAAACTGCACACACATCATGTTTATGTTGATGATGATGAGCCATCGCTCCACTTGCTACAAACTTCACATCTCTCACACTCCAGGAGGCTATAATTATATTATTTTAGGCACACTCTACGCACAATTCAATAGTTTACCAACAAAAACAATTACACTACCACAATAACAAGACTTTAGTTCAATTAATTCGTACACGGAAAATTATTTACTACTCTGTCAGTTAAATTGACAATTGCAAAAAAAAAAACAAATTAAATTAAAAACATATGTAGTAATTATAATGAAATAAAATTATAATCATAAAAACTTTTTCATTGTAGACATATACAATAACGAAGAAAAATAACGTCTGTTGTAACGGTTGGGAGTATAACAGTGAAGCCAGTTCATGTCGTCCCCTTTGCAGCACAGGCTGTATTCACGGAGTATGTGTAGCGCCAGAAACATGCCAATGTGACCCACCAATGATACATGACGCGGAACACACAAACACCTGCATTGTGCCGGCTTGCAGCATACCATGCATGAACGCAGACTGCTATAACGACACCTGCCAATGTCACAAGAACTATCAACGATATAACAACACACATTGTTACCAATGTGACCCAGGACACACAATTGACACACATTTCAAATGTGTGCCAAACTGTGAAAAATGTAAACACGGAATATGCACTGCACCAAATGAATGCACATGTAACGACGGTTATAAGCTATTAAACGGGACGTGTGAGCCAATTTGCGGTACATGCGTAAATTCAAAATGTGTGGCCCCAAATATGTGCAAATGTTTTGAAGGATTTGTGCAGATTGGCAAGGAGTGCGTTCCAAAATGTTCGTGCGCTAACGGGAGGTGCAATACTCTGAATGTATGCGAATGTTTTGAAGGATATAACAAGAGCGATGGTGTGTGTAAACCTGTTTGTAAAACGGAATGTTCAAATGGTTATTGCTCAGCGCCGGAAACGTGTACGTGCAATGATGGCTACGTTAAGAATGAAACAAGTAAAATATGCTACAAACCTTGCCCGACAAATTGTAAAGCTTGCGACGAAAAAGGCAGTTGTACTTCAGAATGCATCCCGATCAGGTAAGTAGTCCCTGGCTAATGTAAAGACTTATTGTTGATAAAATTAAAACACACACACATCAGTCGAGTGTGCCATTAATTAGTATAAAGATAATGAAAGTAGTTGTTTTCCGGGACTGATAAATACGCCTCCTTCCTCTTTCTCGTGAATCCTAATATTTTTTTCCAAAACAAAATTTC